>PTEX01000006.1:8503186-8722094 GCA_003342815.1 Eudromia elegans
CCGGAGCGCGCCGAGCTGCCACCTGCGCCTCGAGTGGGTGTACGGCTACCGCGGGCACCAGTGCCGCAACAACCTCTACTACACGGCGGCCAAGGAGATCGTCTACTTCGTGGCGGGCGTCGGCGTCGTCTACAGCCCCCGCGAGCACCGCCAGAAATTCTACCTGGGCCACCAGGACGACATCATCAGGTACCGAGGGTGCCGCGGGCCCCGCGGGCGGGCGGCAGCGGCCGCTCCCCGGGCGGCGCGGACAAGGGCGAGCGGAGCGGGAGCAGGGCGAGGGTGGCGGGGAGTAATCCGGGGCCGCCGCGCGAGTAATTCCGCTGCGGAGGAGGCTAAGCTGCAGCAGGTGGACTCCGGGCCGCGGAATTAGCGCCGCGAAAGCATCAGCCCTGCCTGCAGCTGAGCCTTCCTCCTCCTCCTCCCGCGAGTCCGCTCGGGTCAATGCTACCGGCTGCAGGCATTGGGGAAAAATGGTTTAAAAATAGCGCTGTAGCAGCATGAGAGATGCTCTGATGTTATCCCCGCGCTGCCTTTCTCCCCCCGCGGGTGTTTTTGTTCCCCGGAGGGAGAGCGTGGGGAGCACGAAGGGCAGATGTAAGCCTGAGTCATCAGTCTGTTCCCTTCCAGTAGGTGTCATTGCGGATGGGTTTTTTTAATACTGACTCCTTCTGCTTTTGCTGTTTGGGGGGATGAGTTAGGAGTAGCCGACGGGGTCGGTGACTCGCCGCACGACGTGTGTGTTTGCGGCTCCGAGAGCCACACATGGTGCGTCCCGTACGCGCCGGACGCGAGTAACAGGTACTGCCCGCGCGGGCGCTCTGCCTCTCGCCCCGGTTTCATGCACATCGGGGAACCTGGCCATAAGGGCCATACTTCTCTTGGGTTTGGCCTTCTTCGTGGGGAACTTGGGTTAGTATTTAAGTAGAGCTGTTTCGTTCTCACTGCTGATGTGTAATATCATCATTTAATGCCACGTGCCCACTGCCATTGCTCCTGGTGCTTCCCCGTGGCTCTGTGCGTTTCGGGAGGGCTTCCCGCACTGTGGTATCCGTGCGGCTTGAACCGCATGGGGGGAAGTTGCTCGTGGTCTCCTATGGTAACAGTTTAACTGGTGTCTCTCTCAGCTTTGGTACAGTCCGCTTGTTTTTACCAAAATGCGACCGAACTCGTTATTTGGAAGGCTACTGAGAGCGAGAAGAGCTGACCGGAGCAGGGACATCAGGGAGGCAATAACGCAGTGACATCACCCGATTCGTTTGGGGTTGTTCTTTGATTTGTGTGGTGCCCTGGTCGGGTATCGGAGATTCTCCTGCTTGTGTCGTGCTGGTGTTGAGAGGCTGTAACATCCTTCCATTTCAGTTTTCTGCACTTTGAATTTTGTGTGCTGCTTAAACTCACAGAAGCTATATGGAACTGTTAGCATGCTAAAGCCAGAATATTCAGTTTAAAAACTGGAATATTCAGTTTATTTTTTTCTAATGATAGGATTATACTTGCTTTTCTAAAAGCAGTGTGGTTCCATTTACATGACAGTGTCCTGTGCTTTTCATAACTGAGTACCTAATGATGTTAGTTCTCAGTATTTGAAGCAGTTGCAGTAAAGATGGGTACAAAAATGAGATTATGTAACACAGTATTGTTTCTTTTATTATCTGGAGGTATCAAACTAAATATACTTCATTTTTAATATGTTTTGTGAGCAAGTACCATATGAATTCCAAGGGATTGGTGATGTTTTAGGGATCAAAATTGGAGGACTGCGTGCCTTTGTATAAAGGATTACATTTGTGAAAGCATGTCTGATGTCTGAAATGTTATATATTTAAAGAAACTCCAACTTTAATGAGCACAGCTCTGCAGCCACACAGATTAAGCAACACAGATCACATGCTAAGTGGTGATATTATTAGTACTCTTCATTATAAGAACCTTTATATCGTTCTTATGCTTTGAATAGCATTCCAATTTGAAATAGCAGTCAGGAAGAGAAGAATTGTGATCCTTAAATCGGAGATCAGTGCTTTGTCTTTAATAATAGTAGTATTAGATTAATGGACAGATTGAAACTATTTTCCTGTGAAAATATAATTCTAGCACTGGTCACTGGTTTGGCTTCTTCAATGAGTTTTTTTGTATTTTTATTAAATGGAAATTTACAAACCTGCTCTGTTTTTTTTTATATGATTAGATGCTTCAGTGTAATTTATTTTCAACATAAATATCTTAAACATGTTTTCAGTCCTAGCCTCAGCTTAACCGTGTGAGTTAATTGTGCGCCAAAAAGACAATAGTGGGGTTTTTTGGGTTTTTTTTTTGTTTTTTTTTTTTGTAATAGAAGAGTGGAACTAGGGTCACTTAGATTACTATTTTGTACATCTCTGCTGCATAAAGTAATGCTTTAATGATTCTTCTGTTAGTTGTTCAGTTCAAACAACCAAATCTCAATCATTGAGCTCCAACTATCTCAAAAGGACTTTTTCTTCCTAGCAATGTTTTGGTTTGAACCCTTCTGAGAATTAGTTTCCAAAAACGAACCGCCTGTTCTAAGGGATAGGTAGTCCCATGTTATTGTTCTTATTTCTGTCCCGTTTCTCTACATGTGTCTGATGCTGAGTGTGTGGATGCTTGTGGAGGATGTGCCTTTAGCTGCACGATGCGGAGGAAATTTGTATCTTTTGGGAGTGCTGGTAACTGAATTCTTCCTTGAAGTTTTTTTCTGCCTTTTTTTTTTTGTGAGAGACTAAATTATATAAATGAAACCTTGCCCTTTTAGTATAATAGGAGTGTCCACCTATTCCTTAAATTCCTTTATATTTTAACCTGCAAAAGAAAGTGAACGGATGTCCTCTGTGTATGCAGAAAACAAGATCCCCATCCAGTCTGGGCTGTGTGTGTGCAGAGAAGATACTTTGGATGAATGTGGGAATTGCCACTACAAAGTTACTGATTTGAGCTGTGTCTTCTGTCAGATCTCATAAACTACCAAAGTAGCTTGTGAGATGTGTCTGCTTTATGATAGAGAAGAGACCATGGCTTGATCCCTTCAGGTTAGATTTTTTTCCTTTGTTCTCCCTCTGTAATTTTAATGTTTTAGAGAGGCAGAGATTATTTTCCATGCATCGTATTTTCAGTGCCTGGGGGCTTTTAGTAGGGTCGCACTTAATCCTGGTCTATATAAAGACTTCAAAAGATACCCACTTAGAGTATTAACTTGTCGTGCTCAAAACTAAGACTCATGTTCAGGTTTCCTACCTGCCAGGACAAGCTGAAGTGTATGGTTCAGTTTATAAACTTTCCCTTTCTCTTGTAAAAGGGAAGAAATTGGAAACTGTGGATTTTTCTAATGAGTATTTGCTGAAAGGATCCTTTGATGTTACTAAGATTACTGTCAGTGCTGGCACACTGCGTTTTTTCTTTCCATTTTCTTTTTGTTTCTTTTATACTAACACTCTGACCACCTCTTCATGAGCTTTAGAGTACTGGCATTTTATACTGGGAATCAATTTTTATTTATTTATTTATTTATTTATGCTGGTGGTAGTTTAAAAAGTTCTAGGTAAATCGAAAGCAATAGCTGAAATTAAACCAGTGCTTCTTTTTGAGATCTTTAACACATTTGGCAAATATGCAGAATTTGCTTTTCCTGACATCTAGCCTTCACATTATTGCATTGATTTTTGACTGTAACCTTGTGTATTGTCACAAAATATCCACACTTCTGCCCAGGTCAAAGGAAGAAGATGACATACATTTCTTTATAAAAGGGATATAAAAGGGAGTTATTCCTCTCTCTCTTTTTAATATCTGTGACATGAGTTAGCCAGCAAATAATAGTACTGTTGAATATTCTTCCTAGAACTTTGGCCACTAGTAAAGGGTAGCTCCTGTGTTAAAGTGGCTCTGATATACTTGGGTTTTGCTACTGAAGGTACTTCAAGAATTTTTAAGAAAAAAATCTCTCAAAGGAGGTTTCTCTATCTATTGCTGCACTCTCAAAGTTAGTGTAACTTGCAGTATCTAAGATATTCTTGGACAGTGTCTATGCTAGCAGATAGGTCCAGGCTTCCACAATAGCTTTTGACAGGATTGCAGACAGATATTTTAGTAGTGCAGCGATTAAACACATTTTAGTTTTGAATGATGACTATAGTTCTCACCCTCTTATTTTGTTAAGTCATCTGTGATTATGCTCTGTATTTCCACCTTGTCATTGCATACTGTGCCTCTTTTTGACCCTTTTTTATTATATCCACCTAATGAAAAGGTTTTTTTTTCTTTTTTGAGGCAAAAGAGACAGTTTCACAATAATATAGGGAGAAATTATTTTATTTCCCTCCTCTCGAATCCTCTAGGAGACTGACAGCCTGAGATCCATCCTAATTCTCAGAAACCTCAACAGTAATTCAGATATATGAAACTGAGCGTATTTGCTCTCAGGGTTTTCATCTTGTCCTTCTCTAGGATAAATGATGTGTGACTCTGACCTAACTGCAAATGGCAATCAAGCTCATATGACTGCAAATGACAATCAGGCACATATGTCCAACAATAGAAATAGAAATTACATATGACTACAGAATGTTATCAGATGAAATTCATTCAGGTGGGCAGACGTTTTACCAATTCTCTTCAGAGGTTTTACAATTGGTTTTGTATTTTAGGTGTTGGGGATGTAACTAATTGCAGCCACAGCTGGCTTTTTTTTTTTAATTAGCCAATAGTGAGGCTGGGAGTGTGTTCCCAATAGTTAGACGCACAAGCTCATATATGAATCACATATTTATGGCTGCTCACAGAGATCAGCGTGGACGTGGGTTTAATCTGGAATGCGTCTTTCATAGATCAACTCAAAATCTTGCTTGGGAATTCTGCAAAGTGGATGCAACCTACATTATTAGGGATAGTCTGAGGAAAGAAATCTTTAGTGCCATAGGAGATCTCTGGGAAGGTGTCTGCCTTTTTTAGCTGAAGTCAGGTGAAGAAAGGGCAGCATAGTATATTAAAGCATGGGTATCAGTTTTGCAACCTGGAGACTTGTCTGAGCTGGAGCTACCTGTGGCCTCCTGCAGACAGTAGTACTGGGTGCCTATCCCTTCTTTGGGCTGCATGCCTTGTATATCATTATATCTTTTAAAAAGATATATCATTATATCTTTTATTATATTTTATTATATCATTATATCTTTTAAAAAATGGCTGTAATGTTGTTTTGCATCAGATAAGGTAGTGCTTGTTGGGAAAGAGAGAGCATTAGCTGAAATGAAATTCTGATAATCCTGCAAGGGGAATGAAGCAGTCTTGTCTGCTGTTCATATAGCCCAGAAATTCTGAGCAGCAGAATGAAATGCATAGAAGGAGAATCATCTACTGGAAGCGAGCTCAGAGTCGGTAACACAAGCAGGAGCCTGTGTCTTCTGTGATACGGTCTGTTCTGAGACCTTCCCTGTGCTAGAAGCCTGTTGTATTTCTTTGCTCACTAAAACACTCCAGACACTGTAATGAAGATTCTGCATTGAACACAGTGAGTGTCCACACAGAGAAATGATTGTCCAACCAGAACTCAAAACTGGAGTCCAATAGCTCAATTCTGAGGGTTTCAGGAATCTGACAGCAAGTGTCTAATTTTTTTTTTTATCTTCTTTCTACTTGGAAATTCTTGTAGGTCTACATTTAGTTAAGGAAATTGTTTTTGAAATTCTATTTTCCTAAGGAAAAAATAGGCAGTGAGAACAAATACAGTGGCATATTTTCTGGGAAAGGTAATAGCTTTAATAGTGCTAATCGCAGGGAAAAATACAATGCCATTTTATGTATCTGAACACAAAATTCTTTACTGAGAAAACAAAGTTAAAAGGCAAGAAGATCTGATCCTTGTATCTGAAGAAGGTCTTAGCGAGCCCTACGGGATGCTGCAGTTCCTGCTGCAGGCAGACCTTCTGAGAACTGCCCAGGAAATTTGGTGAAACTTCTCTCCTGTGCACTTGTGTGGTCAGAAGCTGTCACTGTTCGTGTACTGGTGCCTTATGTAGAAAAGCAAGTAGCCAGAAACTGGCTACTGCAAAATTCATTTTAGCTTACGGTGATGCACAGTATTAAGATGTTGAAAGGTGTCCCCAGGCTTCTTCGCTAGCTCACATCCTGAATATCAGTACTAATGCGGGACTCCTGGTTTATTTTTTTAAATTTACTCAGAGAAGCCACAGCTGTTAAGATTGATTATACTGTTGAAATGGCATGAAAACTATTGGATTCTCTTGGTAGTGTCTAAATGAGTACCAATAGAGGTGGTAAACTCAAGGTGGAGACTGTGGGACTCGGAAAATAGATGCAATGAGAGAATTGTCTGTCTCGTTTAATGCAGTTTCTGTACCTGTTCTGTAGATCAACAGATGAACGGTGAGTACATATTGGTGGACACAATTGATGTGTCTACATAAAATAACTATGTTTACAGAGTGAGAAAATTGTCAAAGAAATCTGTGCTTTTGCTGACACAGCACTAGAATTTGTGGGGCTATAGCAGGTCATTCCTTCCAGGGTGCTTGAAGGGACTGTGACCTGTTGGAGTTTTTGTTCTGTTTTCAGGCAGAGGTGCCCAAGAAACTTGAGAGTTTTTAGGTAATCTATGATATGTAAATGCTGTTTAATTTTCTGAAGAAATAGCTTAAATTATAGAAATCTGACATTCATGTTTCTGAGATTAATTATAAGATGCTAGAAATAATAATATACATTCTTTTTTTAAGACAAGGAAGCACTTCTGTGTACTTTTAAGTTTTAGATTTCTGCTCCCCTACCCCAAGCCTGAAAGGTGTAGATGGAAAAGAAAAATAAGAATTGGTAAACTTTAGTCATTCATTGATGAAAAATTGGGAACGCATGAAATTAAGAAAATGAGTGTCTTTAGTGTGGTTAGTGTCTTTATCTGTGTGAGTAAGCTTAAATGTTCCTGAGAGTCTGCACTTCATTAGCACTGATCAAAAACGTGCTGTTTGGTGAAAATGAGTTAAAAAAAAAAAGTCATACTTAGGACAGAAGATTGGAGCAAGTGTACAATTTTGCTACCTGAGAAGTGGGTAAATATAACTCTCCTTGTGGGCGAAAACGTGCTCTGAGAAGTAAAAAGGGCTCAGGAGTTTGGATCTGCTCAAATACAACAGCTTGGGATTGTTCTTTGCTGTTGTAACTGATGAGAAGATTGGATTTATGCTTTGGAGAAGAAAAGTGTGTTGCAAATATTCTAGTTGCCCAAGTAAATCAAGGAGGTTGAATTACCAAGATAGAATACTGTTTTGTGACTAGGTTATTTTCCCTTTTGAATGGGAAAATTTTATAGAAAAAAATTATAGAAGTTAATTTTTTTTCCAGAAAGTTTAGATTTCACCTTTAAAATCGAGTCTTATTCTTACCTCTTTTGTAAGTTTATATGGTGGCATGTTTGGCATGTTTACACTAAAGATAAATCCATCTACTTTGTCACTTGCAGATGTTCTTTAAGAACATAATCAGTTTATTTTCCTCCATTAAAAAACTCCCATTTAATGGGACCTAAATTATGTCATAATTAAACTAATCAGTTCTTCTACAAGCCTCTAGCTCAAGTACTCTTTGACTATTTATCAATCAAAATGGTATTTCTTACAGTAGAAGTAATTGCTAGTGAAAAAATTGCTCTGGTGACCATTTTGCCCAGTGGTTCACAAGGACCAAGTCACAATTAATCTCTGCCCGTTTTTTTACGTTAAGTGATCTCACATTTTTTTGTGTGTTTAGAACTCTGGAGGGAAGATTTGTCTTTGTATCATAGACAGAGAGAGAATGTTCTGCTTTTTCTTGAGAAAAGTTTTTTTTAGTCTTGTTAGTTTTGTTTGGCTGTTTTTCAAGAGAAGTAATGGGTAACGCCAGAGATGATGATGGTAGGTTAAGGCAGACATTGCTCCCTAACTTTGTCATATGTAGAAGATTTTCTCCATTAGTGACTCTTTATAAGGTAATGGAGTGCACTCACAGAATCTTTTTATAAGCTCTGTGCTAATTATTTGTTCAGTTCTAACTTTATAAGAGAGCATACAGAGCCTTCCTTGCAACTCTTCTAGGATGTGTGTGCTGTGTCAAAATCTGGTGTAAATTTTGAGAGATATATTGTTTGAATTGTATAATTTTTTAAAAAAGAAACAAGTCTTGTGTGTCATCTTAAAATTTATTTTGTTTGGATTTAATTAAATATTTTAGGAATACAGAATAAAGTATTTCATGGATTCTGTTCTGAAAGGGAACTGGGGTGTGCATGTTGTTTAACATACATGCATATCATTAAACACCTCTGTTTTCGTCATTAAAACGGCATACATTTAAGTATCAAAAAAAAAGAAAAATGTCTCCCAGAAGGGTTAAAACGGAGCAGAAGTTGATTAAAGGAGAGCGAGGCAGCGTGGGGCTAGAGGCAGCAGACTGGCCTTCGTGCCCTGCGCTTTTCATAGCCGGCAGTCACATCACCTCCTGATCTGATTCTGTCAGCACTCGCAGGCAGGGTCACATCAGGGCAATACCCAAAGGGAAAGCATCTTGGTGCTGTAGGAAATGCTTTTCTTGAATTGGTCGTTGGCTCTTTTTCGCAGAACTAATGCGACAACATGAGGCTCTAGGACAGCATGTCACAGACAAGCCGGGAATATAACCAAAGGCTTGGGAATGTTTGACCATTAAAAATTCACGAGCTTTTTCTGCGCAAATTGAGAGGCCTGCCCTGCTCTTTCTGTTTCTCCAAACTGCAATCAAAGTAATTATACCTCTGCTTAACTACATTTTAGGTATTTTCATCCTCTTGATATGTGTGGGGAAATAGATAATGTACCTGTCTGATTTCTTTTCATAACAGCATTAGTAAGTTAATTTATGACTGTTTACAATGCTGTAACGATATCATGCATAATGATAGGCAGAAACTGAATGTGTTTGAATGAGATAATACTTTTGAAGGGTTTATCTGAATAGTGCAAAATTAGAAACAACTTTAATTTGGAAAAAAATCGGCTTTGGGCTGAAAAGTTAAGAGTTTTTTTTGTTTTGTTTTGTTTTTCCTCTCTCTCTCTCAATGCCTACAATTTAACATCATTTAACATAACAAACATCATTTGCTAATCCTATCTGATTTATGGAAGCCCGAGTTTAGGTATTACTGTGACTTTTGACACAAGTATTGTAGTTTTTTACAAACTACAAAAAAATTCTGAGCCAAAAGTAGAAGAAATTAGAGAATGTTCCTCAAATTGGAAAGAATTAATTCTAGCTTTACGTAATCTAAACTTTTTATTTTTTTAAGCTGAGTCTTACATAGACATAAAAGTAAATATATAAAGAATTTAGTTTCACTTTTTTTAACTTCTTAATACAGTTTCTCACATAAAAAAGAGACAAACTGTTGTTCAATTACAGGCAGTTATGTTTGTGATTTAGGACAGTACTTCTGTCCATCAGTAAAAATTTTCAAAGAATAATTTTTTACTCAGAAAAAAGTAAAACTGTTTAATTTGAACTTATAAGTCATGTGCTCAATTCAAAATTTATATACAGGTTTTTTAAAAAAAAAAAAAAATTATAACACTCTTGTAGTATTGCCAGTTGTTTTGCTCACAGCAGATCTTATTTCGCCTGGAAATGTCTTTTGCTTTTGGGTGCTTTCACACCCAATAAACAAGGTTCCTGAGCACTTGGAATCACTTAGAATGAAATAAAATTTTTATGGGGGCAAATGGGAGTTATACGCCATAGGACAAAAGTTCTCTGGACTTAATAATTCAGTTAGGTGGCTAATCTAGGTGCTATTGAATATTCTCTTAAAAATAAACAGAGCCAGGATTTTCTGTGCAGTGAGATCCCGCTGCCAGTACCATGCAATGGAGTGTTAGCATCTTGGGCCATCAGGGAACACCTTACATGATGCTATAGGTCCATATAACTTGCGTTAGGGCTCTTGCATTGCCCTGATTTCCACAGTGGCCATGAAAGACTTGCATTTTTACAGTGTTTCACCTAGCTCACTATGATTTGTATTGTTGTAGCTATTATTATAATAATAGGCATTAGCCTTTGTAATACAGCACTTGATTTGCTCCAAGGTCAAAATCAACAGCAGGATGGCCTTTTGGTAGCAAATTGTATGATTGAATTGTTAAGCCAAGCTCAGGTTGCTCATGTCCCAGAAGATTTTTTTTTTTTTTTTTTTTTTTTGAATGGTTTCTCCCTTGGTAGCAACAAGAGTTCTTGTTGTTTCAATATCAACATAGTCATGTTTGCCAAA
Organism: Eudromia elegans; assembly: GCA_003342815.1. Classification (NCBI taxonomy): domain Eukaryota; kingdom Metazoa; phylum Chordata; class Aves; order Tinamiformes; family Tinamidae; genus Eudromia; species Eudromia elegans. The sequence goes on from PTEX01000006.1 coordinate 8,513,490, forward strand.
TTTTTTTGATGGTTTTGTATTCTGTTTGGATGCATCTTGGTGTTGTTCCTCCATGGAGGAAAGCATCGCTTTGTACGGCAGTGATGCTGCTATCCTGAAGATCAAGGAGTTATTACGAAGGGACTAATAACTCCTCTTGAGCTTTGAGTTGAAATGTTGTTTTTTTTTCCTTGAACTTAGGTAAGCCATTTAGTTCACAGAAATAATTTATTTTAGAGAATACGAATATTAACAGTATTACTAGGTGCTAAGGTGGGTTTGTGGAAATAAAGGCAAATTAAATAAATGCTGCGGATTAGATCCCAGAGATTACTCTGGGTTCTGTTCTGCTAACACACCATTAGGATACCCCAATCTGGAGCCAGTCTTCAGTATATCTTTGCCTTGGCATAGGTTGCACTAAAAGGAGTCCTAATTTTCATAGCGATGGGATTTGTGGGTAGCACAGGAGGACACTGGAGCTAACCCAGGCTCTGGCTCAAAGTTGCTCTACGTGTACATGGTGCTGAGGAACTTATTTCCAGGACAGAGGTTTTTCTGTGGCAGTTGCTGATTGAGAACTGCATTTTGAGAAACGTTCAAAGATATCTTGCTACCATTTGTAGTGCTGAGTTCACTGGAATTTAATTCCCGTTTTCAGATTCCAAATTTGCCTTTGAAGGTAATCAAAGCCTGGAGGAGTCAGATAGAAAGAATGTGACTCTAAGGTTCCTGTTGGGCTGGAGGAAGTGATGTGCTAAAACTGGTTAAGAATTGCAGTTTTTCTTTTGTTAATTTGTCTTAGCAGAAAAATTCACGTTGACCTGAATTGAAATCTGTAAAAAAAAAGCCTCTCAAGATAGCTTTAGCCACTGTTTTGTCTTCTCACCTGATTAAATCATACAAAATTCTGTGTTCTTCTAAACTGTGTTTTTCCAGCTCTATTACATTCTAGCAACCGTAATCAACACAAGTTTGACCTGAACTTGTTGAGTAATCAGTGTCTTAAAGGTGACTTGAATGTTTTGATGTATGTTTTATGTAATAACTTCATGTTGCAATGTTGTCTGAACTTCATAGTTAAGAAACATAGTTAAGTTATGAAAGCTAAACCAAGACTTAACAAACAATCTTCTTTTGTTTTATTTTGAAGCAATCCTTTAAAACTGGTAAAATAGCTGGTGAAAAGGATATTATAGGCATTAGTAAAGCCAAAAAAATATAAGATACACTTGATGAACAGATTAGTATTTATGTGATTACCTAGAGAGAAGTTTTCATAGGAAGGTTAATATGATTCTTAAAGTATTATGAGCCTGTATATGCTAGACATGTGTTAAAGGTATGTACGTCACTGACTTTGCGTAACAGGCAAGAACTACCTTTACTTTTAAAATGCTTATGCAGATGTTGAAATATATTACACGTAGGGTAGACAGCTTGGTTAATGAAGATGTTCAGTTTATGATGAAAATATACTCTAATTCTAAGGGTTAAATTTCCTATGTGATTTATTATTATTAAAATAATTTCAAATTATGACCAAAATTCCTCAAAAAAAAAAATCAATGGTGTAAATATGGAGAGAATAATGTGCTATATGGAACAAATAGATTGACCTTTTAGGACTACATGTTGTACTTCCACTGGTGGCTCAGCCAGACATGTGACACATCACATGTAGGAAAATATTCCTTCTTATTTTGTGTTGATTACTGGGTATACTATATTTTTGTTTTTATTGTCTTCATAAAACCTCTACCGTATTGCATATTTAACATAAAATTATACATAAACGGAATGCTTGATTCTGGTAAAGAGTTCAGCTGAAATGGGGAGGTGGAAGAGAAAATTGTAGCATGTGACAGGCCTAACAGTAATGCACATGAACCCAAGCTAAAAATGATGTTTATAAAGAGCTTGTAATAATAGTAAAATCATTGTGATCTCATCTCTAACTCACACTTTCAACTTTTGATTTCATATTCTGTTTTGTCCTTAGCAGAGTTAGAGTATTAAATTTGTAGATATGGCACAGTTTTATAAAGATATTTTAAATAACAACATATGAGACTTGTTTTACTAGTTTGCTTCTTTCTGTTTATGTAGTGCATTTTTTGTGACTAAAGCTGCTTTCTTGTAACGTAAGTAATAGTAACTTTGCATGCTACAATTTCTTAAATTATACAGTGGCCTATTTTAGCAGAAAGGCTCTTGAAAATGTGAGGCTGTGATATAGAAGCAAGCTTTATACCTACAGGCAGACACTCCCCTACAATTTTCTAAAATTAACTGGAAAAAAAAAAAACCTAAGTTGACTGTGGACCTTATCATTAGACTGATGTGAGAAGTGATGTCTGCATTTTATTGAGACAGCATGGACAGAAAATGAGCGGATTAATTCTACGTTTGGGTGAGCTGGCAGCTATATAAACCTCCTCCTGACTTTTAGAACTGTGTTAATCCACCTTCTCTGTTTATAATCCCTCCACAAGAGCAAGCAAGGTGAATGATGCTTTAGCTTAGATCAAGACAAAGGCGTCTGACAGCATTTGGAAATTGCCTGAAGATTTATTGTGCTGAATGTGACATTTTAGGTTATATTTTCCTCCAGAGTAAGTGCATGGGAAGAATAGGAGACTTTAGAAAAATGCTAAAGGTTTGGGGTATTTAGCTGTAGTTTGAATTGCAGAGGATATTTGCATTTTAATTGCTGGTTACATTTTTACTTTATGCTTTGACAAGTTCTACCTCTACCGCAGAAATAAATACCTTTAGTATAGCTAACTTTTGGAACATTTTTCTGAAACTTTATTTTGCAGGTTGCAGCATAGTTTATGCAATTATGTTCCCTTTTTGGGGATTATTGAGCTGCATCCCTGTTCTTGAGATAAATATTGTTTTAGGGCAGAAGAGTTACATTTGCTGTAAAATATTTGTGAATGTGATTTATCCATCTTCTCCTTTGTGGTTCTTTTTAGTAATGAAAATTGTAAGTCCACATGCACGACAACTTTCTTTGCCTACCAAAGATATACAGACCGTGGAGTCCTTTTAGTCTTCCTGCAGCTTCCCTTGCTTTCCTGGGGAGAGGGAGCGGACTTAGGTTGTTCTAGCAGGCACTTTTTCACAGTTTTGTGTTTCCATACTTCTGGTATATCAGTACTGTTGTTTAAGTGGTTAATAGGCAGAAGGATAACTGAGAAATTTAGGCCCTTATTTTTGTGTTTGTATGTTTTTTAGGTTCTGGCATGTTAAATTAAAGATCTTTGCTAGGGAAGCATCTCTGACTGCCACCTGTGGGTCACCTGGTGTTGTCCTGAGCTCAGGAAAAAGTCTAGGGAGATGCAGTCCCCAAAGTTGGCCAGATAACGTCCTAGTGTTCCTTTCTACACTAATCCTATCTATAAGATAGACTCCATTGAAGCACAGAATGTTACGTTCTTCATGGTTTATTTCATTACCAATTCTGCCTTTGCCTTTGTCCCACCATTCCTTATTATAAGCCAAGTGCTATTTTTATCAAGGTGACCTCCATAAAAGAAAAGCCTTTCAAAAGTTGACACTAATTGTTCCATGACTCCATTCCTGGATAATCAAATAATAAGCTATCCTGTATTCAAATAAGCTACTCGTAATACATCCCAGAGGAGAGAAGAGTAAAATGCTGTTTAATCTGCATGACTTGTTCAAAAATATGAAGAAGAAAAAAAAAAAAAAATTCATTTTTTTTTTAATTATAATGAAAATATATCTCCTGTGTTTTATTCTTAGCTGCTATGTCAGGAATGCACCAAAGTTTCTGGGATATCTAGGTGAAGATCTTTTTGACACAACCTGTCTAAAATTGTAGTTTTCAGACCTGATGCCTTGTTATTTTAATTTTATGAAATTATTTCAGAATAAACTTTAAAATGGAAATTCTGATAGGTGCTTTTTGCATATTTTTTTTTTCAGTGAATGACAAGTATATTCTGTAGATAAAGGGCCTACTAGACTCTTCTGACCTTATTTTATTCTTATTTTAGCCTCAACTATTATTTTTTATCAACCTAAAGCATTCAGATCTGGTAGGGTGATAATTTTGTGCAGTATTGAGAGAAATTGCAATTGGGAATAAGCACTATACAGGTTCAGTGAATGTTTTATCAATCTTTAAAGTAAGAAGTTGTATATGTACTATAATAAAGAACTTTTCCAAAAACTGTCTTTGACATTACTGATGCTATGACAGTGAGTGTATGGGAGATGTGTTCCTTGATAGAGCATTTTGTTTGGGAAATAAAGGTGTCCAGGGATGATCTATTTGAACCTCAGTAAGAAAAGCTGGTCGAACTCTTGCTTCTTCTTGATTTTAGCAACTTATATAGTTTATCAGAAATGGGGTGCAGTTCCTCTTTTCACTCTTTTTGGGGAAACATGAATAAGTGGCAAGAAATAAAAGAATATCCACAATTATACAGAGGAAGTATTTTAAAATGTCTGTGAACATGTAGGGAAAAGATGTTCTGGACTTTGTCCTAAAAGCAATGTCATGCTTCAATTAATTGTTAGGTAGCAGGTAGCTGAGATGCTGTTGTTTTATTGCAGTGTTCTGTGCATTTTTACTGCTGCCCTAGATTTATGAAGCTCAGGAGTAGTCACATGAATGTATTCTCAGATTTTCATCCTGTATTGTTGCTAAGGAAACATCATCTTTAATACTGTATCCTTGTCTGCAGCCTGTCTGTGTTAATCAGTGCTTGTTAATGCTCAGGACAAATCAGGAAAAGATGGAAAAATGCTGACTTCTTTTATTATAAAAACAGGTTATCGTATACTGCTCTCTTTCAGTATCTCTTGCCACTGAAAATCTGGTACAAATTGGAAGGTCATACCCGTGCTCCTGTTCTCATGAACAGGCGTGGCGTTTACAGCCTTTATACTGTTTCAAAGAGGAAAATATTAATAATGAACATCTTTTATCTGGCATAGGGAGGATACAATGCATTGGTCTGTTCAAAATACTGGGAAATGTTTGAGGGCTGTTATAGAAGGGAGTAAGAATCTATTTGTGTGTAAAATATAAAAGAGTGAACTGTATTACTGATCTTATTTTGCAGGCCAGACTTGGATGTGATATTTTGGTATTAATGGCTGTGTATGTAGGGACTCAACTGTTCATAGTCTAGCAAAGGAAAGACCGCTAAGGGTCTCCAGTTCTCCGAGTTCTTGGAGTCTAGTTCTTGGGTTTGATCAGTACTCGAGGTTTAAGACTGGGAGCTCTGCACAGTACCTCACGAATGAAATACACAGGTCCTGGATATTAAGGAAGAGCAATTCCCATCCATCCTGATAGCCACAGCTGGTGAGATAAAGTACTTGCAAGAAGCACTTTAAACTGCCCTTCACTCTGCAGTGTGAAACAAATTTTGGAGGAAAGGGTTTGCAGATCATTGTTAATTCTACAATATTGTTCTGTTGTGCTAACAGCCTTTGGATGCTGGCTTGTGCTGCCTGATCCCATATCAAGGCAGAGCTTGAGTTCAGTTGTTTAAGCCAATATTTTATACCATAGTACTTAATGAGCTATACTGTGATATTATCAACTTATTATTTACTTGCCATTTTTTAATAGAAAGAGAACAAGATGTTTACTTGCTATGCTTAGAATGGAGTTAGCTGCCAAATTTGGAATTAGGATATATTTTTTTTCCTCATCATAATGTCAGGCTATGCTAGACTTCCTTTGCCTTCTCTCATAGCATGGGATATGATTCACTGGAAATCATCCCTGCTGTTTCGTCTATGAAATTTTGCAGGATTGGGGGTTCCTAAGTCTTTTAGTGGCCTTTACAGTGGCCGTCCCTGTTGCCCCTGAGGCACTGCACTGTTTGTGGGTGTCAGGCTTTACTTCTAAGAGGGCTAAAGGTGCTGGGAAGTGTTTTGTAAGGTAGAGTTGTACAGGGTGTTCTTGCAGCTGTGTCCAGAGTGATACGTGGAAGCTTTTCAAACAAACTGGCTAACAAAATGTGTGGTTGTGGGATGGCCACCGTAATCTGTTCATTCCTTCTAGTATTTCTGTGTTCTTTTGATTCCTTCGCCTGAAATTGCACAGTGCAGTAATAGGAGAGCTAAGTCTAGGATTGAAGAGTGCTGACGTCAAGTTTCATGAATCAGTCATAAGACTGCTTTATTTTTACCGTTCCTCTTGATTTAAATATCTGATTTTCTTTCCTTGCTTAGTCTCTTCACTTTTATTCTCTTCTGGTGTTTCTTTATTTTCCACGTGGCCTTTGTTTCCCCACTGCATGGTGGTCTTGTAAAATTAGATCCTTCTGAATTTAGCATTTCATCCTGCTTCAGATGCTTTTACTATTTCCCCATACTGTGCATGCTCTGGGAAGGGATGTGCAAGTTGTGATCAGGACTAGGACACAGAGCTAGAGAGAACTGTGCTAGCTTTGTTTGCCAGTTCCTTTTTGCACTCTTTTTTTTTTTTTTTTTTTTTTTTTTTTTTTTTTTACAAAGTTGCTATATTGAGTAGGGACAGAACAATAAAGCCAGAGAAATAATTGGTTGATGAATGGAGAAATGTTGATTGTTTGATTTCTGGTTCCACCCATAATGCAGGGTAGCGAGGAAAAGTTACGAGTTCCATTACATTTTGTAAGATCTTTGAAGGTTAAAAGGTTCTTCTCTCTTTACAGTTTTGCATGTGGGATTTGTCATGCAATAGCAACTATCTGAAACATTGTGTTATAATAGGAAAGTGTAGAAGTACCTAGCATGATGTGTATGTATACGTGCATATTCATACATATATATATATATAGCATGGCTTATTGAAAAATAAATAAAATCCAATGCAATTGTCTCTTCCTCTTTTCATACATTAAAAACAATATTTTGAATTTGATCCTTCTCTGGTCATTTCCTGATACTCTATCCTGCCTGTTTCTACCATGTATATAGACTACCCTCATCTCCACCCTTTTAGCTTTGTTTATCAAAATCTATGTTCAAGTGTCAGATCCTACTGTCAGTGCAAGTGCTTCAACTCTCTCCTTTCCAGGTAATGGTAAGACATAGTATATGTTCATGGTTCAGCCCTCCATTCTCCCAGCACTGTTTTCTCTGATTTACTGGGGGGAGTTGTTGCAAAGTGAACATAGCAAAGTTAAATAGTCACCTCTCAAAAGCTTGTCTTGTCTCACATATGACACTTCCTGAATCACTTTAGCTTACTCTACCTAGATTGTGTAGTATTTCATGAAACACCTACGTTAGTTTTCTCTTAAAGTATATTTCTCTTTTACTTCTCTGTGTTATGACATGAATCAATAGACCTCATGTCCTCTCTTGCATCTTGCTTGCATTAAGAAAAAACTGTCTTAATGACTAATGTGCTCTTTAGCTTGGTCCTCGATTTGACAACGTAACTGTGAAGATTCTCTGTGGACTTTGAAAGATTGATAAATCAACTCTAAGCAAATTCCTCCAATGTTAGCAATATGAAAAGTAAATTTCCAGCTGAAAATTAACTAGCTCCAGTTGGTGATTTTCACCTCACTAAACTTTAGCTATCTAGTGTAAGCTAATCGTACTTTGGCTTGCTGCACATTCAGTGGAGAGGTACCTTCAAAAGGCTATTCAATCTTCTCATGAAAAAGCCATCAAATAATACAACAAAATGTGTATCTCTCTTCATGGACAGCTAAGCCCTACTTTAGTTCTATATCCTTTGTCTTTTTATTTTGAAATATCTAATGGCAAGAAAGGGAAAATAGATATGTTTTAGCACATGAACATCTGGCTTAATTTAATAAATTATGTTTTCTGGAACAGAAGGATGATGAATATTCAAACTGGAGAGTGGTGGGGTTATGGACTGCATTAAAGGAAGTTTTACAGCTAATGTGAAATCTGTGATACGAGATGACATTAATGGAAATATATTGTGAAATAATTTTTAGGGAGTAATATTAACCTCCAAAATAGACAAATGCAAAAATCTTCATGCAAAAAGTATTTTAATATTTTAAATGGTGGTTTGTTTTTTTTTTTTTTTTTTTTTTGGCAGCCTGGCTTTGCATCCTGAACGTGTGTTGGTGGCAACAGGTCAAGTTGGAAAGGAACCGTATATCTGTGTGTGGGACTCGTACACTGTGCAAACTGTATCTGTTCTGAAAGATGTTCACACACATGGTATAGCTTGCTTGGCTTTTGATTTAGATGGTCAGGTATGTAATTAACATTCCTTTTTCAAACACTTAAGAAACTGTTTATCTGTTGGAAGTCTTGTTTTATAGCTTTTCCTTTTTTAAGGAAATGTATTGACTTGGGTTTTATCTACTTATTCTCAGGTCTAGAAAAATGTTGGAGTTAGTAGTGACTGACAAGTTTTTACATTTGGCAAGAAAAGTATAACCTCAAAAGAGATTTAAATGAAGATGAGGTGATAGGGAGGTTCTTCAAGGTACAGTCAGGCCCAGGGAGGCTGTAAAAACTTCTCTTTCTCTCTCTTTTTCTCTCATTTCAGTCTTGGGGACCACAGTTCAGGCTTGTACCACACAGCTGAAGGCAGTTGAGCTCCGCTGTCTTGTGTGCAGAGCTCTGGCATCTTATTGGGGTAGTGATCTTGGACAGCAGATGTTTTGGGGCAGTATCCCCTTGTCTGTCATGCATTTTTCATGTGCTTATGGCTTTCCATATTTGACCTACCTATTCAGCATAAGATACATGCAACAAAAATGAGGAAAAAAAACACACAAAAAAACCCCGAGCAGATTCTCATTCATCTATCCAGATCCAAGATGAAAGAGATAATTTGTGTGGGGTTGCAGCAACATTGTTTCACAAAATTCTCTGCAATTGCTTTCCACACTAGTTACATATCAGGAAAGTTGTTCTACTGTACCATATACTTACTCCTCCTACGAGTAGAGAGACTTGTTTGGTTGGTGTATTACATTAGAAATGAGAAATACCTGTTAGTTGAATAGCTGGAGAGGTACTAGCTAGGGAGGTCTTTCCTGCTAGTGTTTGGTCTTATGCTGCACATCTTCCTTCCACTTAGCCTTGCCATGTGATCAGCACGTTTAAGTGTGTTCCCAATTTCCCCACCTTGCCAAAAAGGACAATTTCTGTTGTTTATTTCCGTGTTCCCACATGAAGATTTAATGTTGGAGAGCCCAGTTGCTGTCCTTACGATGAAAGGAAGTAGAGCACTAGTGAACGTTAATGGTGGAAAGCATGGTTGGATGTGTTGGTTTTGTTGAAACATCCTGAAATTACTGTATGAAAGTTCTGAGTTGTTATAATGATCTACAATTTTATGCTTTAGACCTCTCACTTTTTACAGCTTTTCAGAACCAACTGCTTACTAGAAGATCATTTCTAGTTGACAATAACATCTTGGTCTATGTCATTCTTGTCTGTATAAACCCTTGTGTCAGTTCCACAGTTAAACATAACTTGGAAAGATCTGCAAAAACAAAAAGATTTATTTGTTTACATCTTGCCAGCCCCTCGAAATCCAGATTTTCTGATTCTTAGGAGACGCTGAAAAAGTCGATTAATCTCCCTTTTAAGTAGTAGACTTTAAAGCTAAGGCCTGGTAGGTAACACATCACACAAAGTGTGTGGTGTGTGTTGAGTTATGGCAGAAGCAGCCTGCTGTGATGCCAGGACCTCCCCGAGGCAGCGCGGCCAGGGAAGCGCTTGCCAGCGGCTAGAGCAGAACCTGAGGTTCTTCCCGAGGGCATTTCCTCGGGGGCAACAGTAAGCTTGGACTTTGGAGCATCTGAGCACTTAAGTTGTCATTAGTAATTAGGAAATACATAGATCACTTGCATTTGCCTTTTTCTTCCCATACTCTTTGAACTTTTCAGACAGTAAAGAGATAGTATTAATGGATGTGGAAGTTATTTTATTGAAAGGTTTTTTTTTTCCCAAGCTCACATTGATGATAATCTATGTAGAAATTAAAACTAATTTTTTTAATGAATATATATACTAGTTATTCAACAGTAAAAACCAGTATCAGAAAGATTTGCAGTTTTCATCTATCAAAATTATTATGCTGCAGTTCACAAATAAAAAAAGATTTTACTTCCTTGAAAAATATCAGTACACAGCTTCACTTTATATAGTTTTTAAGACAGCTACATTTCTTTTTCTGATAGGAATTTATATAGCACAATAGCATTTTCATTGATTAACAGAGGTAATAAAATTGGACTGTTAGCTATTCTGATCAGCGATTTGTGTAAAGTAGTTTTTGCAATGTATCTTTACAGACAAGAATAAGATCTTAAGGCTTAGAGCTGTTAAAGATCTTAAACTATTTTTTCTCCTGTATTTCCTTGGCATGATTTTCGGTCTTTTCTGGTTTTATAGTTTAATTGGCTTCAGATTCTTTCTGTGTATGTGTGTACTTGAGTATGCCAATCCTTTAGAGAAAGTTGTGGGCCTTATTGGATTCTGATTTGGTAAAGGACTCAGTTATTCATGCATGTTTTGAATACTCAAGCAAAAGACTCTTTCAACCTTTAACTATTTATATTTTTTATTAATTTAAATTTTATTAATAACTTGCAAATTTTCAGTAATTATATAATTAAATGCAAACACAAATAGTTTCATTAACCTCAGTGATGATGTTCTTTATGTAATTTTGTCCAGATTGGTGCTTACCACACATATATATAATTATAAATAGTAAATCAACCCTATGTTATTATATGAGATGATGTTAATTTTTTATCATTATGATGCAATTTAATAGGTAATGATTCTAATTCAAATTTATTGTGATTTTTGTTATTTCGCAAAATTATGACTGGAGTTACTTTAATGTTTTGAGTTATTTGTATTTATTTATTTAATTTGGACATTTTTAGCGTTTGGTCTCAGTTGGTTTGGATTCAAAAAATACAGTGTGTGTATGGGACTGGAGAAAAGGGAAGTTGTTATCAATGGCACCTGGTCATACAGACAGGGTAAGTATAACTAAGTGATGTGTTAATGTATTTTTTTTGTTAAAACGTTAAAACATACCTATGTTTTAAAACACGAGAGCTTTGTCCAAACAGAAGAGATTTTGTGCTATAGAAATTGATTTCATTTGCCTAAAACCCAAACTTTAAATTGCTGCACATTTAAAATGCATAAATTTTCTTCTAAAATAAAAATTGTAACTCAGTTTTGTGTGTTTTTGGTGACTGAGTAGGTATGGAAAGTGCCAGAGTAAGGTGGTACTTTTATTGTAATCTGAAAGTGAAAAATGATAATCTGTTATAAACATCTCTTAGATTTTCTAATCCATAAATCAACTTTTATGCTATACCAATGTATGTTGTACCTATGCTGGAGGAAAGAAAAATATTTAAAACGTTTCAGAAATACTTGTAAATATGTTTTTTCTTGTCTGTTGATCGGACAACAACAACAGAGCATATTATCTGTTAATTTGATACCAAGTTAAGATGGTACTATTAAGCTGGTTAAGTTAGTGCTTTTTCCCTTGCTAATGCTGGAAAGTCTATTTCTGATGTTCTTTCTTTTTGTTATTATTATTACAGATATTTGATATTTCTTGGGATTTGTACCAGCCAAACAAACTTGTCAGCTGTGGTGTCAAACACATCAAGGTAAAGAAATAAGTGTTCATAACATATTTAAGGTACTAGTTTATATTGTGTGAAATATGTGAAAAATAGAATCTAGTAGGAATATATCATTGTAATATAAAAGTTTCTCCATAAGAATAATATGGATTAAGCTTTGATTCACACTTTGATTCATCTGCAGTTTAACAGAAAATTAGCAGGAATTAGACAGTGGTCAGAATCATCATATATAATGATCATGATATAATTTAAAATATAGAGGTAGTCTAAGATATGGTGTTTAAGATCTGAAATAGTGTAAGAGAATGTGAGGAAAAAGTACACTGATTTGAGGTTGGTATTCCAGTTTCTGATTCTCCTTGAGAAGATAATGAATTGTCACACTGATGAAATGAGCTGAGAAACATATCCTGCAGTTTGAGAGAATACAGGAATATAGTGTAAAGGTAAAGGAAAATTACTTGATCGTTCTCTTAGTTCTTTTTCTGTTCCCTGCCTTTGTCCTTCTGAGCACCAGAGTTATGTTATCCCTCAGAGGATTCATAATTTGGGCAGTTCACACATTTTGAAGCTGAGCATTTTGTAGAGGCATTCTGATGCTCTCGGTCCTTGTACTCACAAGAAGCAGAAACAGTTCCTTGTTCAGCTCCCTGCCAGCAGCATTATCGGTGTTTGACTACCATGAAATGTGAGCTGTCACTCCCTTCTTCCCTGGGCTATCCATCTTCTGTCCTGCCACATAACAGCAGTAGATGGCAGCTTGAAATTCTGCATTACTCTTGCATCTAGCTTCCCACAGCAGGAAAATTAAGTTCCTTTTTGTACGGTGAGCTCTTAGATGAATATGCAGGAATGATTTATTGATTTAGCGTACTGTTTAGTGTTTTGTTTAAAGGTTTTCATGAGCTTTATTAGTAATTACCTTTTCTGCTTCAGGGTCTAAAAAGACCTTATGCTACTACTGAAGTAACATTTGCCAACCATAATTTAATATATTTAAGGTGGCTTTATGTTGTCGATATCTATCTGTTTAGGCACGAAAATGTTTATTTTAGCAACTTTAAGGATTTAAAAGCATTTAAAATTGAGATAATCTTAAAAACAATGTACTTCCTTAAAGACAGTTTTCCTACGATTTGGATTTTTATTTAGAGTTAAATGTATTTTCATCAGGCAAGAAAACATTCCTCCTTCATATTTTTTTAAGATATGAGATATTATTGTTTGTTACCTCACAAGACATTTTAAGCAAACTGTAGTGTGATTTTAAACTAGATAGACAATTCCAAATGAGCAGAATCAAGGCATTGCTTTGCTCAGATATGTTATCTGCCTTTGTATTTTGTCTGGTTGTCTAATTATGCAGTAGTTTGCAGGTAGCTCTCAAGCAACAACATAATCGTGACTCTGAACTGTGGTCTAATCAGTGTATGGTTATTTTGAATTAAATATTGTTAGTACAAAAATCTCTTCACTGAGACAGTGCTACATTATCCTGTACTAATTGAGTTCTCTGCTCAGAATTTTGAGTAGATTATTGTTAACAAATAAGCTCACTCTGAGATGTAGTTCAGTAAGCAAGTATAAGGGGAGGGTGCCTGACACAATGTAAACGTAACCTGTTAGCAGTGATGAAAGAAATGCTCTCGTGTTTGGTGCTGGATTACGAGCTCTGCCCAGCAGCCTGTTGGCTCTCTAATGCACCCTTATGTGTGCACGCAGGAGGCTCTGGCAGGAGAGGCAAGTGCTGCTTGTCTGAAGGGGTGTCAGAAAGTAGGGTGTAGCTGGATATCTGCTTGGCAAGTACCATCTTCTGAGAGGAGATTTTGCATCTTTGTCAAGCCCATCTTTGGTTTAGCAGTCTCTAGCACTTACTGCATCACCAAAGGGGAAGTTCACCTTTACATCACTGGTGTAACCACATGCTGACAGTTTATTAGAAAGATCTCATAAATGTCTGCCTTAAGTGACTATTTTATATGATCAGTGTTTCTGAGTCTATAGTAAAATGAGCTGCTTGCAAACAAAGTGTCTCAACCCTGTCTGAAACTCATGTACTCAGATCGAATATTAGATGTCTAAAGTAACATACAAGTGCAGCACTTGCAAATAGAAAAAGCTTGACTTGTCTTAAATCAAAAGTTCAGCTAATTTTGTTATGAAACTCCTTTTGAAAATTATTGAACATGTGGAGAATTGAAAAATTAAAATTTGCTAAAAGAATTTCAATATGGTTTGAAATTCAGACCAGCAGCTCTTGATCACTAGTCTGCTGCTAGGTTTTGTGGAAAGTTGTTTAATTAAATAAAAACTTGTTAAAACAACTGCAAAACTGAAGTAATGAGAAGGATGTGGAAGATCATGTCATTTGGAAGGAATTTATTTGGAAGGAAGCTAAATTATAGCATATAATCATTATATCTTACAGTTCTGGAGCTTATGTGGTAATTCACTGACACCAAAACGTGGAGTTTTTGGCAAAACTGGTGATCTTCAAACTATATTGTGCCTGGCCTGTGCAAGAGATGAAGTTACATATTCTGGTGCACTTAATGGAGATATATATGTATGGAAAGGAATCAACCTTGTACGGACAATACAAGGAGCACATGCTGTAAGTATCTGTCTTTAATATAAAATGTTGGACAAATTTCTGGAGAGGTAGAAAAAGGGAAGGAAAGTACAAAAATTACCTGGTCTGTCTTGCTCAGAGAGAATGAACTGTACTGGTGTCATTCATGATGTGTGTTTGACTGTTTTTTAAACAATTTTAAGATTTTAAAATAAAGTAAAATAAGTTATATCTCCCATTGTAGTTGATGGGATTTAATCAGTAAACAATAGAGTCAGAAGTGCGTTTTTATTTAAATGAGTATCTGTGACTCTATATTTATTCTCCTTTGCTTAGATATCTAGTGCCGTTTAGGCTCAGTACATAACTGCCTTGCTATTCTGAATTGAGTCCTGCTAGCTGATCATCTGATGGCTCTCTGTGCTCCTGTGTTTTTACCCTATCACCCAGGTCACTTGTAGGCACCTGTGTTTAGCCATTTTCAATTAGCTCAGTCACTCCTTGCTTATCTTGCTGTCTTTTACTGCACTAATTCAGCTTTTTAGAACAGTGGACAGCTGTGAAAAGGGAAGACCTATCAGGGGCAGTGCAATTGTTTTTTCAAATCTGCTTGATAATTCTCTTTTTGTTTATAAACAACATGCTTAGTGGAATTATGAAATGATTATATTTTTTCTACCTAACTCTTTATTTTTCTGCTATTCTTTCATACCATATTGTTTTATGATAGAGGCTGGGAGGAAAAAATTCTTTGCTTAATGGTTCATAATCTAATTTGTACATGCCAAATTATGATAGTCCTTTTCTTCTCATTATAGTAGGAAACGTGTGATAATTTAGGGTAAGAATCAACTTCTAAGATTGTCTATGTATTAATCAAAAATAAACCAGCATTTTTCATGTTCTTTGAACTTATGATATATGTAAATGTCAAGATAATTTTATGGTCCTATATTTTTTGCTGTTTGAAGATTGTTTTTTAATTTTCTTTATACCTTCAGACTTACTTTTTCCCCTGTATTTCCTTAAGGTGACCTGGATATTTTATTTTTTTAATATTGAAGTTTAGGAGAAGGAGTTTCTAAATGGTTTAGATTGCAAACACAGACCCGGACTCCCAAAAGAAGCTGCATGCTTTGTCTTTTATCTAAAACTGATTAGGAAAATACCTTTACCATCCAGCTTAGTGCTGTGAAAGGCCTCTGTCCTGTGTATCCACCTGCTTCAATATAAAAAAACCCCAATCATTAAACACAGGATGCTGAGAACTTCTTGCATCCTTGCCTTGGGTGCTGTGTTAGTTCCTTGCTGAGCACAAGATCAGGTTTGAACTGCTTTCTTCCTTATCTGTAGCACAAGCTGACGAACCTCAGGTGACCTTGGACTAGATCTCATCTAACTTTCTATTTTTGGCTGTGTCCTTTCAGATGGATGGAGTTGTTCTCTGCAGTAGGTGCACCCGCCCATGACTTTGGAGTTCTTTTCACAAGAGATTAGAGTTACTACCAATCTCACCAATTTAAGAAAATACAGTAAAATCTCTAGCTCAAAGTATAATATTGTCAAGCAGTTGTAAGCATAAGATAAAAGTTTGGAATATCCGTGTCTCTTCAGGCATCCTAATAAGCTATAAAATTAATACAAACTGTCTGTCAAGGACATCTTATCTGTTCTGTTAAAAGAAAATGCATGGAGATGATAGTATTTGTGATGTGAATATGTTGCTGTCAAAGGCATAGAGTGAGCATGGTAGGGAACCGGTACAAATCATCCATTATTGCCTTCAGTATAATCCTGGTGGAATCCTCATCCTTCTTTCACACTTGGTTCTCATCCTTTATCGTCACTCCTTGTTAGGCTTGAATTATTTGAGGAAAAATTAAATTTTGAGGAACGTGTCTCATTATGTGCATAAAGCACCATATATTCCTTTCTTGCAACACAGGGAATGTGAGATCCAGGAAAGTATTTTCTGAAGTGTTAGGGCTTTGAGGACATTGTCCGGTTGGTGTTAGTCTCCGTTAATGCAGCAAACAGGTTGTTTCCTAGTAGTAGGTAGTCTAGGTAGTTTTGACTACCTTTAGTATTGCTGCCTTAGTTGAAGAGGCATTTTTCATTTTAATGGTGTAGTACAGCATGAAAAATACACAATGATGCCCCAGTGCAAGTAACAGAGGAAATAGATAGCAGCCTTAACACTAGCAGACAAAATAAGAATTCATGACTAAACCACCAAAATATCTCTCCTGTCATAGTAATACAAAGAAGTATAGGCAGAAGAAAGAAGAGTTGCTAGTAGATTCATATCATTCCTATCAGTTATATGATTCATATCACACAACTAGGAAATAAAAAGATGAAAGAAAGCATCATGTTGAAATGGATTGGGGCATCACTTGCAGGAGGACTTCAGTTCCATGAAACATAGAAGTGAAGGGGAGAAAAGATGAAAATGAGCAAGAATTAAGAGTAAAGGCATGGCATTTATATACAGAGAATGTTTGATAATAATGGAAAATTGTGGATTTTTTTTTTCTTCAGAACTCTCCTGAATAGTAGTAGCAATAAAAGCTTTAAAAGAGAAAAGGAAAACAAGGCAACTTGAAAGCCTATGTAAACTTGCAGAGCTTCAGGATTTCATTTGTAAACAGTACATCTGAGTCTATAAAGTTAATATTAATACAGATTTTTTAAAAAAAAAGTCATTAAGCATATGTCACATTTTTGTACTTTGAAAAGATCGTTAGAATCTTCTTTTTATTATCATTATCTTGTATGCTCTAAATTTGAGGTAGCTCAATTATCAAGTATATTAAACATAAACACAAGATGTTACTGAAGTACTAAAACCTGACAGTATGCTTATTTTAAAAACACTACATATTCTTAAGATTCTTGTCTGCTATGCTTTTGCCTTGCATGGTAAATGTGCATAAGATGCTTTCTCAGCAGATGAATAATTTAGTTTGAGATAGTCTTTCCGAGGTACACATTAAAGTTGTGTGGATTGATGTCAGAAACTGAGGTTAAATAACAAACTTGAGGTTAAATAACAGGCACCCTGTTAAAACTATTGCACATCTATGTTGGTTGGCTGAATGCTGATTAAATATAGATGGAAACAATATAATGAACTTAAATGAATGGTTTTAAGCTGGTATCGTGTACCAACACACTAAGTCACACAGTGTATTTCTCCTACTGCTTAGGCTGTTCATGAATTTAAAAGGCAACTATCTGTTTATTTCAGTCATGAGAGGCATATTGTTTTTAATTTGTTATAGTATAGACACATTCTCAGTTAACTTTTTTGGGCGTAATTTGTTCGGGAGTTTAAATTTGACGTCTCTCTCCCATAAACATACTGAAACCTGTTCTAAACACTTGCAGTCCTTTTCCTTGTTACACAACGTGTTGTTAGAGAGGGGGGCCCAGCATGTGTGTTGTTTTATGTTAGCATGTGTGTCCTCCTGTGTCCTATCTAGGAGTAAAACAGAATCAAGGTAGTTTTCATAGAACGGGTTTATTGTTTCCATTTTCCATATTGCTCAGCAGAAGACAGTTTCTTCTTTTACCTGCCCGATGTTTCCATATAATTTGGCTGTAATTGCAGCTAACTGCAGTAATATGCTTTAGGAAATGCCTAGTCAGGATTAGTGTGGTGGCTTTTATCTGAATTAATGCATTTTAGGTAAATTAGGAACTGTTTTTTTATCCGTTGGAGGCAGAATAAGGTCCAGAAGCACTGGGAAACCTAAGACTACTGCAGTATTGCAGTATATATTTGTGTGTGTGTGTATATATTATATAAAAATAACAATGGAAAAATATTAATACAGTAGTAGAGACTGTCTTTGGCCAGTTCTTATGTTTCTCCATTTTCCAAATAAAGTTTTTGGTACATTTAGGCATTTATTACTTTGTTTGCTGTCATTTGGGTGCCCCTCCCGCTGCAGTTGTTGGAAAGAACACAGATGTATGTAATATTAGCTGCTTTTATAAGGGAGGGGGAAGCCAATCAGTTTGAATCCAGGATCTTCCCATTCATTTTGAGCAGGCAAATATAATGCAGCAAAAGCATGTGATCTTTGTGATGTGCTAGAGAGAGTCCAGCGCAGGGCCACAAAGATGATTAGGGGCCTGGAACATCTGCCCTATGAGGAAAGGCTGAGAGAGCTGGGCCTCTTCAGCCTGGAGAAGAGAAGGCTGAGAGGGGACCTGATTAATGTGTATAAATATCTCAAGGAAGGGAGTGAGGAGGAGGGAGCTGGCCTCTTCTCAGTGGTGGCTAGTGATAGAACTAGGGGAAATGGCCAAAAATTGAGGCACCAAAAKTTCCACAGGAACTTGAGGAAGAATTTCTTAACGGTGAGGGTGACAGAGCACTGGAACAGGCTGCCCAGAGAGGTGGTGGAGTCTCCTTCTCTGGAGATCTTCAAAACCCGCCTGGACATCACCCTGTGCCACATGCTCTAGGGGACCCTGCGTGTGCAGGGGGGTTGGACTAGATGACCTCTACAGGTCCCTTCCAACCCTAGCCATTCTATGATTCTATGATTCTCACTTTCATGAGAAATTTCTTGTAGCAGAACACTGTAGGTCACTTTTTGAACTTCTAAGGTGGAGGAACTTTTTCTACACCTCTTAATTTGATTCAGGAGGACTATCAATTTTAAAATAAAAAAAAAAAAAAACCACTTTTTTACCCTTGCTGTTTAATTGGCTCAAAGTCAGAGCATTAGTTTGCCCATGATCACTGCTAGGAGACTGGTAACTATTAAGAACAGAATTATGTTAATGACAGTTCCAGACTGAAGGATTATGAGAAGCTGGAAAGCTCCAAAGTTGCTTTGCTTTAACAATCTTGACAATTTCTAATAGCAGAGATTTAGGAGAGGGATTATGACTGGCCAAGCTAGCAGAGTAAAGAGTTTTCACCCACTTAGTGAAGGCCTAATAAGTAAATGAAGGTAGCTAAGCTCAACTAAGCTCAAGTTCTTCCATTTCATAGTGATTGTCCCTTTTAATAAGAGGCCTTTTTTCACTTTTGCCTGTAATTCTCCTGTTCCAGTGGCACAGAGACTGACATGAGGATATCCTATTGCATTTCAAGAGATTGAGCAAGCACATCTGCCAAATCTGCTTGACAACCAGTATGTCCTTTTAAAGATAAGGATATTCTGTGCAATGGGAAGCAGATTAATCATGGACTCGCGTGATCTTATCTTCAGAACATTCAGCCAGTATCCCGCATCACCAAATGTCTGATTTGTTTTTAATACTGACTAATTAAATCATGGATTTAAAAAGAGTTAATTAGGAAAAAAAAGAAAATAATCTAATTCTGTTATCAAAGTTACATTCCAAAAATAGCTTTAGAAGATTTAAATATGCCAAAACTTGGGTAGAGTTTGGTATGTGATACAAAATGGGCTAAAACTCCTTCAGCCTCAGATTTGCTCATTGGTGATAAAAAGTTAATGCAGTAAAACAGATGGGCATACACACGCAAAAACAAACATGGTTTGGATTGTATTTTCAAAAAGTCTTTAGGCTTCTAAAGAAATGAAAAGAGGATTTTCAGAACATTAGAGAGAATACGAGTTGGTCTTCTAATCTGCTTATGGCTTGAAAATTCTACTGGATTTCTGTTTAGTCACAAATATTTCTGAAAGTGTGGCATATCATAAAAGCCAATGTCATAAGTGTGGATGTTTCACATTAAAAAATCTGAGTTCTACCAGATTTATCTTTGAGTCTTAGTTGTTGTGGGACATTTCACCAATATGTCGCTTTTTGTATAAAATCAGAGGAAGGGGGATTCTCACAAGCCACGACACTGGATTCAATTGTTTTTTATGCCTCCCCTTTGCAAATAGTTTTCACCAGTGGCAGCAATGTGCTTCAGTACTTCAAAATCACATCTTGAGTGGGGAAAAACGTTGGAACTGTACTCCTTTTCAAAACTGAAATTTCAAATTAATATTATAGAAATTTTATCCTTCTTATTATTTTAATCATCTATTTGACAGTAGTTTAGAACCACATTTTCCCTTCCATAATTTTTAATGATTTCCTGTTTTTTTTTCTTGTTGTAGCTGGCAATGTTAAATATTTCCATTAAGTGTAGGAATGATTTTTAAACTTCACACAGAAATATTAGCTAAAGTGGTGTTTTTAGTAGCACCACATACTGAAATAGCTGAGGTGCTTTATAAAATAAGTAAGACTGGTGAGTTGTTTTAGTTCTTGTTTCCTGAAACCTACATTTATTATAACTTATAAAATATCATTATAATTTTATAATCTTTGTTATAAAATGTAAAAAATTCCTGTTATATTTATGAACTGGTTGCATAGAAGCTGACTAATGGCAATAAAGGGCCTGAACCAGGCCTAATGGAAATCTCTAGAAACCTTTCTGCTGGCACTGGACCAAAAATACTCGACCAGTTCAGAATCCTTACCCTGTTCCTTGAATGTATGATACATTTGTGTATGTGAGATATTTGTACAAATAAAAGAGATTAATTAGTTATAGTAAATGTTATTTTGTAGGAGTTTGGAGTGGTGAGTCATGATAAACAATGCTTTTGGAACTCCAATCTATGAAATTATCTGAGTTTGTAGGTTAGATGAGTAAAGTGTTTTATTAGATTGTTTTTATAGTGTGGGCATTAATGAATCCCTTTGTTGAATTGATGTTTATTTTAGCCACCTGAATCGAAGATTACAGATAGATTATTTTACCCTTTTTGCCCTGTTTACCATAGTAAAGTTCATGCTAATGTACTTGACATGCTCAATACATTTTAGAGGCTCGTGGTTCTTTCAACAGCATAAGAGGTGGGAAAACATTCTCTAACATCACTGAGAAGAATTGATGTCTGTGGTCCGTCTGTACTGTTAAACAGAGTTTTTCTTTTCTCTCCAGGCAGGAATTTTCAGCATGAATGCCTGTGAGGAGGGGTTTGCCACTGGTGGCAGGGATGGCTGTGTTCGCTTGTGGGATTTAAATTTTAAACCAATTACTGTGATTGATCTCAGGGAAACAGACCAAGGATATAAAGGTAAAAAGAATCCTCTCAATGTGTTTTCGTAAGAATTATTTGCCAGATGTGAAGCGTTCTGTGTTTTGAGGATACCTGCTGGTGAAGATCACATAGTCCTTCAAAGGAATGCAAGATATCATAGAGAATTCATAAACACAGAGAATAAACTTTTTTCCTCTGAACTGATAAGATGCACCTTTCTTCTACGGCACAGCAGGTTTTACCAAGGAACAGTAACACTGACTGAGAACTTGGAGGACACAAGTGAGGTCTGTGATGAGAAACAACAGAGTACAGTATTGCCTTCTGTAATTCATTACAAACAATATAAATAGGTATTTATGTTTTGTAATCGATTTGGAGACCCAGCTGAGATTGTCAGATATTGCAACAAGACTGAATGCAGTCTGCGTTAGACGTGCTGGGCTACAGTGGATGTCATGACTGGGACAATTTAAGAGAAATAACCTCTTCAATCTGCAGAGGACAAGCATCATCCATATTCATACTTCCTTTGCTTCTTAAGAAGATACACTTGTTCTCTAGCTCCAGTATTTTATAAACCTACGCTTTAACCTACTCTTTCTGGGTAATCATTTCAGTTTCTGCGATATCTGACAGATTCATTTCAAACCATTAAAAAAATCACAAATTCATTATTTCTAAATACAATAATTACATATTAGGATTTCACTGAAACTCTAATTAGTCTTTCACAGGAGTGTGTAGATAATTGGACTTGCCCCTTCAAACTAGGAAGATTAAATCTAGTTTTAAATGTATTAGTCAGGAGTAAAGGAAAAATACCTGTTTGTGGTAACCTGTTTTTCTCTCTTCTAGTATCCTTTAACCAATTAAATTAATATTCTTTGAAGATACTCAGATGTGCTAATTAGTCTCTAAATGAATTTATACAGTATCAAATGCATTTTGAAATGAAGCTTTTCTGATGTTGTCCCTCATTTTCAAAATGATACTAGTGTCATTATATCTGTCATTATATCTGTCATTTTTGCTGTTGTAAATTAGTGGTTTTTGTAGATATTTTCTCTTTCAGAGAATTTTTTTTTTTTTTTTGTGAGCATAAACATATGTCCATTTTTGGAAAAAGATTTGCAGCTAAACACAGACACCTTTCTATTATGTGCAGTTGAAAGTTTCATTTTGTTCCTTGTTTGTTTCTTTCTTTGGAACTTTTTCTCTGCCCCGGAGGGTCTCCTTTGCTTTTAACGGAAAAGATTCTTGCCAGGAGCTCTGCTTAGTTCTTCTTGATGAGTGAACAAGAACTCTACCTCATCTTGCTTGTCAAATGCCAGTAGCAGCTAACAGTTTTTTATTAAATTCAGTTTCCTGAATCTTGGTCTTTCTATATTGCTGGCTATTTTTACCATATCTCTTTGAGGATTACCTTCATGACCTCTTCTGTTCACTTTCTTATTTGCATTCTCTTCTTCTCTTACCCTGTTATCTGTGGGTGATTTTATCTGGAGATGGCACACTCAAATGCTGTATCTGTATGGATATCTGTCCATTAACTCTAGATATATCTCTCTGCAACTGTGCTGTTTTCCAGAATATCTGCAACCACCACAACAAACTTCAGATTACTAAAACAGATCTATTAATCAAACATTCTGGTTATTTCTTTCTTTATTTTTTGCTATCTGTGGACAATATAGCCATGTAATGTCCATTATCATAGAAGTGAACAATAGGGTGGTCATGCCTATATTCATTACTGTGTCACAAGAATAAATATGTAAAGTGAAACAGTTGATGCTGAGGGCTTGAACCCATAATATATATTCATTTTGAAAGACACTGATTTGAATCACTACTGATCTGGCTCTGTGGAATGAACATAGCTTAACTGTTGAAGGAATTTTTCAGTTCAATTTCAGTTCAATTTCACATAGAAGCTTTTGTTGCATTCAGAGGCTGTTCTGAGTGCCAAGCACGGTAAGTAGATATGATCCAGGAGTTGTGGTTTCTGACAGTTTTCAAGCTTTGCTTGTCAGAACTGAAACACCAGTGTAGAAGCACAAGATTGGAATGCTAACCCTCATGTTCACTGTTGCTAAGACTTTATCCTCTTTTTTGTAATTTCAGTAACTTACCTTCCCTTTACAGTTAAATATTTTTCAAAAGTACATTAACTCATAGTATTACAATATTTCTTTCCTTAGCTTTATAGGCATAATGTTACCTCATTTATATTAATCCAGAATAGTTTTTCAACAAACATTCTGGACTTGCCCTCGACAAAATTCGTTTTTTAGGCAAAGCGAGTTGGACTTGGGCGCTGTAGTGAGCTGTTTGTTATCTGCACCTGAGAGTGACAAAATTGATTTATACGAACAGGCTGTAGTGAATACAATTTTAAAAGTGCATATTCCTAAAATAGGGCATCTCAGTATATAAGTCATTTTCAGTACACACATGTTCTAGTTTTCATTTTGTTTATTATCCTCCACAAACAAGTGCAACTTGTGGGTACTTGGCTACACTGTAAACCTGGAGGCTACATCTGTTACTCGGAAATGTGTGTTAGATGCCATCCTCATCCTATTTCAACTTTGTATGTTGTTGCCAGTAAGATCTATTTTAGTTGGAAAAAATAATTCTAGATATTCAGATGTTATGAAGACTGGCTTTGAGGGGAAGCGTCTCAAACAGGCCGGGGAGATAAGTCTTTGGCTGTCTTGCATTACTTCTAAGATATGCTGCACAGATACTACTGTCACTTATTTAACGTGGAGTAGCCCAATTAGTAATATGTCTGCTGTTTGATCAGAAATCCTATTTTATGTTGTCAGATATTTTGAATTATTTTTGAATGTTTTTGTCAGCAAAGGTCAGTATTGTTTTACCCACTTAGAGATCTCATAATACAGAGATTGACTACTAATTAAAATTGGACTTTTTAAAGTTGAGTTGATTGAGGTGGAAAAGTTAGTGTTCAGTAGATGTGGATGTAGTGGGGAATACATAATGGGAGTAAATGAAGGAATATGAGAAAATATATTTATGGTATTTCTTGGTATTTTCTTGGTTTTCCTGATTTTGTTACATATTCTTTGTCCAACGTTACTTTTGTTTCACTGGTTCACAGATTTACTTATATTAAAACATATAACAATCTTCTCCTTCTACAGGTCTCTCTGTAAGAAGTGTGTGCTGGAGAGGAGACCATATCCTAGTTGGGACACAAGACAGTGAGATTTTTGAAATTGTGGTGCATGAACGTAATAAGCCTTTCCTGATAATGCAGGGACACTGTGAAGGAGAGCTGTGGGCTTTGGCTGTCCATCCTACCAAACCACTAGCAATGACTGGAAGTGATGATCGATCAGTCAGGTCTGTCTGTCTCTCTCTCTCTCAATATATATATGTGGATTTTTTTACTGCACACTCTTTTATAACCACAGCTCATTTTCTATAAAACATAATTGAAATGTACTCAGGATAATGGCACTAAAATGTAGTATTGATGTGTTTGTGACCCAGTTAAATTATGCATGATATTAGAACTCTGCAATACTAAAATATAATGGAAATAGACACTTTACAAAATTTTCAGAAAGCATCAAATCTTAATAAATTTCACATAGCCTAAAGTTAAACAGGTATCCAATAAATGTATCCTTTAGAGAAATTAAAATGGACTTTGACAGGTCGTATAAAAACAAACCAGATGTCAGGTTAACCACATGAACTTTTGGCTGTACATAGTGAATCATCTAGACTGTGAATTTTATCTCTATTTTATAATCTTTGCATAGTATAGTCTACCACTTAGAATTTCCATTCTTACCAGATTCACTTTTCTTTTGCTATGATGAAAGTTTCTCTTCCAGAAATTGCAATAAACTTGATGCATCCGTAGTCAATAATATCTGTATTCTCAAAAAGCCTTGCAATGATTCCCTTCTGTAAGCTTAGCTTTTCTGCTTAAAAAACAAAACAAAACAAAAAACCCCTCTTCTTTATTAGAAATTAAGTATTGGCATTTTTGTTAAGTCTCTAAGTGTAATGTGGGTAAGGAACATGAGCTGAATGAGTTGTAGAATTCTAGATATAAATGATAGATTTTGTACATATCTTATAATTACAACCTATTACTACTAAAACTCAGAATTTGTTATATTGCCTAGTTACTTGCAAGGAGTTTAGATGTATTATGGATGAGAACTTGTTAACAGGCATATATTTATACTGCAAATTGTTTAATTGTTCTTCAGCCTTTCCTGAGGTAAAACATTTAACAGAATAATTTACCCAGTAGAATTGTCACTAAAGTATTTTTAAAATGTCATTACTCTTTGTGTTTTGAGAAAGTCAAACAAAGTTAATCAACCCCTGAATTTTCTCATTAGATTCTTCCTCACTCTTTTAAATATAAAGGTATGCTTTTCTGTTTGGAAAACTTCTGTCTTTAAAGTTTCTGATGGAAAATTATTGTAAAATAGGACACAATGATATCCGTAATTATTCATACTGCAGGCTTCATACTTTCTGTCACACATTTGCAAACTATTCCTTATATTTATAATTATTACCTTATTTTAGAATTTGGAGCTTAATAGACCATGCTCTGATTGCCCGGTGCAATATGGAGGAACCAATTCGCTGTGCAGCAGTTAGTACTGATGGAATCCATCTTGCCCTTGGCATGAAGGACGGCTCTTTCACTGTGCTTCGAGTCAGGTGTGTTACAAAAATTAAACGTCAGTATATTATAAAGTCTTTCAAATTGTTCCTTTAGTTGTTTTTATTGTTAAAGTGTATATATACACACTGATTCTATTGAGCTTACAGGAGAGACTTACTCAATTTCTGTTTGAAATTGCTGGTCCTGAGGATTTAAATGTATTTGTGCCACTCTGGTTTGAAGGAAGAAACCTTGCATAACAGCACATAACAGAAAGGAAACATGCTTTACTTGCTATTAAGGCAGGGTTCTAGGATAGAATTTACTTTAGATGCTAGCTTTATTAGTTATTCTTGAACTGTTAGAAAATAAATGAAAATAAATGATCACTTCTTGTGTGTGTACAGGGCCAAAGCTTCACAACATTTGTTGTCTCTCCGTGAGCAGGACCTTATGTATCAGTGGTCCTTTCCGTCTTTTTGGGCGCTAAGCCCAACCATAAAAGTAATAGTGCTATGCTTGTACCTATAGTAGTAAAGTTTGTTTTGTCATTTGATGATATTCTCATTTTTTAAAACTGGGAACTTGAGGAAGTTGATGGTATGATGAAGCTTTTCTATACTTAATGACCTTCTTCTTTCATACTGCAGAGATATGACTGAAGTTGTTCATATCAAAGATAGGAAAGAAGCTATTCATGAACTAAAATATTCACCAGATGGGAATTTCCTAGCTGTTGGTTCTAATGACAGCTCTGTGGATATATATGGTGTTGTTCAGCGATACAAAAAAGTTGGGGAATGTATTGGATCTTTAAGTTTCATCACCCATATGGATTGGTCTTCAGACAGTAAATATTTACAAACCAATGATGGCAATGGGAAAAGGCTATTTTACAGGATGCCAAGTAAGATTTTAAGCTGCCTTTGTGATAATTGGTACATGTTAGAGGTGTATAGGAGTTTTATGAAGAGAGCTAAATATAAATCCTTGTTCAAAGCACTGATTTGTACCAAGAAAGTTTCCTTTTCAAGTTTGTCTAAATAGTCACTATGCCTGAGTTAGTAAAGCATTTTTACTAAAGTTACTGAAATATTTTTGTCTTTATGTATTTATTCTTACTAACTGCACATGTTTTAATGGTAGAGATGCTGACTTCTTATAATTCATTTTATTTCTCAAAAATAAAACTTCATTCTTGTATTTTAAGAGAAAAAAATCATATATTCAGAATCAGTTTTTCTGTTTCTTAATAGCATTGTAGTATTGAGCTTGAATATTAAATAGTTATTAGCTTACACTATATATTTTTGAAAATATATGTCAAGATCAAGAAACTCTGTTTCAGGTCATCTTGTTTTCTAGAACTAGATCTGCATCTCAATTGAGAAATCTAATTTGCAATGGCTTTTACAGTTGGAAATTTATATTGGATAGAAATAATCATAGAAATAGAACAGGAATGTGGCCGTATAACTGGAATAGGTAACTGTATAGAAAATGACAATTGAGAATCAGAGTTCATAATGTAAGGATGTAATGTAAGTTCATAATATATCAACATGTTAGGAACTAATCACTGCATGCTGAAGGAAATGTAGAAGTTGTGATACATATATGATTCTAGCTTGCAGCTTTCAAAATGAAAAAAATACTGTGATGACATTTAGCTTGGCATTTCACAGATTACACGAGTTGAAATGCAGGTCTTATTTCCCTTTTATGAAGGGGGCTGTTAAAGAATTATGATAATATCTTTAGTTTTCAGAATCTGAGTATGTGGCAACTCTGTTATAGTAAATGTTTACAAGACAATAGGAACTGATCTATACCTGTGAAATGTTTCTTGGTAAAAATAATCCCCTCTGCAATGGGCATTATGCATGTGCACATTACGTAGATCTCCAAATTTAAATAGTCATGATATAGCAGTGTTCTGTGGCATAAGGTTTAATTTGTTTTTCTTGTGTGTTTGCATTTGTTACATAATTGCATTATATATTTTTTCTACTCACAATATTAATATTGAATATTTTTGTCATCGTCACTTACTATGTTCCCTCTTCATTTATTATGTAGTATTTGCCCTTTACGCTGTGCGTTGCTTATAGTTCTGTGGGGCATTTTTGTGACTCTCTTTGCTGGTGTATCTAGCTCCTTCTGTATGCAACTCTGATTCAGTGCAGCAAATGAGATAGATGTTTTTAGAATGTTATAACAGGACATTGTTACAATGCCTGTTTTCTAATTCTGTCTCAGTTGGATTTAATTTCTGGATATTTTTTGAAAACTCTACATTATTCAGAAAATGTGTTAATGAATATTGAAAGATAACTGCATTTTTTTTTCTATCAGGTGGAAAAGAAGTAACAAACAAGGAAGAATTAAAAGGCATTCAGTGGGCATCGTGGACTTGTGTTTCTGGCTTTGAAGTTAATGGAATCTGGCCCAAATATTCAGATATTAACGATATAAATTCTGTAGATGCAAATTTTATTGGTCAAGTTTTGGTTACAGCTGATGATTATGGAATAGTAAAACTCTTTCGATACCCATGTCTGAGAAAAGGTAGTACCTTTGTGAGAGTTTAGCTAAAAGCGCGTAGGAATTTTTTTTTTTATTCTAGAAAAAAAAGCCTTTGTAATGTGTATTGTTAGCTATAAAAAATAGGAAACTTCACTATGCTAAGTACATAAGGTTTAAAAGTTAGTATTTCTACACTAAAAAGCGCTTACTTAAGTGACCAAACTTTTAATTTAATTAAGAATTATTACACCTCATACTGGAATATCATGTGCCTTCTTTGTTTCTGTGTGGCTTATTAAAGATATTATATCATAAATTCCAAATTTAAATATTTATCATAAAGATGTATTAAATCTTAGGAATAATGCCAAAAGTTGGTGCTATTAATTAAGGTAATACTAGTAATTAAGGTTTCTTAATTGAACTATTACTTTATAGAAGCGTCTCTTAATACGTTTTTCTAATATGCTTCTGAAAAAAAAATGTTTCACACATATTGAAAGGAATTTTTCTTTCTTTTTTTCTAGGGGCAAAATTTAAAAAATATCTTGGACATTCTGCTCATGTGACGAATGTCAGGTGGTCCCATGATCACCAGTGGGTCGTTTCTATAGGAGGAGCTGATCATTCTGTCTTTCAGTGGAAATTTGTCCCTGATCGGAAGTTGAAGGACTCTCTTCATATAGCACCCCAAGGTAAATAACTTAGAAAATAATTGGAGGGAGGATAAGGAAGTAAAGTTGGTTGGTGCAAGTATGTTTTAGAATTCTCTGGTTTTCTGAAGTGTTTTGCACTTTGCAGACTTTGTAGTATCACATAAGGACTTGCTTGCACCCTGAATGTACAGTCTGTTAAGTCTGTTAAAAATAACACTATATTGTGCTCTTGGGTGTCCCTGCTTGAGCAGAGGGTTGGACTAGATGTTCTTTAGAGGTCCCTTCCAACCTTAACCATTCTGTGATTCACCTTCACGCTGGGAATGCATTTTCAGTCAATTATTTCTCATGACCCAAATCCTCATTAGCCACTGCTTCCCAAGATAAAATTCGCACACCGTAAGTGCAGTGTGCATTCCTTGTTGGCAGGTATGTGACCTTATGTCAGGCTGCATGACATTATATATAACGCTTACTACTAAATTGTATAGCTTGAAGGATTGCACTTCATTACATATTTCTAGAAATATTTCTACTGAATGATGATTATCTGATTGCAATTGTGTTATGAGAGCTTTTAAAATTCCTTTGTGTTCTAGATTGATTTTTCTGTCCAGTTTCTTAATTGAAATGTTGCGCAAGACCATTTACTCAATCAAATATTACAGAGATGTCCAAAAGTATTACCATTTATCAACCAGGTTTGTAATTTCATAAAAATGTAAAGTGCAGTTAATCAAGCTCTGTTTTTATGGATCCTTTTTGATCAGTGTAATCTGATTTCATGATTTAAATTCTGTGCTAATCAAATTGCATTGCACACTCAGTTGTTCATATCCAAAATTGTTGACAATGACAGATTTCTATTTAACCACAGTGGTTAAGCCTCTCACCTTTTTCTTCCTTTCATGTTTTAATTGTTTGCTTTCTCTTGCTGTTTTAAATTTTTGTGATTTAGAATTACCCTTTAGTTAACTAGAAAATATAGAGTTGGTATCCAGACAAGTTGATTTCAAATTAACTAGCTCCAGTAGCTCTCTCTTAACATTCTTTTTAGTTCCTGTTGGAGTGAAAAATATGATAGGACATTTTCTTGGCTTTCTCCCATATGTAAAACAGAAACGTTAAAAAACTGCTCTTTTTTTTTTTCTGCAGTCACTGAAAATTTTACCGTTTTTATCTTATGTATGATTCCTCTTTTTTTTCCTAAATCTGCCTGAATATTTTCTACTTTTATCACAGATCTTAGTTTCTGTTTAATACATGTTACTTCAGTCTCTTCTGTCTTCCTTTCCTCTGAATGTTGAATGAAAAGTAGCTTCCTCTCAAAAACAAACGCACACAAACCCCTGTATCCTTTCAAGCTGGCTTCTCTGAAGTACCAGTGGATTCAGGGAAGCCTCACGTGATCCTGTCAAACGTTAGCAGTTAATATTGTAGTCGATGTAAGCATTGATAATCTAATCAGAAACATTAAGCTGTTGTTTTAAATACTTGTTGTGTTGTAATTAGATTGCTGTTTCTGTTTTCCTGATTACAGAGAGTCTGGTTGATTCTAATAGTGATGAGTCAGATTCAGATCAGTCTGATGTTCCAGAGCTGGACTCTGAAATTGAACAAGAGACCCAGATCACCTATCGTCGACAGGTAAAGATTTTAGTTCTAATATGTTTTCCAGGGTTCAAGTAGGTCTTTAATCAGCACCTCCGGAAATCTGAAAAATTTAGCAAAAGCTTTAGAACCACTACTACCTAAGGGTTCAAATACAACAAAACCAAAATGATCACGTGGACTCTTTAGAATTTTGGTTTCTGTTTCTAATTTACTTAAATTACAATGTATAATAACTGGCCACAGCTATTAAATATTTGGGGTTTTTTGTTTGTTTTTGGTGATGGCAGTACACATTTTTGAGTGTGAAAAGTGGCTGAGTTCTCAGAAGCATACTTTTCTTCAGAATCTCTTAATTTATATATATACTCTTTTTTGAAGGTTTACAAAGAAGATCTACCTCAACTTAAAGAGCAATGCAAAGAAAAACGAAAAAGTGCAGCTTCTAAGAGACGAGAGAGCGCTCCGGGGAACAGTATAAGATTGCATTTTGTTCATGGGTATGAAAAATAGAATTCTTTGAAATACACAAGCAGATTGTACTGACTGATTTGGTGTTTTGTATGTTGTTA
The DNA here is from genome assembly GCA_003342815.1 of Eudromia elegans. Classification (NCBI taxonomy): domain Eukaryota; kingdom Metazoa; phylum Chordata; class Aves; order Tinamiformes; family Tinamidae; genus Eudromia; species Eudromia elegans. Next base: position 8,544,721 of record PTEX01000006.1, read on the forward strand.
TTTATGATTTAAGAATCTGATGAAAGACTTCAGTTGCTTTGTGAATTATTTTTTTTCCTTGTTTAGGAAAAAATAATTTGATTAGAAAGCTTTGATGCCAAGATAGACTGATTCCGAATATGTATCCTAAAATGAACATGCTGTGAAATTTTAGTTGATGTAAGCATTAACTAAATTATTTGAATAATGGTGAATAAATACAATAATTGTCTTTAAACCATATTTTTTAAGTATCTGAAGAAAAAAAAATTACTGAAGCTGCAATAGAAACTTAATCTAGTAGAAGATAGCTTGTTTTTATAAACTTAGCAACTTTTCTATTACTACTTAGTATAAGCTCATTATTTGCCTTTAAATTGAAGGAACATACAAATACCTCTACTAAATTAGTTTAGGAATTACATTTAACTGTTAGTAGATCCTGTAAGAATGTTGGAATTCAGTTTTGTTAGCTTTTTGGTATTAATAATTTTAGGAACAAAATAACTTCTTCAAGACCTTCTTTAAGGTCTCCTTGAAATCTTAGGTTTTCTTTTTTAGTAGTAGATAGCTCTTCAAAAATGAAGTCTATCATCAGAAGAAAGTTGTGTTATTTTAAAGCAAATTGACCATAGATACAAAAAAAAAAAAAGAAAAGAAGTATCAATTCCCATAATTTAAAAAAAAAAAAAAAAGCAACACTGTTTGGAAATTGGGTAATACTGTGTTCTCCTTTTAGACACACCTCTTTGTAGGAATGCAACTTTGTAGAGTTAAATAAATGCGTGGATAAGTTGCTGATGATACTTTCTTGCACATTATTGTCTGAATCATCACTATAACATTTTTAGAAGGGTTCCAAATGGAATCCTTAATTAATTGGCTAAGATTCACTAATCAATTAAATTGGCAATTTTGTCTGTAGAAAACACAAATTTATGGAATATTTTGTAAGTAATGACAAGTGGGAAACTGGGTAGAGAGCTGTTAATATATATTACTCTCTTTTGATACTTGAGGATTCTCAGGTGAAGATTTTGATGCCTTTTTAGAAAATGCAGTGAAGTGGATAGCTGTAATCTTTCAAATCTGAGATAGGAATCAAACCAAACCATCCTGAGGCGGCTGTAGGGCAAGCAAGGGACCTGGATCTTTGGGATTATTGTTATTTCCTTCACAACAGAAGTGATGCTTGACCAGAATATCCAGGAATGACCAGAAGTAGAATGTCCAGTTGAGTTGTGTCTGGTAATCAAGTGTGCATCAAGGAAACTAATGAAGAATCCATGCTGAACAAGAGATTTTTCTCAATGCCCAAGCTGTTAACTTTAAAGTGACCCACTTCCAAGTGAGTAATAGGCATATTCTCTGATTCAGGAAGTTTGCTTTGCTTCATCTTTTTTAGGTGCTATGGAAATGTCTTGGATATTCCTTAAAGGTGTAAAAAAAAGGGAGCTTTTTTGAACTAGAAATATAGGGAGGTTTTTCTGTGTGAGCAAGTTGTTTTTGTGTTTTAAATTTGTGAACTACCTTGAAAGTCGAATTTTTAAAAACCTTTTCATTTCCTATGAGATATGTTTCGAGCCTCTGGTTACTTCCTGTTTTGGAAGGGGATGTAAACCATGCTTAGCATGTGAACCAGCCACTGGTTAAAATGGCTGAAAAGGCAAGGTTCTCCTGTTGTACACATCTTTCACTGAGAAATGTGATGCTGTCATTATTAGAAGCAGGTTACTGAAGTGGTTTGATTTATTTTTGTCAGTTTCTGTATTTCTCTTCTGCCATGTCTTTGACAGTGGTGGTACAGAAACATAAATGGGATATACTTTCTGAGGTATTCCTTTCTTGGAGTCGGTGCTTATAATTGGGGAGTTGCTATACTGGCATGTGAAAAAGGTAGGATGGGTTAGGTCGGTTACAATTTCTTTGCTTGCACCACTCAATATTAGTTTTGGCAACTTGGCAACTATTTTTTTTTTGTTATTATTATAAACAACCAATTTCCAAAGGTGTTTTATAAATAAAGTGAACTAAAATGCAGACTTTGTTTATAAGAAGTTAGGTACAAGTAATCAGAACTATTTTCCTATATCCTGGATACATTTGGGGTTTTTTTGTTTGTTTTACATTCTTGTGATAAATAGCATTAACATACACAGTTTCACTTTGCTTTGTTTAGAATATATAGGCAATTTTCTTGACAGGAGCTGGGAAACCTCTGCATGTGTGAATTGCAAGTAAAAGTCTTCAGACCCTCTTGCTGCCTAAATTTTTTTTTTATGTACATATGACTGCTAAGTATCATCCGCATGCTAATTTTGTAGTCGGTGTGTCCCATTCAGCTTTTCTCAGAGTTTTTAAGAAATTCCGTGATAGTATTTCCAGTATTTCTAAAAGATGTTTTTACTTGTGCATGTTTTTGTAGCTACTTTCTTAGATGGTGTTTATTCAGCATAGTTCTTATCATTCTGTGCTTGGAGGAGTAATCCAATATTCTTAATGGAGCTAATCGGACAATGAGGCGTGGGAAAAGGATGTCTGAGGCAGGGAGGTCCAGATACCTGCATGGGCATAGCCCTGGCAGGCCCTTCACTGAGTATTGCCACCTGCTTACATGGTTGATGTTGCACGCTGTAGTGGGCTATTTTAGTTTTATTTCTTCATAGATCCTGTAGGCCGTGGAATAGTATGTCCCTCAAAAAGGCCATGGAGGAACAACAGAGAAGGTGGCTGCCTTTGTGCAGAAACCAGGCAGAAACTGGCCTCTAGTTGACTCACCTGCACAGCTGGGGGCTTCAGGTGCTTGAGAAGGTTATATGTGCAAGCAGAGTGAAGCATGGCTGGAGAGAGCAATGCTAGCACGAGTCTGAACTGCAAGTGGCTTTGAGAAGATCTCAGCCTCTGAGCTGATGGGCAGAGAGGGATTTTGTTGAGACCTGTGGCTCAGGAGGCAGTGGAAGGTTGCCTCGCTGAGGCCAAACCAAAGCTGTGTGGTGGAAAGTATTTGGGTAAGTTTTGGTGATTCTTCAAATGGGAATCTCCAGACTATTTAGAAAACAGTACATCTCCTCAGTAAAAAACATAAGTAGTAAATATTCTTCTGGAAATAACCTATAACTTCTAGTATTTCATATTTCTCTGGTGACAAGGAATACAGGTTTATTCACAGAAATTTTGTATGAAAGTTTTTCAATTTGTGTCTTAGAGGGTGTGTGGCTTGGATTGGATGTGTAAATTCGTTTAGTAAGGACTGTTTCTGTATTTTCAAATAAAAAATTACAACTTTTTTTGTGTTTTCATTTCCCTAATGGTATGTATAGAGATACATCTTGGTCTTAGGCAACAGCTTAAAGAACTGCACTGTTAAAAGGAGGTCTTGCATTTGTTTTCTGCTTAGAAGTAATGTGATTTGTTCTGATGGTACATGATTTTAAGCAAGCAAAATAATTAATATCCCAAGAAGTATCTTGTAACACAGACATTAGAGATTTCTGTTAGTTTTGAATTGCAGATACTGACTGATTAGTTGTGTTCTTTGCTGTAAATGACTTGCTAATTATCTTTGGTGGTTTTTTTCAACTGATTTGGTTAGTAGTTAAGCGCAGAAACACTCAGGCAGTCAAATACATTCTGGCATCTTCTACCCATGATCATTCCTTTCCAGTAAATGTAATGGGAATTTGTTTGCATCTTTATGAAAATGTTGACTTTAGGAAAGATCTATAAGAAATGAAACTGGAAGAAATTAAATAGGGAAGTATCCTGCATAGAAACAGGTAGTACCATTGACAGTCTTGTCAAAAGTACCATTGACAGTCTTGTTTGTGTATTGCTTTCTCTGTAGGTTTCTGAGCATCTTAAGTTACTTTGGAAAATATGACCCTGACATTTGAAAATAGCACTCCCCTGCCCCTCCCCAACTTTGGTTTTAATGGGATGCTAAATGTTAATCATGCACAGGATGAAATATGTATGCATGCTGTGGCAGTGCTTAAGGGCTTTAACTGGAAATTAGCCTGCTCATGCCATCTTAGACAGGAGATAATTTCTTCAGAAAAAAAGAGATTCTCTCTTCCTGAGAGATTCCTCTCCTTCCTGAGAGGAAGTTTGCAGAAACCTTAAATTTCATAGAGTGTGCTTTGACTTTATATCTGATTTTAGACAACAGTAAAAAGATATCAAAAAAAATTACTATTTTGGAAATTTTCAAATTTTATATAATTATGTGCTGTCTGTCTGAATTTCGCATGTGATTTGGAAAAAGTGATAGACATTACATCCTTCTCCAAAACTGAGGAGAAAAGCAACTAGTAAATAGCAGCTACTTTCATGCTACTGCTAGTAGCACTGATTTCTGGGCAATAGCTGAAAATGGTAGGTTAATATTAGGTTGGCACGGATGTTTAAAAAACTTAAGAATAGCAGCACAGTAATTGGTAAGTAACGTGAGCTTTTATATATGTCTACTGCATCTCATATTTTTGCCTTATTAAGTATTTACTGTGGTGGTGAACTTGATGTGCAAATGTGTTTTTTTTTTTCTTTTTTTTTCTTTAGTTACAGAGGTTACGACTGTCGAAGCAACTTGTTTTACACGCAGACGGGTGAGATCGTATACCACGTTGCAGCCGTCGGCGTGGTGTACAACCGGCAGCAGAACACCCAGCGCTTTTATCTGGGGCACGATGATGACATCCTCTGCCTCGCGATTCATCCCTTGAAGGACTACGTGGCCACAGGCCAGGTAGGGTGCATGTTTGTTTGCTTATCTGCAGTGAAAATCTGATATTGCCACCTTGGATGTAGAAAAGCATGTCTGGGGGGAAGAGGTCCAGCCTGCGTTTATTCAGGGAAGGACAGTATTTGTTTTGCAGGTGGAAACGTGTCAAGAACTGTAGTACATGTGTTTTTCCAATTTGCTTATGTTAATTCTGCTAACTGCTTTTGGCTGAAGGCTCTTTACATCTTCTTCATTTTTGAAAAGATTAATGTTTTTATTCAGCCTTTTTTTTTAATATATGGCTGCTGCAGGATAACAATTAGGGGGAAGTATGCAGTTAATTTGTAAGATTTCTTAGATCTCATAATTGTGATTCTTTTCACAGCTATTAATTTATATTCTGGTATTCCAGTTTAATGAGTTATATATTGAATTTCTGGTTATCACTTCTAGGCAAGCCATCCGTGGTTTGTATATGCAGCACAGGTATCATTTATAATAGGTATTTTTGTCTTTCTCTAGACAGTAATTTGAAGTAATTATTCTCTTCCCATTTTTTGATAAAGAACTCTTTCTATAAATGTTTATATATCAGGACTTGTAGGTTTGATTTGACATTTGGTGTTGAGTTGTTATTGTCATCGTCATCATTGTTGTTACAGGTTGAGAATTGGAGAACCTCCGTGTGTAGCCAAAGACAGAAAAGATTGAAAAAAATGTGTGGAAAACTCAGATTTCTAGTTGAATTCTGATTTTTTTTTTTTTTTTCCTAGCACTCTTAATTTGTATAAAAATGCTTAAGATAAATATAAACTTGTTGGTTGCTGTATGGGTTAAAAATATAGATGTGAAAAGGAGTTTAGTTTAATTTTCGAGTAATAGAGAAAATGACTAAAAGGTGCAAGGATTTTCTATATTTAAGTACCTTCTATTGTCAAAACCACATTTGATTACTGCATTACCTAATTTTACTTTGTAAATTCAATTTCCTGTGCAAGATCGCTTCAGATCCTCCTGAAAATGGACATTACAAACAACTTTACAAACCTTACATACGTCTGTAGCAAAACCAGAAATCGCTTGCTTGAGTCCCACTCTTGTCCTAAGCATTGAAGAATGATGTTCTGGCTTTGGAGCCCTTCTTGGGTACTGTCCTGTAAATAATGGCTCGTAATGTCTGTGCATTGCAACCTTGTTGGAAAAGGATAAGCTGTATTTTGTTCCTTCTTCTCAGGTTGTAATTTATTGAATTAGTGCCAACCTACTGATGGCAACTCGACAGATATGAGTTGCAATAGCATCTGACTTACAGAATCTGTGTTACTTGACATGACACCAGAAAATAACAGAAGTCACCTTGATTTCTCAAGCATGGAATATCTTGCAAACAGTAAAAATAGCCTTTTTTTTTTAGACAAAGAATGATTGATTGAGAAGTAATTGATGGAATAAATATGCCACAGTGCAATCAATGAAGTTTTTTCACAAGCTGAATCTATTGTAAGATTAGTTAATTGTAATTGTAATTAATGTGTGGGAATGGTAGCTGTGAAGCAGGAGAGGGAATTATATACTGTTAGCCAGAACAAATAATACTAGGAAGATTTTATTATTGTGACTTTTTTCAAATACTTTTTAAAGTATTTGTTAAAATGCAGTATTTTTCTCTTTTAAAGGTTACTTAACAGAAGTGAATAAGAAATGAAAAAAGTTTATTATTATTTCCAGGTTGGTCGAGATTCCTCAATACACATTTGGGATACGGAAACAATAAAACCACTGTCAGTATTAAAGGGCTATCACCAATATGGTGTTTGTGCTGTTGATTTTTCAGGTAATAAGTATTTATTTATTTATTTATTTACAGTTTTCCTTTTCTGTATGGCAATGCAAACTACTCTGTTCTATTGAGGAGGTGGGAATTGCTCTGTACTGTATTGAGGTTCTACACTCTATATATCATATTTGTATTATAAACGTTCTCCAGTGTGATCTCAGACTGGTCATTCCTGAAGCAGTGCTGCTGTATAGTCTTGCAGTTGTAAACCACAGGGAGGTTCTGTGCTGTTTGGGAGCTGAACACCTTTTCATGTGTTTTTTTTCTTTTCATGTATTAGGCTTCCTGTTCTCAAATGTTGCACCTACGTTAGGACTGTAAGACTTTTGTTTGTTTGTTTGTTTGTTTGTTTATTTTAGAAAATAGTAACAATTGATGAGGTGTGTGCATTTTTCCCTGAAGCCTACAAGTAGCATGCTGAGAAATCTCAGAGTCCCCCTATGAAGTCCTTCTGGAAAGGAGCTGAACCTCCTCTTTTTTTCCTGTGTTGTACTACAATAAGAAAATGCTAGTTAAATCTTTTGAGATTTCTGCACCATTCATTGACCTTCTGTCCTGGGTTAAACTTTCTCTCCTCCACTGCCCTCTGTATATTCTTTAGCGGTTTGGTCTTCCTAGGTAGGACCTCTGATCTTATAAGTGAAGGTGTGTGATTGTGAAAAGATAAGTAGTATTGGACGTGAACACTTGGATACTTCTTGCCTTTCTTTGTTCTCCTTTTTAAAGATATTGCTAAGCATCCATAGTAGAATTTGTGAAATGACATTTGGACAATTTCAGACAAGTGTATGGCAAAAGATGTTCGTCTCAGATAAGCACAAATAACATTTTTCGATTTGTATGGTACACATTCAGAGCTGCTGAAAGATCTTTACCCTGTTACCAGGCTTAGGAATGTTTCATAAACTTCCAGAAATTGCTTTCATAATTTCCTGTTTAGAAATGAACTGGGACACCCAAAGTGAAAAGAGGATACGCATGATACACCCCGTGTTGCAGGCAGCTGTGTCAGCAACTGTCTGAGCAAAGGTTCTAATCCAAATATAGAGGGTCTTAATGCCACTTCCAGATAATTCAGATATCTAAGAATGATAGTTGTGACATTAAATCTCTAGTCTGAGATGTTTGCCAAGAGAATTCTTCATGGTTACATAGAATGTAGAGTTCTTAAAGAGAAAACTAAAACTCCATCCAAATGACCACTCTGATTTAAATTTAGCAAATGCCAAAGCTGCTGCTAAGCACACCACGTCATACTATTATTTACCTGTCTTCAGTATATGTTGTGTATACACATATATGCATATATATACACAACATATATACACACACACAGAGTAACTGTATTTAGTGATACTGTTTGTACAAATAGTATTCTAAAATATAATATTCTTTAATGTAGATTCTTATAATTGCAGCTTAATGTTATCTATCTACTCTCTTATCATAAATTTACTTTTCTAGCGGATGGGAAACGTTTGGCTTCTGTTGGAATAGATGACAATCATACTGTTATACTCTGGGATTGGAAGAAAGGAGAGAAGCTTTCAGCAGTAAGGTAGGAATTTAAGTTCATTTTAAAATTTGTACCTAAATTTAGTCTCAAAAGTGTTAACAAAATACTAATTAAAGAACAATATTTAGATAATAAGAAACTTGCAGTTCTGTTTTCTTCTTAATTTATACAGGCAATAGCTTTTGCACCACCTTAAAACTTTCTTTTGAGAGAAAAACTGAAACTACAATAGAGGCAATAGGAATTGCTGTGACAGCTCATCTGCTGAGAGAAAACAGAAAAACCTCTTCAAAACTCTTTCCATGCACATCCATGTGTTGCTTCTATAGTTAGTTATACTAAAAAATGTTTACATCTGTATTCAGAGGCTCTGTACATCTGAATTCTCTCATCCAAGTGTGTAAACAAGTCTTGCCATTCCTCCCTGTAGTCCTTGCTTCTGTGACCCTCTTCAACATTTCTGCAGCGTAGATGCGTGCACGCATTCTTTAGTCATTACCAACACTGGCACAAATGTTTCTCAGCAGTTGAAATTTTCAATGAAAATTGATATAACTGCAACATTTGCATTATTCTATAAGGAAAAATGGAAAAATTCAGGTAAAAGGTAGATGAAAATGGCCATTTGTTTTCAGAATGAGAGAGATTTAAATAAGTGATGCAGCTGTATAATGCTAAATCTCAATCTGAGCTGCCTGAGGTCCAACGGCTGTTACATATTTCCCTTTCAAGTATCTTAACTATTTTCTTTTGCAAAGAAAATGCCACCTAGTGGCTTTGTACAGTAGCGTATTCTCATTCTTATTCTGGAAACTGACGGTGAATGAAAATAGAACAGCATTCAAGATTTTAGTTTTGTCTTTCCTTCCTACTTCTCCTTTTAAAAAAAAGGTTTTGTTAGTGATATGGGCGTAAAGTGTAGCAAGATAGGATAGAGAAGGGATACATTATAAAGATAAAAGATTATGTATTTGAAATAGGAATAAATATATTTTTAATTAAAACAATGTATTTTGCTTTGTATCTCAGGGGCAGTAAAGATAAGATATTTGTCGTTAAGATTAATCCTTATATGCCTGATAAATTGATTACAGTTGGAATTAAGCACATGAAATTCTGGCGTAGAGCAGGTAAGGAAAGATTTTTTTATTATTATTTTTTCATCATAACAGCTTTTTCTTCTGTTGTTTGAGGTAAAAATATAGCATCTGTTTTGGTGTGTACCATGCATTATAGGGAGGCACTTCCTCTCAGTTAGCTTTGCCCACATTCTATTCTGAATGACATTAACTGGCACTACAAGTTAAAAAGGCCTTGATTTTTCTACTGTCTATTTTTATATATCATAATAATCTCACACATCTCAAAATGCTGCAGAGATGCTCTAAAATAATAAAACAAATTTTAGGAAAAGGACAGTTTGAGTGTGTGTATCAGAAAAAGAAAAATATAAATAAGTCTAATGTTATAAAATCCACATACAGAAATCCACAATACTTTTCAGTGAATTCATCTGCTGTGATTGCAACCTGTTTTTTTAGATATCTTTAAAAAATGTGATGGTTGAAAACAAAGATGAGCATTCTGCTTTATCTGCTTGAAAAATGTTGCTTTAGTGCAGTAAGAGAAGCTATTCCCCAGTGTTAGACTGAGCTTCATTGTATTGAACCTCAAAAAGCACATCAGGCCAGACTCTGCTAAAGCTTTTTTTTTTTTTTTTTTTTTTTTGTGAGGAAGATCTCAGAGGAAAATATTGCCATTAATTTTCTCATTTAAAGGCTCCAGTAGAAATCAGCAACAATTGTCTGAGGGCAAGTTGCTACGAAGTCTGTATCAGTTGTTATGTTCCAGAAAATATTTACTGGAGAATCACTATAAAATGTTTAGGAGGAGAATTACTGTAAATCGTTTAGAAGGAGGCCTTAAGAAGGAAGTTGTCACTGTAAAAATAAGAATTTTGTGACGGTGGTTTGGAACAAAAAAAAGTAAAAGAGGAAAAAAAAATCCGTAATGCTAAAGCCCTGTGTGTGCCAAACTGAAACGGGGCCAGTGGCAAGGCAGTCGCCGTGAAACACAAGTCCTACCAGTGTTGTTAGGAGGGATGGAGTCAGTCTCCTCAATGAGCCTCGGGTGAGGGCTGCGCCAGAGCAAGTGCACCTGAGGTGAGAAGTGACACTGATGGGTGCACTTGGGACTAAATTTAATCGCTTTCAGTGACCGCAGAGAAGCCAAGAAACCTCAGTGCATGTAGGAGAATGAGATGAAATTTTAGTTCCTGAGATGATTCTATTTTGTAACACATGAAGTCTCTCTGAGGATCGTGAAAATCTAAATCAGGCTTCCTACTCAGAAATTACTATGTGTTATACCTGTCAAATTATTTTAGAATGTCATGGTGTTATAAAGAATTCTGAAACTTACATAGTAGCTACTTATTTTTTATCACCGAGATATCAATATAGGAACGCTTAAAATTAGAAATCTTGCCACTGAAAGCATAACATGACAAGAAAGGGATGTGAAAGTTGTTGTGTTTTTTTTGTTTTCTCCTTTCAAGTTCATTCCATTAAGAATTTCTCTGGAAAATTTTAATTCTGGAAATTTCTCTGGAAGTATGATGGATGTTAATTTTTTTGTTTAGATGTGAGTTTACAGATAAACTTTCTCTTTACATTATGTCTGTTTGGGTGTACACGCATATTCAAATCTTGATTCAACTAGTAAGTTGAAAGTAAGACTTTGTCTTGAAAAGTGTCAAATAAGTGTTTTGTGAGAAATCTTTTCAAGTTTTGTTTTGAGAACAGTTTGAGTTAACCAGCAGAGAGGAGAGAAAAAAGACTTTGTTACTCTGGGTAAAGCTGTTTTTGTAGATTTTGTTTGAAAAGAATTGCAAGCAAATAATTGATGACTTGTTTTCAACTAGGAGGAGGACTCATTGGGAGAAAGGGCTGCATTGGTGCAATGGGAAGAAGTGACACTATGATGTGTGCGGTGTACGGCTGGACTGAAGAGATGTCCTTCTCTGGGACATCCACGGGAGATGTGTGCATTTGGAGAGATGTGTTTCTCATAAAAACCGTCAAAGCACATGATGGTCCTGTGTTCAGCATGCATGCATTAGAAAAAGTAAGTAAACTGAGGATATCACATAAGACCAAATTTAGATTTAAGAAATGACCCTTTTTTTCTTTGACTAATTGTAACAAAATTGAAGCCTTTTGTTATGCTGAATTCTGGTGTTCCAGTTGCCTCTTTGTCAGACCAAAAATAATTTAGAATTCAGAAAGAATTCTCTTAGAAATAGACAGATACACATCACACTGTTGTGCTGAAGTAGTGCTTTGGGTGGCTTAGAGCTACATGCCTTTTTTTGTGCTATGCCACTTAACTTGGAGTTCTCACTGACTGTGATACTCTGAGGATGACAGTGAGGGGGATGGAAGAAAGTGCATGGACTGTTGTGTCTGAGATTTTTGCAATGAACCCTCTTCAAAAGAGAATTCTGTTACACCACATTAACCTGACGTGTTTCTTACTACAAGATGGTTTGTGTGGAGTGCAGCTGGCTTAACAGATGGATGTCTGAGGTTTAGTTCGCTCGAGCTGACTTGGTAATTTGAGAAGGGATGCTTTCTAACCAGAATAATTAGAGCATTATAAAAAATTGATTATCTTTTGAGTTTGGGTAATCATAGAAGTTATTGTGCTATAGTGAGTTGTTGCAGCATGAAAATTTTTAACTTACTTGTAAATTCTTAATTTGAGTTAGCCTTCCTCAGTGAAGAAAAATAGATCACATTGGTAATATCAAGAGCTTGTATGTGAACGGTCATTGGGGATCAGATCACCGTATTTGATATATATAAAAAGTATGTATGTTAAAAATAAAAGAGAATTGCATCATGTGATTCCTGATCATTTTATCTTGAATATGCAGGTATAATTACATGTGTTTTCTTTATCAGTGTTGGCAGCAATCACTGCAAAAAGAAATAAAAATAATTAAATCATACTATTTTTTTTTTTTTCCCCAGGGATTTGTTACTGGTGGAAAGGATGGGGTAGTAGCTCTCTGGGACGATACCTTTGAGCGCTGTCTCAAAACCTATGCCATCAAAAGGGCTGCTTTGGCACCTGGGTCTAAAGGTAGAACATCTGACTTTCTCGTATAATGTTGTTTGAAGTACTTTCCTCTTTTTATGGAATTGCCTTGGTAATCCAGATTTGTCATAATAAATACTAAAAATGAATTTTGGTTAAGGCTTTATTGATTCCAAATAAGTCATATTTCTGTTGTGTGCGTGTGTGTGGAAGGGAAATGTCGCATAATAGCAGTTTGGTTGTACATTTGGTAGGGGCACATCTTCAGTTTTATCTTAATCTGCCTGAATGAGGTGATTTAAACTGGAGTCACTTTTTTTTTTTTTTTTTTTTTAAAGTGACCAAAAAAAGCCTGTTATGTTTCTATCAGAAAGTATCTTATCTATTCTTTATTTTTTTTCTGGGAGGAGTTAATAAAAGGAATAGAATTTAGAACCGTGGTTACCTTTATATGGCATTAAGGCATTAGTGCATTTTGTGACTTTTTGTTCTGTAAATGCATATCTGTGCTGAAATAATCCCTGAACACTCTTTCCTTCCTATTTCTCCCATTTGTTATTGATTTTACTGCTTGTATAGTTTTCCCTATTTGACATTCTGGATATTTTTCTTGCTCTTCTCCCTCTATCTTAAAATTACATCTCCTGTATACAATAAATAGTATTAGATGAATAATGTGGCTGTTGCATACTCTTTCACTAAGATTGCAGATAAATCAGATTGATTAAATTTCAGACAATCTGTTGAGCAGAAAGATCATCAGCAATTGCTTGATATAGCATTTTCATTATGAAAAAAAATGAATGTAATTGCTAAATAACCCCAAGGGAATCCAAACATGTAAGTTCTTCCATGCCAGAGTGTATTTTTGATTGTTTCACACTGAGTATCATTTTCTGAAGTGAGAATGTAATGCATATGTGTGAAAAATCCTCCTCAACTGATGCCTACCTGCAAATCTTCTGTCTTTTCATATTTTAATATTCTAGGTCTCCTCTTAGAAGATAATCCTTCTATACGTGCCATATCTTTAGGACATGGTCATATTTTAGTGGGCACAAAGAATGGTGAAATATTGGAGGTGGATAAAAGTGGACCAATAACACTGCTGGTTCAGGTACCTGTTAAATGTCAATTAATTAATTAAATACTCCATGCCACAAGTATTATTTTAATTTTCAAGTAAAGAGTGTTGTGAAATAACAGTTTAATTGCTGGCAGAGGTGTAGTGAGTTGTTATAGTTACCTCATAGTGTTTTTTGTTTGTTTGAACGTTAGAATAGGCTGTTGTCACTCAGTGAACAAAACATAAGTCTCAGATTTTCACGTAGTAATTTGTTCATAGAATTCATACTTTCAAACAGAGCAAGACTAAACATCGGTACAAAAATATAAGTAACTAAAAACACCCTGTCAAACAACAGACACATCACCGAATTCCTTATTAAGTTGCTCTGAGTATTAATCACTTCTGTTGCTTTAAAAGTGATCTTTTTAAGGTTTATTTATTTATTTATTTATTTATTTATTGGTAACTATTTAAAAAGCACTTTAGTTTTCTGTCTGCTAACTAAATATACTGTATATAATGCAATTGTCACAAAATAATTTCATTATATGACTTCCTTTAGTATTTAAGTAAAGTTCTGTGAAGGTTTAACTCGTTTATGAGTGGTCATTGCAATGTATAAATAAATGGATTTTTAAAACATATATTATAAGCTCAGTTAAAATAAATGAATGTGAGAATTATTTCACAGAGAATAATTTTCTGTAGTACTAATTAGTAAAATCAGAAGTTTTATTGTAGGAGGGTTTTTTTTAATTGCTTCTTTATCTCTTTGCTTTGACTTGGAGATATCTTTATTATCCTGCAAGGATTTGTATGTTCTCATTATAGTTTTCCATATTTTTTTTCTAATTTTTAATATGAAATTATCTTTCATTTATTTATTTTTTTCAGGGTCATATGGAGGGGGAAGTTTGGGGTCTAGCTACTCATCCTCATTTACCTATTTGTGCCACTGTAAGTGATGACAAAACCTTAAGAATATGGGATTTATCTCCTAGCCATTGTATGTTAGCTGTTCGCAAATTGAAGAAGGGTAAGATACTTGGTATGAAAAAAGTTTTAACTGAATTCAGTTGACATTTACCAGCATTGTAAATCCTGTAAAAGCAGGAATACGAAAGAATTCCTTTCTTTACTCATGTTATTTTACTGGTATTGTACTCAGGTGTTATTATGTAGCCCTTCAGCTGAAAAATCTGTACAGAAGATTTTTGTGTAATGCTGCTCAAGATTATTTGCAATTGTAACATATTTAAATCAGTGAATTTACATAAAAATGGAAATATTAATATAAATCTGCCATCTTGCATTTAATATTGCAAGTCTTTTGAACAGTGAGTGAATTCCAGAAGTTCTGGGAGGAAAGCTCAGAATATTATTTGGAACTTCTGCTCTTTGCTATTTGGGACTCCTTCGATGTAGAATCTGACTTTACAAGGAATGAAGACATAAAATTCTTACTAGTTGAATGCTATATAATTTCATACATTGTAAGAGACATCACATAAGGAGATTTTTTTGCTTTAGGATTAGATCAAATTTGACTTAACTAGCTTTTTAAAATATCTACGCTTTCCTAGACAAAGGAATGCAATAGACCTCATCTGTTTGGAGTTCAGTAAAGCATTATGGTCCATGCCTTATAGCAAATGTAGCTGAAGAGGATCTGAGGTGATAAAGTAACTGTAAGAAGAGGTATAAGCTGGCACAAGCAGGGATGGTAATGTTAAAAGAGAAAGCTTCGAGATGGTAGATGCTTGTTTGAATCTTAAAAATGTAATTGTTTAATATTTTTAATAGTAGAGTTGGCATAAATGGAAAGACTGTGATGATATAATTTGCTGATGAAACAAATTTGGAGGCGCATTGATAGTGTTGAAAAACATCTACCTCCCATATAGAAAAAGGTGGATTTTTTTTTTACAAACTGCAATAATAGAAATGACATCATATTTGGTAACTAATAAGTCAAGGTCCATATACTTACTGATTATAAGAAGATTGTCTCTCTAGCTGAGGAAGAGAAGGCTCAAAATATTTGAGCTGATCAGAGAATGACAATTACCTGTGATGAATGGAGATTTTTGTTTTTCCGGGACACGCTAAAGTATTTAGTTTAAAAGATCAGAGTAAACTTCTTCTCATCCATATTCAGTTGAACTTGAAGCTGAGGATAAGGATAGCTGTAGGATAAGGATGGAGTCAGCATAGCAAAGTAAAAGATTACTGTCTATAAGTTAATCAGAGGAGAAGGAGTGAGGAAAATATTTATACTAATGGAAAATTCTAGCATGGAAAAAAATGTGTATAAACTGAGTATAAATACATTTAGCTTGGAAATTGAACTTTTTCAAATGAATATTGACATGCTTATTAGAAAGATTATGTGTCAGAGTGACCATGACAGTAAATAAGTGGATTCACCGAGTCCAGAAGGCCTTTTCCAGCTGTGTGCTTCTTACTAGGGCACATGACAGCAAACACCTAGCATCAGGTACTTAGAAGGAGAGTACTTTAGAAATATATAGGAAATAGTGATTACTAATGTAGAATAAATGTTGATTAATAGACATATAAATCTAATAATGCTTTTTGTATATATTTGTTGATTTGCCAGTAGCTTCTGTGAATTTTCACAGAACTTGGAAATGATCTTGTAGCTTGTAAAAAGTTTAATCTGTAGAGTATATGGTCAATGTTTTTTTAATACTGTAGAAATAAATCTAAAAGAGGGACTATTTGTTGTAAATGAACCTGAATGCCATATTTCCTTCCTTGTAGGAGGCAGATGTTGCTGCTTTTCACCTGATGGAAAAGCATTAGCTGTTGGTCTCAATGATGGAAGTTTTTTGATAGTTAATGCAGATACTCTAGAGGATCTAGTCTCCTTTCACCACAGGAAAGATGTTATTTCAGAGATCCGATTTTCTCCTGGTGAGTGATATAAAATTTCCTATCCAGAATTTTTAAGCAAACTTTATATTGATCATTGATCATGAAGATGTGTATTGTGAATATTGGTTGCTTCACTAAAAACATTCTAGTCTTTTTCTGTAGTTCCTCAAATAGAGTAATAAAATGCACTAAAGATGGAGTATGATGCAAATACATAGTTCTGATGAAATGTCTTTCTTCACTTATTCCATGGGGAAAAAGAAACAAAACATAGCTGCTACAATCCAAATCATATTCTTTGTCTTGTGTTTTCCAGATATTCTTTAAAATATTCAGGGGAGATTGGTAATACTCTTTTACCCTTAAAAAAAGACAGCAAAATTCATATTCATGTTTTGAATACTGGTGGGATTAAAGTCATGAATTGTTTAAGGGCACAATTACGAGCATAGACTCACTCGAAGTAACCTCCTAAAATCAATAATCAGATTTTAAGTCATCAACATCCAACAGCTCCCATGAGGACATCGTTCTGCTGTGTGGACCACATAATATTTTGGCTCTTCGTTTACGTTATTTTTTGGCTAATGAGTTTGCTTGAAATTGAGATGTCACAATATTGTGGTGCCGTTTCTTTTTTTTTCCCCTCTACATTGTTTTGCAACACCAATTTTTTCACCTATTAAACTCCTAGTTGGGTATTTAAATGTATGGCTTAAGTTATTGGTGCTACTTCAGTGAAAATACTCTCCTGTAGTTAAAATATGGTGTGCGTAACTGGTGTAAATCCTCATGCAGCATTGGTTTTTGGTTACCTGAGCCTTGCTACTCTCTAAGTGCAAGAAACAGTTTAAATTTTGGTCTAATAGCTTATTATTGAAAAATGTAAAAACATAATATATATAAAAAACCCTGAAATATTATTCTTATGTGATATGAACACATCTGCCAGAGAATGTGAATAAATTACCAAACATATTTCAGAGAACGCTATGTTGAATATAGCTAGACTCCTGAAAGTAATTCAGTATTGCACAAAACACTAAGAAAACGCCTTGTGTTTTTACTGATGTATTTTAGGGGCTGGAAAGTACTTAGCTGTGGCATCATGTGACAACTTCGTAGATATTTACAATGTAATGAGCAGTAAGCGAGTGGGAATCTGCAAGGGAGCCTCTAGCTATATAACACACATGGACTGGGATATAAGAGGTAAGGAGCAATTGTCTGAATTCTAAAAATCTACTTGATTATGAACTAAATCACTGTAAATTATGTCTGGAGCATGAATTTATGGTGCCATTGATACATTCCTACAGCTTATGAAGAAATTCATGGCATGTAAATTTTTCTTTTACAGTTGTGCAACTTGATGAAGTGAGATATTCTTTTTATAGTGGGTTTTTTTTCCACATAGTTTATACTGTTTGCTGCCTCTTGGAAAATGCAGCAAATGTAATTGTATCAGTAGCTCAGGAGTTGTGTATCCTTGCATATTGACCTAAGTGGAAGGAAGACTATCTTTGCTGCTTTATTCCTGAATATTAACATATGATTGTTTTAAACACTAATTTTAATGCTGTTTTGTATAAAAACGAGGGTGCAAAATTGTGCTTTGTACATTTCAAAATAAACCTGAAAGAGTGATAGAAATTAAGTTCGAGAATTTTGAAAACGGGAAGAAATCAGAAACTTTAATGAGAATCTTTCTCAGGAAGAAATTTTAAAGGGAAGTAGAACGCAGCTGCTTGGAAACAGCCTTTGGCCAGCTGGAATTTGTGAATTTTTTTTCGAGCTAAAGAGCACATACAGTGAGCACAGATGAGCTCTGAATTAGACTCAGTGTGTGCTGTCTACCATTTGATGGGACAATCATAAATAATAGGGGAAAGTGCTGCATTATGGCAGTTTTCAGAGGCAGAAGGAAGTAATGTGAATGTAAGGGATTGAAAGACTCAGATCTTCAGAAAACCAGCCTTCTAGTTCCACTGTTTCTGTATGTGACAGCTTGTTCAATGGAAACAATTTGTGGGATGTTGTTAGAAAAAAAAAAAAAAAAAAAGTTTTTTTTTTTAATAAAATCTTAATGTTCTAATTAATGTTAATATATAACATGTAATACGTTTTATAGGGAAGCTTTTACAAGTCAACACTGGTGCTAAAGAGCAGTTGTTTTTTGAAGCTCCTCGTGGAAAGAAACAGACAATTCCTAGTTTGGAGGTGAGGAAGAAGTCTGCCTTCTTAATTTATTAACTTGTGTAATGGTTTAACAGCCTATGTCATCTAATAGAGAGTGATAGTCAAAATTATAACTGTTCTGTTCAAAAACATTATCTTTGAGCATTTGCTGTGCCTCGTCCTTTTTTTGGCAGTCTTTTCAGAAAATATAACAAGAGTGATGAATAACGTTGTTTATGAAGAACTCATGTCTCATTATATCATAATGCAGTATAGTATATGTAGTATATATATAGACAAAAGTAGCTTCTTATAGCTGAAATATTGTTTTCTCGGTATCAGAGGGCTATTTTAGGGCAAAGTGAATATGGATGATTTTCAAAATAATGCTTTCTGTGAGGTTGAAAAATATAATTTGTTTTCTCTAGCACTGAAGGGTAGATAATGTCAAAAGTCTGATCTAAATACTTCTAGAGACTTTGAAAGTGGAAGTTAATAGAGATAAAATCAATGCTATCAAAATGAAATCTGAAAGAGTAATAGCATAATATTTTGGAAGACATATTTTACAATGCAAGTATTTTTTCTTGAAATCAATTATGGAAGAAAAGTGCCTGGGAAGAAATGTGCTCTGTCTCAAACAGGTTGTTTTTATAGGTAGAAAAGATTGGCTGGGCGTCGTGGACAAGTGTTCTGGGCTCCTGTTGTGAAGGAATTTGGCCAATAATTGGTGAAGTCACAGATGTAACTTCTTCTTGCCTCACTAGCGATAGTAAAGTATTAGCTACAGGAGATGATTTTGGATTTGTGAAACTGTTTCGGTACCCTGCTAAAGTGAGTAACTTTCGGCTAAGTGTGTGGAAATATTGGTTAATAAAACTGTAAAAAAACAAACAAACAAACACTACTATAAACAAAATACTACTTGTAAACTTTTGTTCTTTTGCTCAAGGAATGCATTAAGTATTAAACTGCAATTTGCAGTGGATTAAACTTTTGGTTAATAAGAATGGCCATTCCAGGTTTCGCTAAAGATCCGTCTTGTCTAGCATCCTCTCCAGTGGCAAATGCCTTTCCCACTGCTCTTTTTCTGAGGCATTTAATGATATGCTGTGGGATTTTGTGGGTCAGGCAAATTTTAGTATTTTAGGCATTCATATGCTCTGTGAAAATTTATTAATGGAGTTTTTAGCCTCCCTCATACCTTTTTTTTTTTTTTTTTGGTAAGACAATGAATGATTCTTCATTATTTCTTCGCTTATTTTATAGATGTCCATTCTGTCCTGCCTCGATTGTCTTTTTCCAAGATGAATAGCTTTAATATTTTCTAATCATGCATCATAATACAACCATTCCAGAAGCACATTTTTCTTGTTGCTCTTCTAGGACCTTTCTAGTTCTCTTGTGCATCTGTCAGTGAATTTTTTTTAGTTTTGAATATTTATCCTGCCAGTAATGTCAGTAATGCAAAGACGTTGCCCAAAAAGTAGTCTGTGTGCAATTTATTCTTAATCTGTTGGATTTCATTATATTTTTAATGAAAAATACTCCAGTATTTATTGCTGGAATCTCTTTTAAAACACATTCTTCTGTGATCAATCAACAAAATGTTGACTTGCTTCAAATTACAGCAATTTTTTCATATAAAGTGTTTTCCACTTGGTGGGAAAACATTTCCTGAAGTTGCTGTAGGAGAAGAATCTGGCAAAAACAGCTAAAGCACAAAGTATGAAGACAATAAGAAGTGCACTGGTAACACATTTAAGTTTTGTTGAGAAGACTGCTTAATATTTGCTCTGTGTCTTTTTTCCTGCTCTCCTTTGTTAGGGAAAGTTTGGAAAATTTAAGAGGTATGTGGCCCACAGTACCCACGTAACAAATGTCCGTTGGACCTATGACGACAGTTTGTTGGTTACTGTTGGAGGAGCAGACACCTCTTTAATGCTGTGGACTTACGAGATGGAGGGACATCGGGATAGCAGGCAGTGTGACAGTGAAGAGTCTGATCTAGATTCAGAAGAAGATGGAGGTCAGTAATAATTTGTAAAACCTACTGGATTGTGCTGGCTTTGGAAAACTGTTTTATTTGCTAATGGGAAAATGATAATATAGAAATAATCAAGTTAAACATATAATTGCTTTAAACATTTCAAAAACATCAATTAAACTTGCTGTTTGAAGAAAGGACCAAAAAGACTGTTCATTGGAGGAGAATTTTTAAGCACTACCTTACTGCTTAAAAAGGTATTAAAGGCTACCTGAACAAAAGAATTTAATTACCTGCAGAGGAACTTGGTCAACTTCAAACACCTGGATCAAAAATTGCAGTCTGGAGAGATCTTGCCCAGCTTCTGCCTGTGGCCTATTAGCACATCTTTGCCATGTTTTCTGTAGTAAAGTTCATACTGATGTGCTTGATTGACTCTAAACACAGTATAGGCACTAGGTATAGAACTCTAGATACCATCCAAAGGTTGCCATTTAGTAAGCAGATCCTGAAATTAAGCGCAACCTGGTGCCAAGTATTCCAGAATTTAACAACAGCTGTTGTGTCGTGAGGTGCTTTGCAATGATTGAGTTAAAACTAGACAAGGAGAATGGTGTAGCTTTGAATGTCCCTTCAATGTTCCCTAATCATTGTTTTCACATTTTAAAGGATGATATTGAAGGCATTTTGGTATTTTTTGTTTGTTTGTTTTCTTAGAATGCTTTCTGGACTGTGTTGATCATTCCCATTTGCCTCCTTTCAGTTGTGGTTTTATGCTATTATTGGTGCATGTTGTAGTTTTTGTAGTGCAGTACTTTAGTGAGAGATGCACAAATAAATTTCTTATTTTTCATATGTTGTTTTGCTTTAATACTATTCTCACTGTGATTTTTTATTAGGCTATGACAGTGATGTGACAAGGGAAAATGAAATTAATTACACCATCAAAGCCTTATCAACAAATATTAGGCCAATGTTTGGAATTAAGCCTCATCTGCAACAAAAGGAGCCAACATTAGATGAAAGGTAATTGCAGTTTTACCAAGGAAAAGAAGCAATCTCTGAAGATGATTAATAATAAACTGTAATTATCTTAGAATATGTATACAAATAAAAAGGATGTGTATAAAAACAGGGGAAATAACATGAAAAAAAAAGAAAAAGAAAGACAAAAAGAGAAGGTTGTCTACCAAATGTCTTGCTTTTAGGGATAGACTATATCCCTTTTTTATTTTGGAGAACAAAAGACTATCCTTGATGTATTTATTTTATGTTTGGAGCATTTCTTGAGATAATTGAGTTACTTGCCATTGTTTTGAAAATATCATGTTATTCTTGGAACTTTTTGATACCTAGCGGTAGCTAGTGACAACACTATAGTCGTTGGCACCTACAATTATTTTATTGTAAGATGTCTTTCAATTGTTGGTGATTTTGCCCAAAGGTAACTAATTGGTCTGAAACTGCCTCACGTGGTTTCTCTGTCCAGATAACTTCCTTCTCGGAAAATTTCTGGCCACAGAAATGCTTTTCAGTTTCTGTGCATGCATCTTGCAAAAAGCATTTTCTAGGCACATTTGATGTGTCGATCAAAAGAAAAAAAAAAGTATGTGGTGTCCACAGTCAATGTTATATATTTAGTCTTATAAATCAAAGCTGTGATTAAAGAGGGGTTTTTTTTTAGTGAAACTGTAAACCCTCAGGATTTCCTTCAGTAATTGTTTTCTGATTAGTTGAGTTTCTGATAGTTGAGTTACATGTTTCTGCTTCAAATAGAATGTTAAAGAAAGTAAATTCTCTAGTAGGGAAACTAATTTCTAATCTAAAATGTAAAAGTTGATGAAGGGATTCCATTGCTTCCTCGTTGCTGGAAAGAGGTCTGAAAGTTCAGAGACCTAAAACTTCAAATGGAGGTAAAGGGAAATTTTTGAAGAGTAAAACCAAAGTGTATTAACTGTATGCATTTTAACCACTGATGTAATGAAGTTAATTTGTGCAAGATTGATAAAAGTTTTAGAATGCCTTATTTCATAGACACTAATTTTTTAAAATTTTATTTTCCTTCTCTTTTGCTTCATATGAAGGCAGGGGGTAGTGAGGTAAGTTTATTTTCACAAAGTGAAGGATCAAGCATGTTTTGGTAACTAAATTACTTGGAATTACTTGGAAAAGTAATTACTTTGAAACAGATGTCAGTATTTTAACAATTTAGTCCTAAATAATTTAGTAGGCTGTTACCTAGCAGAAAAAGAATGAATGGACATGGACAAAGTGTAGTACACAGTCAGTAGAGGGAATAGACACTAAATAATACGTATGAGAGGAGAGGGTTAGAGCTTCCTGTGTGTTTCTTGGTGTTTTGGAGTGTCTAAGGAACAGCTTGACTCATGCAACTATTGCCTAACAGCAAAAGGAGTTTCGTGGGGACTTCTGTATGATGTTCTTTACACTGTTGTTGTGGAGGTCCAAGATGGAATAAAAAAATACATTTCTGTTAAAACTCTAAGGAATAATAGGATCATGCAGTCAGAGACCTAACCTAACCCAGTTAGGGTTAGGAGAAAAGGACAGTGCTTTCTATTAATCATTACTGTATTTAGCACATTCACTTGGATGTGTATTTAAATCAGCTCACATTTCCAGGCGACAGTCTTTTTTTTTTTTTTTTTTTTTTTTTTTTTTTTTTTTTTTTGTTCAGGAGAAACAATTTTGCCACTTTTGTGAGAGGGTAAGGGGGGGCTAATTATGGCAGCAATATTAGCTATGCAATTCAGTAGAAAATCATGTAAATATTTTTGAAGCCTTAAATGCTTAACTGTTTAGGCCTATTTGCTGCTTGGCACAATCAAAAAAGAAGTTGTAGAAAAAAAAATGAAAGAATGAATGGACGAAATGGCTTGCTACATACAACTTTTACACAGAGCCATTTGCAGTCTTATTGCATAGTTCTCATGACAGAAAGCAACAACTGAGTTATCTTATTCTTTGTAGTATAAGAGAGCACACATGCAGAAGATGCTAGCTGTAAAACAGTTCAGCTGACATTATTCTAATACAGCTCGCTGATGCTGCAAATGATGATGGAAGTCATTGACAGCATTACACTGGTACTGCTGAATCTTTGTTAGATAGCAAAAATGGGGCTGGAGGAGCTGCAGACTGAATTAGCCTGGAATCTATTTCAGCTTGCTTTAGTTGAGGTATCTTAGTTTATCACTTTTGTCTTTGCAGTGTAGCTACCAGAAATGTCTAAAGTGGCAAATATACCAACACTTCAGTGGTAAATGCTTTTAAGATGATTTTTTTCCCAATCTGTAGATTTTTACAAATATTTTTATTTGAGAACTTGCTATTTTTATTTGTTCTTGAAGGTTCTTATAAAGGATTTTTCAGTTTATTGGAAGTTTCCAAATTAAAAAAATGATGGCAGGAGAGACATTCTGTCCAAGCCCCAAATATAAATCAGCATTACATGATGTAATGATACAAAAATATCATCAGATGGTTGGCTTAAATTAAAAGATTCTGAATGTAAGGTCTGACTTCCTTGAGGAAGTTAAAGAGGGTTACCTTTGACAGGTAAATTAGGAATTGACAGGTAATTAGGAAATTGACTTCCTAAATAGAAATTTACTGAAACCTTAAAGTTTAGGTTTTTTTCTTGTGGATGCTAGAATTTAAGTTTTCATTCAGATTCGTGTCAGCTTAAGTACCCTTTTGTGTTGTTTAGGGTCACCTCTGATGTATCATTCCCTAGTAAAGTAGTAATACATCTTTGGTATTAGAATTTTATTTTAACTTCTATCAAAAAGATGAAATGGTGTTGGCCATGGAGCATCACTTATGTATGTAATTTGAATTCCTTATATATTTGAATAACATTGCTATAAGATATTTTTATGTAAAATATGTCTGTTGTATCTTTAAAATATTTGGGCCACCACTTATATCTTTTACTATCATGTTCTTTCCTAGCATATTTTTATGCCAAGTCAATTTTTCAAAAGAAAAATCCATCATGGATGGTTAGTTACAAAAGCACCTCTTGCTCCTTGGAGGTTGGGAGAGAATTTGGGGATTGCCATTTTGTTCTCACTCTGCTTTCGTAGAGGCCTTCACTGTTTATCCCTGTCAGAGGGAAGATACTGCGATTAATGTCCCTTAGATTAGAATGGCTATACCGAGAGAAATTGAAACTAAAGAATTAGGGAATTTTGGTTTAATTCGCCATAAATTTAGCAAAATAAAGATTTGTAAGCAACCAAATCATTTTAGGAAATTTGTCTCTGATAATCATCACTGTCCTCTTTTCCTAATAAATATCATTACTCGGTCCATGTGCATATCCTCTTGCATAAGAAGTTTCCTGTATGTTCTATTTCTATAGAAAATGAGCATTGTTGCAAAATGGCTTCTGAATATTTTTTTTTGCCTCAAAAGGTTTTTTTGGCTGTGAAAGGATGCATGCAAAGCCTGAACAGTCTTATATCCTTGCATTTGTAGAGAAGTAGCAACAGATAGGGAAGGAGCAAAGTAGTCCTCTAGGTAATCTAGGTAATTTGAATTACCTCAATTGCCATCTTAAAAACTGGCATTGAAAGAGAAATCAAGAGATTTTGTACAAATACATTGAATATGTTTTAGATGAGTATAAGGAAAAGAATCAGTGAATTGTTGCGTATTTTAAGTTGCAGTCTAGTATGGATATAAATAGCATGGATTTCAGAGTTTTTATTATCTCTTCCATTAAAATTCCGTATGGATTCTTTTGCGAAGATCAGAAGACATCCTTTGACATTCTTATAATCCACATTTGCAAAATAATTGTTTTAATTTCATAGATTTCCCATTATAAAGGAAACAAATTAATTTCTATAAATACAAGTTTTTATAAAGAACTTGTTTTGTCATCTCTTTTTCCTCTCTCAACATTTGTGATTTGAGGAAGGGGGGAACTGTATATCATAAAAGCTATATCAGTAGATGTAGTATTAGTAGTGTCTTCATTCTCTCTATTTACCCTATTTGTAGGAAAAAATGAAATAAATTTTATCATAGTTTAAGCTGAAATGCTGAAGAAAGCTTGCATGTTGAACATCCTGAAGTTTAACTTGTGTAATTTCAAGATACTATTTTGAGTGCTAGGATGTGGCTAAGATGTTTGTATGGCTTTGGAAAAGAAAAAAAATTTTGGAAAATCCTTTCTGTGAAACAGTTTCTGCATGTTAGCATATTCATTAGTGCAGAGCATTAACTGTGAGGTTAAAAAATATGAAATTTCTGGAGATTTGTACTTTGCCAGTAAAAATATTGTTATTATTAGTTGTACTTTTGTGTCTCAGAGCCCAAGGATAGACTACAACAAGAAATACCCCCTTTTTCCCCTTTGAGATAATTTTATTCCCCCAAAACTGACTTGGCAAATTTGTCTCCTTTAAGAAGTTAGAGACAATTACCAATATATCAAGGTTAAAAAAATCCTGTTTTCAATACAAATAAAAATAAAACTATTAATTTCATAACTAAAATAATTAGATTTAACCAAAAAAGAAATGCCTAGAGAAACAATTACACTGTCCAGTGAAGGTTAGAGCATTAGCATTTCATTTAACAACGATTTGTGTAGTCTGGCTTTGTAAATGTAACTTTTCCTTGTGTGTATTACAAACTGGAATCCAAGTGAAAATCTAGGGGAAATTTTGAATCTAGGTTGCAAATGTTGTTCTAAAGTTAAGTTGTAAGACTAAAAAAGGGAAATTGTAAATTAAAGAACTAGAAATGCCAAATGCAACCTAAAAATTACCTTTATATGAACATTCAGTTCAGCAGCTTGAGGAAAATTATGAAAGTTTTTCCAAGAGTGCAGCATAGTTGTTGTCTCTGCATCATGCTTATCCTAAAATGTGTCTTGAAGGTATTTGAATTCTGTAGTCCTCGAAGGATCACACATGTTAGCAAATGTAAAATCCAGTCAAGATGGATTTGAATTTTGTTGAGGTTAATAACCACAATTTAGTGGGTTCCTTTATAAAGAAGTAATGCATCGGCTATTCCTAGAGTTTTGCCTCTATTTGCTCTAATTTTGAATAAAATTAGAACAAATAAAAGAGATTGAGTAACATAGATAATTTTCCTTAGTAGAAGAAAAACTTGCTACTAAGTTGATAACACTATTTTCTTTGCTTAGGGCAATATTATCCCTTCTAGGTGAACTAAAAATTAATTTTTCTTGACTTCTGTGTGAAAAGATTGATAGCTACTGTCTCTTCTACTGCAGCCAAGTTACTTGAAGTTTTTTAAAAGAAAAAGAAATCAAAACAGAAAGTATACCAGCTTATGAGACTAATTAAAGTGCTGATTCATAATACAAATGTTAGAAAATAATCGATACATCGCCATGTGTTCTGATGATTAATAATGGTTTTGGCTAGTCAGAATATAGGAATGAGCATAGTATTTGATTGAGAAAAGCCATCCACCAAATCTGTGGAATTGGATGCCCAAGTATAGTAAACATAAATTGAATTAAATAATAAGGAAAAAAAGAGTAATTATAAGTCATGCTAAGTGCCCTCCATGTTTTGGCTAGCTGAGTTAATTTATTTTTTGTGAGTGAGCTTGTGCATCAATCTTCAATAGTGAATTGAATCTCTTTTATCTATATCTTCTTTTAGAGAAGTTAAATCTTTGATTAAGTTAGGTGCATTACTTGCCAGCTCTTTACATGCTTGATACACTTTGGATTTTGGGGAGTCTATTTCTGCTTTCTCTCTGTGCCTCTCTCTCTCCCCCCCCCCCCGTCTGTGCCTCTCTCTCTCTTTTTTTCCTCCTTTTGGTTAGGAATTAGTCCTAAGAATCATATTCTTGTGTCATCACCATGTAAATGAGTGGGAACTTTCTGCACAAATTGGAAAGTCCGACAGACTATGGAATTGTGTATAAACCCCTTACTGTAAAATGTGTTTGCTTATTAAAAACAAAGGGAACAAACCAGATTTTTTTTCTATGAGTAATTCACTGACACACAACTTTCAGCCAAACTTGTAATCCTTTTCTCTTTCTTATCTGCTGCTGAAAAGAGGTTCCAGGTAATGCCTTTTTTTTTTTTTTTTTTAACTAGTATGTGTCATTTCTCATTCCCCTTACAAAACCATCTGTCATGTTGATGTCAACACACCCCTTACACTTCAGAATATTGCTCCACTATTTAACAATTTTTAAAAATTTATTATAATTCTATGTGTTCTATCATACAAACAAGTTAAACATTTCTTTGCCTACCAGGCTTGACTTGCCTATGTGTTGCCAATTACAAATTTGCAGTACTGCTGCTCATTAAAATACATATATCTGCACTCAGTCCAGATCCTGGCAGACAACTGTCCACCTTATAGCTGGATTGCTTTGCATATGATTTGACAGCTTTACCTAAAATGTCAAGGGTGACATGTTCCTAAATCACTTAAGTATTGTGTTACCTATTTGTTTGCATTTATGCATACTGTTTGGCACTTATTACTCACATGAAAATCATTTTGAGTAATTTTTCTTGGTAGCAGTATTTCTTGGCGAGCAGTATTTAAAAACTGCCATGTTTCATTATCTTCTAGTGGAAATCAGACTTCTGACATTTCACATGTGACATTGATAATCTTAGCAGGAATAAATGTAAAAACAAAACCAGAGAAACTTCTTGCTTTTGTATGCCATTCTCTGCTTTTAAAAGAGATGTTAAAATTGCTCTGGGTAGAAGGCTAATGCTAAATCAATTGCTCAAGTCGCATGCAGTTCCCCTGATCTATAAGGTGTAGCTATGGTGACTCTCATAGGCAAAACAACTTTTTTGTTGGTACCAGCAGCTGTCTCTGCAATCTTACTTAAAGTAACTTACTAATTTTTAAAACAGAAATAAGAATCCTAAGTGGCATTGTAAAAAATTACTGTGGCACTTGAAGAATCAGTAGTAGTTTATGTAAAACACAGAGGAACTATTCAAAAGACTGTCCTCTGTTCCACTAGTAACTTTAGAAACTGCATATCAAAAATAGAGAAGGATGCAATAATATCATACAAGGCGACACGGGAATCAATACCAGGAGTATTGGAACTGCATCCAAAAGCATGAAGAGAGGGTGGACTAAAGAGAGGGTAAACTACTATAAACTTTTTTTTTTTTGTCTTCTAACAAAGAACAATACAATACTGATTCTGTTTGCATACTGAAAATAAAGTGTCCATTCTAAGGTACTTGTGTCCCCTGACATAGATGTCTTAAACCTCCTCCTACGTTTTCAGAGCAATCTGCATGCCCACTTGCTCCAAAAATGTTTTCCATGCCTGTGCCACCTATATTCTGTCCACAGTATGAATGCAGCCAATATGTTGCATGTAGTTGAATGGCCATTATGTGTTGTAAGTGCAATTCATCATCTTCCTGTACAATAAATATAAGAAATAGCAGATGAAAAAGGTCTTCAGATTTTGTACCTTTAAAAAAGCACTTAGAAAATGTGTTCCATAGTTCTCTGATATTCCTGCTCAGTTGTCACTCTGATGGTTAATTGGGAAAAAAATAAATATGTTCTTGTACTTTGCATTCTAATTCCACTGCTCTGAATCAACATAGAGTATTAGCATGGATAGGTATTTACGTAAGCTGTTTAGATGACTTGTGAGACACATAACTGAGGGTAAATTGTCATGTTAAGTTTTATTGACTGAATGTACAGTCAGTTTTCCTGCAATTGTTTGTATGTTAATATGCAATATAAGTATCCCAACTCAGATGTCTGACTAAGGATGGGTATTTACCTATATCTTCACCTGCCTGTATAACCATAAAATTTAGATGATCTTTTAAAGTAGTTGTATAACGTGAAGTTGTTTTACCTCTTCTCCAATCCTGTCACAAGAGATTAGCAGACAGCAAATGTTATAAAAATGCCATATTCTAGATGCAGGCAGCAGAGAATTCTTGCAGTTCAGTTGTGATAACATAAACATCTGCAGGGGTTGTGCCCTTTCTGCTTAGCTGCGTCTTTTTCATCTTCAGTCTTACTTGATCTATGTAGGTTCTCTCCATCTCTGATTTTGATATCCCTTTCTCTGCAACAGCAATCAAACAGCACTACCTCTGACTACTGATAAATGTACACAATTCCTTCAAAAAATAGTATTTCTGGAAATTCCTTGTTTTAGAAGCTCTAAACTGAGAGGGCCATAAAATTATGAAGTCAAAAGAGGTCCTTAGGGAGTAGGACCCAATTCCCTAGAGTCTGAACTCTTGCTTTGCATCAGTTATAATTCGTGGTACATGTGGTAGTCTCCTGTTTGGAGCTTTGTTCTTTGAAGTACCAGAGAAAACTATGCAAGGCCTGGAATCTGACATCCTTGTCCAAGGTGCTAGCTACATACAAATAGTGATTTATTTGCTGTCTGAAAAGCAGCAGAAATTATGCTTTTCTCTCAGCCAGAAAGGTTTTCTGTAAGTGTAAAAAGAATGAGACCCTGGCTTCTTACTTGACTCCTCTTTTTTGAGGAATCTGTGGGTTTTTGGCTGTGTAGGCTGGTAATCATGTTTGGAGTTTCTGGTTGGTTGGCAAGTGAAGCATTTCCTTTTTGGCTCTTGATACTTCTTGGATGAGTAAGGTGGCCTGGCAGTGACCTTTCTAGTCCTCTGGATTTCTGTTCACACACTTCAGTCATTTTACTTGATTGGATTTGATTAATTTAGCACACAGCACTAAGAAAGCTGCCATGACAACAGGAGAACCTGTTATCTTATGAAGATCTTGATCAGCTCATTTGTAACTGAAATTGCTCTTCTACCTCCCTCTTCTACGAGGGAGGGCTTGTGGTTTCTTATAAAGTGTAGCACCTGGAAAGCCATGTCTGAAAGGGTTATCATGGAGTTGGGTATTGGCATTGCAGACAGAAACTGGATAGATTCGCTACCTCTTGTACTGGCTTACACTTGTGTGGAAGATAAGACCAGTCTGTAGTTGGTCTGCTTATCCTTCTTTTGTCTCAGAGTTGGGCACGTCCTTTTTCATGGTCACAGAATAAGGCACAAGATGCTTTGGCTGTGAGCTAGGGCCAGGCTAGACCTGAAAGAGGAACTCTGCTGCCTTGCTTGTTGGTCTTGAGCTGACCATGAATTTCTTCTGGCTGGAGTCCTCTGGGAGGAAAAGTTATCTGACTGTGGATGCTTTCATGCCAGTCTCCTTTCCAGAAGGGCGGAAGGAATGTACTTGAATACTCTTACCTTTTAACATTCTTCTTGGGCTAAGAAGACCTTGAGTGCAAGTCCACACTGGACTTTGGTAGTTGTCTGGAAACTTGACTTTGCTGCTGGTGTGTATTAGAAGTCGGTTCTCAAAAGAATAAAAATTTTAGCATAGCAAGAAACAACTGTTAGACTACAGTCCTGTGTGAAATGAAGTCTTTCTCTATATTCCAGTTAATGCTCTCTGTCTTCTGTTCTTTATAAAATTTACACTGAATTATGAACAAAGTATGAAATTTAGTATGAATAGAGAGTTTCTTTCATTCCTTGGGTTTTTAGTCTTTTTTAACTTTGTGTAATTATTTTATACCTTACTTTGAGATTAATTTCATTAATGTAGCCCATATCTTAGTGTAAAATACTGTGAAAAGGTGGTTCATTAACTCTCTAGTGTAACATGGATTTTGCTTTGGATTTTCTCTTGTGTCATAAGTGTTACAAAATCTAGGCTTATGGTGTTGAGCTAAATATATTTTGATAACTTTTTAAAAATTTTTTCTTTTTTCTTTTTCTTTTTTTCCCAGATATTCTTGCCCTCCCTAGCAAAATACCCCTTCTTATTGAACATGATCATGTTTGGATGATAAGTTCACCCAAAAAACTGACATTCCGGGGGGGAGTTCTTAAATAACAGAGCTAATACTTCAATGTTCAAATATATAGTGTGTAAGCAAAGAAAATGGTTTGTTGTACATAAAGTGCTTATTTTGCAGCAAATCATTACTCAAAAGCAGAGATGTTATTAAAAGAGAAACTATTTCATTTTAGAAAGGGAATAGGAGAGGTAAACTGCTGCCTTATGTTCTAATATTAGCTTGTCATCCTGCCCACTGGATTAAATCACCTGAATTTCACTGAAGTTTGCTATAGAATTTATTTTTAAATGCTTTTTTTCTTTTCAAGGGACAGACATTTTGTACTGTAGGATTAATAATCTTTGCACCTCCAAATTACTAGAAACAATTTAATCGCTTTGATAAAGAAAAGATATTTTTGTTTTTACTATTTTTGTTTAACATTGTCTGAAAGATGTATGTTGTTTATGATATAGAAATATATACAGTGGAGATAGTGAAAAGGTATTTATCAAGTCTATTTGAGATTTCTTACACCTGGACTGTTCAGAACAGTGGAACATACTGTGCTAACTTTCATGCCTTTGCACGATGATAGGAGTGGTCAGGGGTTTTTTATGTTGATGTAAGAACTGAATGGGCAAGAGTGTCTCTGGTTCTTTACACACACTTGCAAGAATGGGGAAAAAAGGGTCTGCTGAAGAAATGTGGGAACATGGAAAGATGATGTCAAGTATTTAGGTAAGCTATAAATTTTATCCAACAATAGTTGTTAGAGAGAAGGAAGAAGTACTTTAAGAATATGCCATGAAATAGCTAAGAGATCAGTTGTCATATTCATTAAAAAACAAGATTTTGCATTAACCTCAGGGATTGTTACAAAACTTTCAGAAAAGGTACCGTGTTTAATGTCTACCACATCCGAAATGAAAGGACTTTTTTTTCCCCCTTTTGACAGAGATATCTCTTTTAAATATAAATGCAAATGCCAGCTAAATGGGACAATGCTGTATGTTTTCCATTTGCGGTAACAGGTTAGAAAGTGCTATGTTAGTTTGGAATGGGTGACAGACAGCCTTCTCTTATTCACAGTTCTTTATTTCAGACCACCAGTTAGTAGGGCATTGCCACAGCCTGAGAAACTTCAGACAAATAATGTTGGGAAAAAAAAGAGACCTATAGAGGTAAGCAAAAATGCACTTCTCCCTCTCTCCTTTCAGAAATTTTTGCTAAAAGTAGACATATAGAAATATGCATGCTAAGGGTGCACCACGGGGGTGTGTATTCATTGTAACTGTCTGGAAGATGGAAATATTGAACAATGAGGAAATAGCAGAAAGGTGGAAGGGAAAGATTCCTTTTTTTACTAAATCCTGGAAAGCCTGATGTTGCTATGTCTGTAAGTATGATTGAGCACAAGTTCTTTCTTAGTAATACTAAAAGCATTTCAATGCAATGTGTAAAAACCAGTATATCCTGTTTAGTTAGCTGATCTACCACTAGTTATATTATCAACAAGAAAACAAAGTGTCCTCTTAAAGTTTATTTAAGTTTATTTTAGAACTTTGTTCAAAATTCGCTCCTGTTAACACTTACAAAAGAAGAATTTATTCTTGACTTTTGGCACCCAGCACCATTTTGTTCAGTACATGACCACTGCAGAGAGGTAGACGTGTACTCTATTTTGATTAATCTGAAATTAAAATCTCATGAAATGGAATTAAAATGAAATGAAATAAACACTTGAATTGTGCATTTTTTCATGGCAGCTGAAGACTGCTATGCTCTGTGACTTGAAACAAAATTTTTACTGTATTGTTATAAATGGCATTTTACCATAAGCATTCTAGAAGTTTTAGGTGGTAATTCTTAATGGCCGACTGATACTAAATTACTGACTGGTGTCTTTTGTTTCAGAAGAGCTGTATTCTTCTTTGCTCATTGTAGCATTGCAGTTTTTATGTACAGACAAGCACTCAAATATATTCAGGATCCAACAAAATGGGGGTGTAGGATGAAGGGACAGGAAGGGTGGAAAATGGTCTAAGGTGACCCAAGAGGCAGTACCTCAGTTCAATTGCTGTCAGATTGAGGCATCTTTAGAGCCTCAGTAACATCCTGGAAAAGTATATGAAGTTCGTAGTTTCTTTAAGCTTTTGAGTATCTAATAGATTTACAGATCTTTTTTTTTTTTTTTTTTTTAAGGACCTAGTTTTGGAGCTGGTATTTGGGTACCGAGGCAAGGACTGCAGGAACAATGTGCACTACTTGAATGATGGTGCTGATGTAATTTATCATACTGCATCCATTGGGATCTTGTATAATGTGGCAACAGGTAGGAGAAAAGCTACTTGAGAGAAATGTTTCTTCTCACACATTGAGATGCATATAATAATTAATGTGTAAAAATTCATTCTGTGGAGATGACTTGTAATAGCTCTATAAGTCACAGTAGATGTGTTTAAATCTCCGAATTTTGAAGGAAGGATTTAATTAGATTGTTAAAAACAATCGCAGAAATTAAAACAGGTAAGCAAGTTAGTAAACAATTTTTATTTGTTTTACTTTTCAGTCATTCACACCACATAATTTCTGTCACTGTGCACAGTTTAGGTTATACAGCACAGTGAACTCTTTAAAGAGTAGCATAGTACTGTTTGTTTCTGTGATATTTAAGCCACCAGTAGTTCAAATTTGAGAGTTGTAGCTCTGAAGTCCCTGTATATCAGAATCATTACAGTATTCTATTGCAATGTCTGTCAAAATTTGGCTATTTATAAGAAAACTTCTATCTCTTGTCAACTTAATACAATAGTCAAAAATGTGAAGGTTTTGCCAATAATTCTGTTTTCCTGATGAAGGAGATGGATGCAGAAGCGATCCTGGAATAGTTCAGAGTTATTGCATGTAGGGTGTTAAAGTTTAAAAGGACAGGTCCCTGTTCTCCAATTACAAGCTCCAGAGAGTGAAGTCACCGTAATGCTTTTCTTCTATAAGTGATACGAAGTATGAAACCTGTGCATGCAAACAAAAAATGAATTTTCTTATTTTTAGGCTCTCAGTCCTTTTACCAGGAAC
Source organism: Eudromia elegans (assembly GCA_003342815.1). Taxonomy (NCBI): domain Eukaryota; kingdom Metazoa; phylum Chordata; class Aves; order Tinamiformes; family Tinamidae; genus Eudromia; species Eudromia elegans. The sequence goes on from PTEX01000006.1 coordinate 8,578,944, forward strand.
ACAATGATGATATTCTGTGCCTCACTGTAAATCAGCATCCCAAGTTTACCAACATAGTGGCAACTGGCCAAGTAGGTATGTTTGTATTTTTTGTAAGAAGAAATTAACATAAGAGCATGCAAATAGGGCTTTGTGAGTTCATGATAAATCACAAAAATATTTGATTATGCTATCTCTGTTTGTATGAATGTTACTCAGTTACCTGTCCTCTTTATATGTCTCTTTCAGTGTAATTTAATAATGTTAAACCAAAACAAAGAGGTGTATAAGCAAATGGAACATTTATTTGGAACATTATCAAAAATATTTCTTAGACATTATAAGCCCCGTGTAACTAGTTTATTTTTACCCATCAACTTTCATTAGGACAGTCCTAGGCCTTCCAAGGAAGGTTAATTAAGGTATCTCTCATCTCTATGTGGACTCAGAAGAAAATTCTTAAAATAGTTGTCAGTTTATGTAGGTTTATCCCACCGGGCAGGTTTGAAATACCTATTTAGTGCTTTGATAATACCTAGTTCTAATATTCTAGGCAGAACTAACTGTTCTTTCTTTTCCCTACAGATAAATTTAGATTTTTACAGATAAATTTAGATTCTTGGGGAAAACATATATGTTTCATTAAAAATAGTAATATTAAAATGAGTCTATAATAAATATCCTATGCATCTACATAGCTGAATTACTGCTGCTGTTTCTGTAGTTTTTTCAAATATTATAAGTATCTGTAGTCCTACAAAACAAGTGTAGTTTTCATACTTTCAGTTCTTTGAGCAGATTCAGGAACTCACTGTTTGTTTAGGACAGGGAACAAAAAAAGTCTTGTATGGTCAGTTTGGCAGATTTCGTTACCTGTGATTCTTTGGATGTCTATCTGCTTGTTTCATTAGAATAGACACATTAATAGCAGTATGTTATATACAAAAATGATATTCACCATCACTGACTAGCTAAAAGAGCTTTATTTCTTGATGATCTTCTTACCTCGCATTAGTTTAACAAAATAATTATTGTATAATGGCAATTATTTAAATGGAAAAAAATACCTGGAGATTTTTGCTTATGTTTTGATTTCAAAGGATAGTTGCAGGAAAATACATGTCTTTATGAAATCATCATAATGAATTTATGAAATCTTTATGAAATCATCATCTTATTCGTCATATTTCTTAATCTGGCCCTGTTTACCTTTTCGTAAGCTAGAATATATGGGAGGAATGTAGACAAAATGTGAAAATGGGCTCTTTGCGTAGATCGTTTTCTTTGGTGTTCATCTTACGTAAGAAGCAGCAATGTTTTAATACTTTTTTATTTCCTAACCATTTCTGCATCAGTTAGCTATAGAGCAGTTTCAACTGTTTGATAACCTGGATGAAAGAATACAGAGCAGGAACAGATGACACTTAAAATGATAAAAATGCTTATTTTAAAGGTGAGAATTGCATCTGAAAAATTAAATTAAATCAAAATATTTTCCAACAAGACTTCTTTTAAAATTGTGAAAGACAATAAACTGATAAGTCTGACACAAATGTGGCTTCACAGTCATGATTTATATCTTCCAAAGATGAACAGAAACGTTATTTTATAAATATTTTGTAAATGTTTTTCAAGTATAGTGCCACCCACATAGAGTTTCTGAAATGTGTCTCTGAACCTGAGTCTTTATAATCCTAATTTCTTACCCACCACTATGGAATAGTATTGAGAGTGCTTGCTTCTTGTCAAGCTCAAATTCAAACACGTCCTCTAAGCAACTGGCAATTTTTAACTTAGTTAACATTTCAATAAAATGTAATATATTTATTTTGTTTTTTAGACCTTGGCAGACAGACCTAATGTACATCAAAGTGACATTTTTGTGTTTTAATTAAAAATGGAAATATAAATTAGTAGAATGAATATATTTTTATTTGTGACCTGACTACCACTTACTCTTAGTCAGCAGTAATTGTTTAACACTCAAAGCAGTATTGGTGCTGCTGCAGTGCAAAGGGTTGACATCAAGGTGTGTGCGAAGACATTACACTAAATGTAGCATATATTTTCTTTAAAACTTACCTTATTTCTGGTCTAATTATTTTTCTGCTGCTTTTCCATTACAGGAGACTCAGCAGATATGTCAGGTAAGGGAAATAAAATTTTAACATCTTCAGGTGCAGCTATTACCAGATAGGCTTGCTCTAGTAGCTGTCTACAACTTTATAGAGCAATGTTATGTGAATTCCTTTCTAGTTGATTAAAACCCTGTATCAATCATACTACTGGCAGCACTGGACATAAACCGCAATATCTTAGCAAATCGTAAATATAGAAACAATTTAAAAGTCAGGACAATTTAAAAAAAACCCAAAACTTTCATTCTAACATTTTCCCTTCTTGTTGTGCAGTAATAAGTGAGTTCTAATACATATTGCATACTGTAGTGTACCTATGTATACTTCTACATCTTATAGAACATATTGGGGCTGATGACTAACATTTATTTTGGATACTCAACTGAGTATGATTTTAAATACATATTTTTAAAGTAAATTCCATTGAGGAGGCCTAGGTGACTGAGTGAATAAAGCAATCACCTTTCACATTTATGTATGATTGTCATGCACTTACTACCACTGATCCAAAATGCTTGTTATGATGTCAGTTTAATTTTTTGATGTGTCTTTTTGGGTCTTTGACAGTCTTGACTGAGATATTTTTATGAGTATGTTGTTTTTCAACAATAATCTTAAACATCATCACCGTCATGTGTGAGTGAGTTCATTGTTGGGCAGACACGATTGTCTTGTGACACATTTTCAAAGAGATGCATAAATGTTTGTTCATTTATATCTAGAAAGTATAATGATTGTTGGCTCTTTTTTTTTTTTTTTTTCAAATAGAACAAATTATGCTTACTCTGAGGATGGGAGGAAGAATATAGATACCTTTTTCCATGCTTTTAACCTTAAAAAGAGGCAGTGATGAAATCATTTATATGAAAGAGCATCTCTAGCTCTGCATATGATGCCTGAATGCTTTTGCTTTCTCACTTGCCTTCTTCCTATTGCAAATTTAGTTTGAGCTTGTATGTATTAATAACTTCTGTTGCCACCGCCTGAAACCAGCACACAAAGATTTTATTCTTTATGGGACCATTAGGCAGGAATCCAAGCTGCTGCCTGCCTTCATATTATAAAGTTGCAGATATTTTCACTTCAAAATGATTGATGGATATTTGACAGCCTTCTTACCAACTTTCACTTTTCTATTTCCATTTTATGTTGTCCGTAGTGATGCAGGGTTTTTTGAAGTAGAAATATTTGGTAGAAACTGGAATGACAAATCAGGATCAATAATTACTTAGTATAGGTCTGATTCATCTTAGTACACTAAGTTTTGTTTTCGTCTTTTTAATCATCCTGCTGTCCCATGGTGGCTTTTTCTTTTCAACTTCACCCGAAAGGTGATGTCATCTCAGAAAGTATTTCTTGTGAGAGCAGACACAGAACAGCCAGAGTACTCCATAAGCACAATACAAGGTCAGGATAGGCACTTTCAGAGCAACATAATTAGGAAGAATCCAGAGTCCAGATCCTCTGTCCTGACAGAGCGAAATGCCTTGCTCCGACCAACCTCCTTAGTTCTTATTCATGAAATTATGCTGAAGGTTTCCATCTGGCACCCAAAAGAAAATTTCAGTTGAGGATATGTGGGAGTTCACAGGCCAAGGGCAGTACATAGTTTTACCAAAGGGAATGCTGAAGGAAAAGAAAAACAAAACAACAACAAAACTACTACTCAGAGCCCATAATAAATCTTTCCTGCGAGGACTACAAGGAGCTTGTGGAAAGTTTTGAGGAATGCTGGATGTTGTCTGCCCCTGCCCTTTCTGCTGAATGACTTGTGTATACTATGCTGTAGCACCTCTCACAAAAGTGACAATAAAGGAATGTTGATCCCATGTGAGAAAATTCCTAGGGGAAATGGAAGAAATTAGATTACTCTGAACAACTGCTTTGAAGCAACTGTGCTATTATGCACAAGGACCTAGTTTCACTTGGCTGAAATTTTACCTGTGTTTCTGTGCCTACTTTTATCCTGTTATTAAATGGGGGGCCTTTGAAGGGCCACTTTTAGTGGAATAGAAACACAAGTCATTTTGCTGAATAAGAATTTAGTTTATATGAATCTGAATCTAAGAGAATAACCAGTAACCTCCAGGCTCTGCAGTCAGAGATACTGAAGGAGTGTGTAAAGAAGTTTGACACACTTGTACTGGAGATGCCCTTAATGTTTCCCCCCATGCCCCCAGATTGTAAACCATATTTAGACTGTAAGGTCTCTGGAGAAGGCATTGCCTACATGTCATCATATTAGAAATAATCATGTGCATCGGTACTATGGAAAGTTAGTCCTAACTGTGAAGGTCTTTCAGTCTAAATGATACAAGCCAAACTAAATACCCTAGTTCTTCCACATTAGCAAGCAAGCAGATTATTCAGCTGCTGTTTCCATAAGACAGCATGCATTTCAGACAGGTGGCTGTTTTATAGAAAAGGAGATTTTGGTCTTGCACCATGAACTAATTTTTTTGTAGCTCTCAGTTGTGTGGAAGCCCCATGGAGAAATTACATTTTTGATCACTGTCTGTAGAAGTTAAGGAGTTACAGAAGACATGTCTGTAGCTCTCTCGCTGTGATTCAGAAGTCCAGTAACAAGCTGAGTTTACATCTCTAGTAGTGTTGCGAAGCCTAAATCTGCCCTTTATTTCCTTTCTTTTTTTTCTTTTGCTTTTTTCCTCCTTACCAGAACAATTTTATTTATCTGTATTAAAAAATTCTTAGGTGTTTCAGTAAACAAAACCTTTAGATGATTCCAAAGCATATACTAATAATTTATTTCTACATTTGTGTAGCTACAGCCCCTTCCATCCACGTGTGGGATGCCATGAACAAGCAGACATTATCAGTGCTGCGGTGCTACCATTCAAAGGGGGTTTGCTCAGTCAGCTTCAGTGCCACTGGCAAACTGCTGCTCTCTGTAGGGCTGGATCCTGAACATACCATTACCATTTGGAAATGGCAGGAAGGTAGGAATGTGGTTGCTTTTGTGGAATGCATTGTATTGATACAGACAGGTTGGGTTGAGTTTGAGGACAGCTGTAAAGTAAGAAAAAAAATCTGATAATAATTACCGTAAGTGCTGTTCTATATGTACTATACAATAAAAGGTAAATTAAATGTACTTATCCATTCTAATAATGTGATCTTGTTGCTCTTCTCCAGACTTAATGCTTATTTTCTCTCCGTTTGGAGATTTCTGCTGATCAATTAATATCTCAGATGTGTAAAGATCAGCTGCGGAGATATTTAAAATGGTCTTTTGCAGTTTGTATCTGCTAGAATCCTGTTGGGCTGAATGCAATGTCAAATGACCACATGTAACAAAATCAACTTCTTCATCTTCTGCAAGAAGAAAAAAAATATATATATAGAGAGAGAAAATTTACAGCAGCCATCCATTCGTCTCATGCAATTTAGACGCACCCAGAGTTTGGAATCATTAGAGGAATTTTAGGAATTTAATAGGTGTTGTCTACTTGCTTGGATTTACATAGTTTTACAATACTTATAGTTTTCAAGAATTTAAAATGTTGCAGGACGTGGTTAAAGCTCACATCAGGTATACTTTATGCTTGTCATGGCTTGTCTATCGGTACTTATAAATAAATATTTTCTCAGTGAATTCAAAATGTTTTCTTTCTATCAGGTGCCAAAATTGCCAGCCGAGCTGGTCATAACCAGCGAATATTTGTAGCAGAATTCAGACCAGACTCGGATACGCAGTTTGTTTCTGTGGGAGTAAAGCACGTGAGGTTCTGGACGCTGGCTGGAAGAGCCCTCCTCAGCAAGAAAGGGCTGCTGAGTTCCATAGAAGATGCCCGCATGCAGACGATGCTCTCTGTAGCTTTCGGAGCTGTATGTACCATGACAAACCTTTTAAAAATGCACATGTGCAAAAATGCCGTGACTCTTCTGCCTTCTTCACAGCTCATGGGAGACTTTTCAGACCCGCTGATGAGTCAGTTGTGTTGCTAAACTCAGTTTAGCATTTCTAATACTTACGATGCCTACTCTTTAGAACGTAAGAAGGCCGTGGATTACTATATTTTCAGAACAAGCAAATAGAGGATGATTATTTGCTGGTTGTCATTTAATCCAGCCAACACAAAACAATAGTGGCTGAGAGACTGCAGGAACTCAGCAGGGGAAAAAAAAAAAAAAAAAAAGTGATTTGTGCTATAATCTATATGTGTTGCTGCTCAGAGCAGCACTGTCCAAAGGTGTCCATCAATATTTGTGGCTGCTAGACGACAGTTTGAGGAGTTGCTAGTGTTCTGTTTTTGACAGCCTCGTTGCCAAATTTTGTATCTTTACCATTTCAGGTCCTGCTCTTTATGAGCAGGTCTCTTACCTTCAGTTGGGCCCAGAGCTGCAGCCTTTTTGTGCAGGGCTGCTGCTCATTCATAGCATGTGTTCCTGCTCTGCTTTCTAAACTGCCAGCTGGGTCCACACTGAATTTTTACTATTAATTTTGGAATCTGAAACAATAAACATCCTCTTTCCACAGTGGCATGTGGTGACCTCTGATTTAAGAGGGGGCAACATCTTTCTAGGAGAGACCTTTGCCTGTGAAAAGATAACCTAGACTAGAGTAAGGTCTAAGGAATGTGTTTATGTTGAATGTTGACATTTGGCCAGGAGGGAAAGATAGGAAATTTGTGTTTTATTGGCCATTTTGTTTTGTCTGCGTCTTGTGTTCTCATTTTGAGCTTCCTTAGAGGAGTGGTTGTCAGGACTTGTGATTTATTCTTACTTTTAGTGAAATGGAGGCATATTTATAATCAAATAAATATTATAAGGCAAAAAGTTACCTTCCCAAAGATAAATGTTATGGAGAGAGAGACGAGACATTGATCTGTGGTTGGGGAAGCCTGTGTGTGAACTTTCTCATGGAGGGACAGACTTGTAGCAGGAGAATTGGGGTGTCTGCTGAATGCCTTGGGCTGTGTGGTGTGAGAGTATCCAAGATTGTCTGAGGATCTAAAGCCTGCAAGGATTTTGTGAAAAGCTGTGTAGAGAGATTGGAGCCAGACCTGATGCGTTCTCCCCAGTGCCTGCAGGGAGCAGTCCTAGGAGCGCACTTCTTCCTCGGTTTTGTATTGGAAAGGAGCTAGTTTGGGTAATCCAAAACAAGGCTTGGAGAGAGCCTGGAAGACACACAGTGAGGATGGTCATAGGATCTTCTGCCAGGTTCACTTCAAGTTTTTGTTTGTTTTGTTTTTCTTTTGTTCTCTTATTTATTAGAGCAGTGTCTTCACACATACACACCCCCCCCCCCCACCTTTATATAAGGATGTAGAACAGCAATACGCCCAGTGAATTCACTCAGTGAAACTGCTCTTGCCAGAGCTATACAAGAATCTATACTGTAAAATACTACACGTAAGATTGAACTTTGTTTCATTAAATTAAGTGAAGAATCACAAAGTTCAATCTTACGTGTAGTATTTTACAGTATTAAGTGAAGAATCACAATTTAAGTTGATAACCAGCCTCAATGGGTTTCAAATGTATGCTATAAATTAATTTTAAATACCAAATACACTTTAAATTATTTTCATTACTTTCCAAAAATAGGAAGCAGAACTAAAAAGCTTTCTTACCTCTAAGTTAGTGTCAGACAGCTTTCTGCCTAGAATAATGGTTACGCTAGGGAGGCGAGTACCTTCGCTCAGCAGTGGATGTGGCTGCAAGCGCTGTGTGCCTTGCGGAGGTCATGCAGCTTGCCTGTTCCTGGTTGAAAGGTCAGAACTGCTCTTGTTCTTTTCTGCATTTTGCCACAGTTGTGCACGTCTGATAGGCTGACAAGACAGAAGATGCTCTGGCTGAATCTGTCATTGCATTTCTTTTTGCAGTGGGGAACCATCCTGCTAGCCACAAGAAAGCCTGTGTTTCAGACTTTAAGGGAGTATAAGCAACTGTTTGCGCTGACTCTGGTGGTTCTTGCTGCCCCTGCATGATTTGCTCCTCTGCAGCAGCAGTTAATAAAACCAATCTAGCCTAAATGCAAGTGGTTGTGACCTTTAAGTATTTCTGTTTTTCTTCTGCCTTGCTCAGAATCAGATGTTGAATATATTTTTCCCCTTTTCAGAATAACTTGACATTTACAGGTACTATCAGTGGAGATGTTTGTGTTTGGAAAGATCATGTATTGATACGAATTGTGGCCAAAGCTCACAACGGGCCTGTTTTCACAATGTACACCACATTACGAGACGGTTTGATCGTTACTGGAGGCAAGGAAAGACCGTAAGTTTTTTATTATTTTTTTATTATCTTCTTCCTTTTTTCTATGGTTTGGATACATTCTGTCTAAACTTGGGCTTCTCATTCAACTGATTGAGATGTCAAAGAAGAAAAATCACTTTAGGACTCCAATAGTTTGTAGACTAGTTTGGACTCCAATAGTCCAATAGGACTTTAGGACTTACAATAGTTTGCAGAAAAAAAGACTAGCTACCACCTCCAAATGTAGGTCAGGACATGTGAGTTTCAAGAACCTATTTTTTTCCACTGATTTTTCTGTCCTAGAGAAAGCTGCACGTATTTAGGATTCTGACCCCCTTGCGTGCCTTGCTTAAATTTCTGAGTTTGGGAAATAGACTTTTGTTACTATGCTGTTTTTAATTAAAGAATTTTCTAGCTGCTATTCTACAGTTTCTGGGTGAAACATTCTGGTAAATAAATAAGATTAAATACAAGTGCTGCAATACAATTGTTTGTTGTTTCCCTTCTGATCAGTGATACAGAATTTAGTCACTTTCGCCAAATAGTTCAGCCAAAGAGAATAGAGTACCTTGCTTTTTGTAGCAAGAAGTAATTGAGAGATTTAAAAATGTATAAAGGGCATTGTCAATCAGTTTAAAAGTGGTCATAGTTCTGTTTTGGATCACTATCTAAAAGCAATGTTCTTTACTTAGTTAGCAAGTGAAGCATATTAGTATTAGCTGTGGTGTAAAATACAAATGGATACTTAATGGTTCAAAATAGACCAGAAATGTCTTGATTTTCATTAAATGATAGTAAACAACAGAGTTCTTCTCGTTTTGTTGGTTTGTTTGTTTTTCGAATTGGTCATTATACTCATGGTTGCTTTTGGCTTTGTGATAGATCAAAGGAAGGGGGAGCAGTTAAACTGTGGGATCAAGAGCTGAAACGATGTCGAGCCTTCAGGCTGGAGACAGGACAAATGACTGACTGCGTTCGCTCGGTTTGCAGAGGCAAGGTAAAGCAGGCTGCCCTTTAAAATAGGGCTTGGGACCAGGGGCTTCATAGCTGTCTTACAGTCCTGAAGGTCTTGCAAGCAGGAATGCACAGTCCTGTCCTATGATAGATCATAGTTGAGTTTAAAAATAAAATAGCTTTGAGTATTTGATTTAGCAGACCTTCTTGACAGAACTGTAGCTTTGTTGATGGCCTTTATTGCTGTTCCACCCTGGCAGTTAATGTGTTGTATTGGGGATCATTCTTTCACTGTTGTTCCAGGGAAAAATTCTCGTTGGGACAAGGAATGCTGAAATAATTGAAGTTGGAGAGAAAAATGCTGCATGTAACATCCTCATTAATGGTCATATGGATGGGCCGATCTGGGGCCTGGCAACGCATCCTTCCAGAGATTTTTTCCTTTCTGCTGCAGAAGATGGCACAGTAAGACTCTGGGACATTGCTGAAAAGGTAGGTGTGCAGGATAGTTGCCGTTTTGGCAAAGCCAAATTGTTTAAATTTTGAGAACTGGAAGTTTCTTTTTTAGTGTGGCCTAAAAAAACTAAGCTTTTTATAAGTGTTTGACATGGATTTTAGTATTTTAAGAATAATCCTTCTGATATTGACCAACTGTCAGCATAAGGTAATTTGAAATATGAATAGAAACATTTATTATTTTCTTGTGTTATTTTTTCACAGAAGATGCTGAACAAAGTCAGTTTAGGACACGCAGCTCGTACTGTTTGTTACAGCCCGGAAGGTGATATGGTAGCAATTGGCATGAAAAACGGAGAATTTATCATCTTACTTGTGACTTCTCTGAAAATATGGGGGAAAAAAAGGGACAGAAGATCAGCTATTCAGGATATCAGGTCAGAACATATAATGGCTTTTTCTGCTGTAGTATCCTGGAAATCTGAAAAAGAGACAGAGCTACAAAATTGGAAAAATGAACTTAGTATTATTAAAGAGAATATATTATCTAAGAAAAGTACTAGAATTAGAGATGGTCTTAACCTGGCTTTTGTATCAAAAATATGTTTATTTCTTCCTTAACCTAGTATAACTGTCAAATGTGATCTTTGATTTTTTTAGAAATATATATTTGTGTGTACTTTGCATACATATTATATGCATTGTGAGCAGTGTTACAAGGGTATTTCAGTGAGCTGGAATCAGTAAGTGAATTGTCAAGTTCATGCAATTACTCTGATACCAAGAATAAAGAGGAAGAAGATGGTACATGAGGGTAGACACTAGCAAGCAGTTGAACAAAGCAGATACCCGCGTAGGGGAAGGCTCAGGAAGTATTGACAAGGATTAGTCAAAAATAAAGAGGGAATAGGGAGGCAAGTGGAGAACAAGCCCTAAGAGTCCACCCTAACTGAGGGCAGATTAAAGGTGTACAGAGGAACGGGGTGAAATGGTGGGCAGGAGGTGAAATGAGATTAAAGGTTTACATAGGAAGACTGGATAGAGATGTGAGAGATGCTAGAAATGTCTTTTTGTGAGTTTACTCTGTGTTTTGCTCAGAGTAGCAGACACTCAGCAGAAATGCAAACACCTCTATGATTCTCAAATACTGAACTGTATTGCAAGTGCCAATCCCTGTTCTAAACTCTTTTGTGTGTCCAGGTTTAGCCCAGATTCGCGTTACTTAGCGGTGGGCTCCAGCGAGAATGCAGTGGATTTTTATGACCTGACCTTGGGTCCCACCCTAAATCGAGTCAGCTACTGCAAAGACATCCCAAGCTTTGTGATCCAGATGGACTTCTCTGCAGATAGCTCTTACCTTCAGGTATCAATCATTGATGGTTGAAAAAAAACTGAATGGCAAAAAACTGAAGACAGAGAGGGTGCGAGTATTTCCCTTTGACAACTAAGCCATATTTTGCAATGAAGTGCTGGGTACTGTCTTACTGTCAGTCTGAGCAGCACTCAAATCCTGGCGCTCCAACTCCCAGGGGCTAAAATAAATTTACTGTTATGCACACATGTGCTAACACACACTGACTAGAAATGAAGAGTGACTATTATGTGCAGAATATGAAATGTATTTAAGCTATAGTCTATTGATTAGACATTTAAAAAATTTACCCTTTCTTGTTATTTATTTATATTTGTGTAGATTTTTGAGACTTTTTTGAGACTTTTGAGAACTCATTAGTTGATATGACCCATTAGTTGATATGACTTTAGTAATAGATAAGTTGCTTATAGCATATAAGGTGCTATCAAAAATGTTTTGCTGAAGCCTTTAGCATCTTCATCATTTCAAACACGCTCATGAATGTCACATTTGTCTAAACTGCTCTCTTTGTTCGTGTCAAAGGTCTCTACTGGGTCTTACAAAAGGCAAGTTTATGAAGTGCCTTCAGGAAAACAGCTTGTGGACCAGGCTGTGATTGACAGAATAACATGGGCTACTTGGACCAGGTAAATAATTCACTGATTTACACCTTTTAGAAGACATGTAACTTCCAGGAGAACACATACTGTTTAAAGGTGTATTTGATCTCTTCATGTACCTATGTCTTATTTTGGGAGCAAATCAGATATGTTCTATACAACAAAATAAAGTGTGTTATACACATTTTCTCCTGGTAGCATGGATGTTTGATCATTAATGATTTAAGACAAAAATTCTTTCTCTAAAAAGTGCCTTTTTTATTTACTATGCATCTCTCGTCTCCTTTACTCAAGGAGCAATAGCAGCTTCAGTACTTTTTCATTTTACTGTTCCAGTTACTTGGGATGTTGCACTGTTTGCTTCAAAGCAATGATTTCTGCTTTAAAGCAGAGAACAGTGACAACAAAATCATGTCAGAACAAGAAAAGATCACACAAGGCGATGATTCATTATTACATTATTTACCTAATAATGTACCTGTCTATCCTAAAATTGAGATTAATGTTTTTAGCTTTTTATGTAAATCTGATAGCCAGGCCCTACTCTAGGCCTGTTTGTGAACTAAATGCCTGCTTGCAGGTAGTGTCCCGTTTTACACCCATAAACAAAAACTGAGAACAAATGAATGAAAAATGTCCACATATGGACCACTCCAAACAATATTTTCTTGCCAGATCAGACTCAGAGTTTTTCTACAGGATTCTGAATTATTTGCTAACTTACTTTTTAATCCAGCCCAGTAGGTCCTAAATAGATTATTTCCTTATATACTGAGCCCTGATTTTGGCGGGGAGGAATTTCCCGGAAAAAAATCCAGACCGTACACAAATCAAGAAATAATAAAATCCTTTTTTCTCTATGTTCTTGGAAGTGTAAGTGTACATTTTAAATAGAACAGAGTAAACAGCTCTTCAACAGCTCTTGCAGAGGAAATTTTCTTTTAGAGTCTGTTCTTGAATTGCTAGAGATAAATGTGCTTTTTGTTTAGGACTGTTTATATTTCTCTCTGGTATTAATGGAAAATCTTCACTAGACTTGAAGGACACAGGAATTTTTCATCTAATTGATGTCTCTGAAAATATTATAGAATCAACAAAAACGCAGTTGTAAAGAAAAATCCTGTTAACAGCTAAAATTAATGTTTATAACTTGGGTATGGAGTAACTTTGCTATAATTTATTTTCCTTTTTTTCTTTGTATTTTTGACAAACAACTCTGACCAGTACTGGCACTATTAATTTCACCTTTGTCTTTTTGTTGTTGTCGTCAGCCACATTATTTATTCCACCGGATCAGTTTCAAAGACGAATAGAAAATAATATAAAAATCAATTTCAGAATGCACTCTGCCTGAGATTTGTATGTGTAAGCTTTAAAATAGAAATATACCATTTTTATAAAATCAGCTGTAATGTATTAGTTGCTTCCTGTGTTCTGACTTGATTATTTTTTCCTGCAGTTTTCAAAAGAATTTCCCTTTCTTCTATTTCAGTGTTCTAGGAGATGAGGTAATTGGAATCTGGTCCAGACATGCTGAAAAAGCTGATGTAAACTGTGCCTGTGTCTCTCATTCGGGAATCAACCTTGTCACGGGTGATGATTTTGGCATGGTCAAACTGTTTGACTTTCCATGTCCTGAAAAATTTGTAAGAATTTTTTTTTTTGTGCGACTATAACAAAAAGTGCTCTTGATATTTTGGCCGTGTGTTGTTTCTCTGGAGGAAGTATGATAGAAGTTTCCTTCTCTAAATGTGTAGCTTTTAATGCATCTATGGATCTTTAGTCTGTGGCTTCATCTTTGTTTTTTCTTAACATTTTGTACAGTAGCTGTTGCTATAACCTCTGACTGACAGCTGATGATCTTGCTTGCCAGTTTGCACTAGCACATAGTAGCACTACTACATTTATACTTGAAATCACAAAGCACTTAGTTCTGTTTATCTATAAATCTCCATTTAACAAATTAGGAATAAAGTTGGTAATTTTATCTCCATTTGTGTATTTCCATGGATAAAGAGTTTACAGATTTTTCACTAACACTGGCGATTTTCAAAATACCCTGAGTAAATTGCATGCACACTTACAAAGAGAGTCATTCTTTTCAGTTTTAGAGACTTCACACACAATTTATGTAGGTTAATCGAGTGACAAAATATATCTCGTACTCTTGGGTTAACTTGTCCCCAGTTTGCAGGCACCTTCTCGTTTGGAGACAATTTAATTTGTATTGCAGAGCAGTTGTAGTTCAGGGATCTTTCACACCTGAAAACCTGTATAGTATTCTGATACGTATATCATGCAATAAGGTGGTAGATACAAACATGAGCACTGTGATATACAAGGCTACCCTGTATTGAGACTCTTCCATTTTATTGTTTTTCAGGCAAAACACAAACGATTTTTAGGGCATTCAGCCCATTTGACTAATATCCGCTTCACAAGTGGAGACAGATACGTTGTTAGCGCTGGAGGGGATGACTGCAGGTATGTATTCTTTCCACTACTATCTAAATAGGAATTGACATGGAAATCCTTACCAGTAGGAAGTCCAAGTTTAGAATTCACATCATTTTTCCTATGTGCATTTTTGTTCCTGTGTAAAGTAGTGGATATTTGAAACAAAAAAAAAATAGACCAGATTTTGGTATGCATAGCTACAGTTTACTAAAATAAAAGCATGTCTATTCCTATAGTCAAAAAAGGCATTTTTGATTTAAAGTGATATACATTTAACTGAAGTTTTGCTGTTAACCTTACTAACCGTTTCCTTTGGAACTATATTATGGTGTTTTGTATCTTATGCTTAATATATTTCTGAAAACGCAGCCTGTTTGTTTGGAAATGTGTGCACATGCCTCATTGAGGGAGCCACGCAGACTTGCAGAGAGGACCCTGCCTGGAGAAAGAGGCACGAGCCCCCCAGGACTGCTGCAAAGCGACATTCTGCTGTGCCCTGCATGCGTAAGAAACGGTGCTCATCCAAGACACAGAGCAGGCTGCCTCTGCAAGACAGTGGCTAGAGTCTGTCGGAAGGGGGGACTGTAACAAAGATGCTGAGGCTCTTAGATTTGCTTCGGTGTCGAATAATCCATGATTTCATTTCACTCACTGCCAGAGGTTGATACAGAAATATGTGGCTAAAGGAAAGAGTGAGTGGTGACTCAGTGTACAGTTTTCACAGTACGATCCTGAGTTTTTAATCAAAAGATGTTATTTCTGACCTAGTGCTGTACATTGTCTATTTTCAGCATGAATGTTTTTCCTTTAAGTTTTGGCATCTGAATATCATTGAAAAAAAAAGAGTATTCCATATTTTATTACTGAAAGAAAACATATATTAATTCTGAAGTATATGATATTTTAATAAATGGTTAAATATTAAAAAGGAAAATGATATTTCTATGACTGGTCAAAAGGAAAAATCATCTGGTAAAGCAAAGTTTTTTTAAAAAAAAAAAAAGGAGTTGATTCCTTAGGACTTCAGTATTTCGGTATTTCTGTGTTTAGAGGCCTGGGTCACAGTCATGTCTGGTGAAAGCTGTTGGATCTGCATGGTCTTCATGGCTAATTTAGTGTTTTTGTTGCACTTAAACATTAAATTAGTTCTGTGAGCAAAGATCATTTGCTCACTTTGCGAGTGCCTTGCCCACAACCTAGAAGTCTATCTCCAGTTTTTGCCTTTGAATAAAAGTATTCTCAGTGGAAGAAGGATTATTGCTGTGCTACTTGAGTGGGCTGCCAGCCTCTGTGCTGAAAAGGTGAATTCGAGTGAGGGGTTTAGTCTTCATAACTGATAAAGCTGGGGTGGCACCAGTTGCAAAAATAGAATTTCTTAGCAATATGAATTGAATTTATTTTCTCAACGTCAAAGAGAGAGAGAGAATATAAAATTTCCAAATGTTATATTTTATATGTTCAGTCTTCTTAACAGAACTGGGAGTAGCAAGGTGAGATCTTTACTCAGATTTCTCTTCTGCTTTTAAAAGCATCCATCCAATGCTGTGCTTCTTTAAGTAGACCTGCTGTCACCTGTGGCATAAGTGCATCCATTCCGTGCTGCAACATAACGGAGACCATAGGATGAGAAAAACATTGCTGTGATGATAACACCTGCACCAAGTGACATGCTGGGTGCCAGAGAGGATTTCAGCAGCCGCCTCGATCGTGGTGCCGTGATGCGTTGCAGACTAGAGCTGTTTCTCAGTCGGTGTGGTTATTTCTCACGTGACACAGAGCAGGAGTGATAATTTCTCCAGTCATCCTCAGCACCGGTGGCAGTTTGCTGTGGGCCTGAAGCAGTCCTTGTCTTCACAAGCTGGTGTTGCTTCAAGGACGGTGTTTGTTGAGGTCAGTCAGCGGGCTTGATGCTCTTCACCCCTTGCATTCTCTTATGCCAGATAGAAGTGAAAATTAAATAAACCTCTTCTTGTAAACATCTTATGAGGATGGTGGTGAGAGAAGGAATTGGATGGGCTTGTCTACGAGGAAAAAGATAATAAGCCAGATATCTGTGCTGTCCTTTGCCCAAAACTCGCACTATGCAAAGCTAGTAACCCAACAGTTTTAGATAATATATTTTATATACCAGACTATAACAAATATTTATTTTAAAGAAGAAAATGAACTAAACTGTTACCAGCTTTCCCAGCATGATGATGCTTAGCAGAAGTCCTGCCAGTCGCGCGGTGGCTAATCTGCAGGTGCAAGAAGTCTTGATTGTCCAGGGAGAAGTGATGGGGACCGTGCCTGGCTTGAGGGAGACTGCGGCTGAGAACTGAGCTTAGCCCATTTTATAACCTTGCTGCCTGATGCTGTTGCATTAAAGTTAGTAGTTGGCGCTTAAGTCTTCTCTATGAGCAGAGCGGGATCGAGAGCAGAGCGGCATCGATTGCAGGGCTCTGTTTTGGAGCTGGCTCCTCGCGCCGGCTGCTGCCGGGGTACCAGCCAGGGCGGCCAGAGGCCAAAGCAGGGGCACGGGGACACCTGCTCCGGAGCAACCAAAACAAGAGCCCTGGATGGCCGACACCAGCCAGGCAGGGCCCAAGCTGCGAGGTGGAGGGGCTGGCGCCAGACTCTCCTGAGGGCATCGCAGAGGAGCAATGTGGGCCCAAGGGCTCCATCCGACACGGGGCTTTTGCAGCCCTGAGCAAGGAAGGCAGAAGCATTCACTCCCTGCAGCGTTCACTCCCTCAGTCGGGTGGCTTGATTTGCTAGCTTGATTATTTTTCTAACTCCCTTTTCTAGTTGGCAGCAAACACAAATCTTTGAGATCAGCGGTATCTTTTTTTTCTTTTCTTTTGTAATAACAGAAATAATCTAGAGGATTGGTTAAAGCAAAATGCCATTTTACTTTAAAGCAAGCGTGCCCTTGAAAGCTACTTAATCATAAATTTCTCATTCTTAAAGAGACAAGTTGCCCTATGTGATAACTTTGGATAGTGGCAGAGAAGGCAGGAGCCGGTGTAAAGCTGAAGCTGCAGGAAGGCTCTCAGAAAGCCAGGGCTCCCGTGCGGCGGAGGGAGGAGGGCGGCGGGCGCAGCTCCTGGCGCTGCTGCCTGCCCGGGTTTCGGTTGCAGCAGAGCTTTCCTTTGAGAGCCTGGGGAAGGCAGGCAGGGCTCGTGCTCCCAGCGGGCGGCACCGGAGCCAGCGCTGCTCGGGCGAGTGTGACCTGGAGCGGAGCGACGGGCGCGGGCCTAGCGCAGGACTGCGGGCGGCTCAGGGCTGGCTTGGCTGGAAACCCTGGTCCCCTTTTCTCAGCTGCTGCCTCAGCCCCTGTTTGGCTGCAGAGGTTGCCAGGCTTGTCCTGCCCTGGACCAGGCCGGGGTTTCTCTGTGCGGGGCCGCTGCCGGGATCGCTGCCTCCCAGCGCCGCCCCCGCGCCTGGATTCCACTGTCGGCCAGAGGAACCTCCAGCTCTTAGTGCCCGCGTTGCAGCCACGTGAAGAGCTAAGGAGAGTATTTGAGCCCAGGCTCCTTTTAGAGGCAGGATGATGCGTTTTCCTCTTCCATTATCAGCATCACAGACGTGACAAGCCTTAATCTCTCTCTTTTTTCATTCGTTATCACCCTTAGGCCAATGTCTTTTTCTTTTCTTCAATATTTTGGACCAAGTGGCTCCTCTTGGGGTCTCCCTAGGCAGGGGAAGCAAGACGGCAAGGCCCAAGCTGAACCGTCACCCGTCACGGTTCCCTTTGGGCAGAGGCCCTGGGGCTTCCCACACTCTGCCCCACCTGCCCGGAGCTAACGGCACCGCTGCGTTCGGGTACCAGCCGAGCTTGCCCAGACCCTGCTGTGCGTTTCCCTACCAGCCGCTGTGGTGCCGTCAGACCGGGCCCTTCTCCTCGGTTCCCTCCAGCCTCTGCTCGGGAATCAAGCTTGTTTTCCTGGTTAAAATCAGTGTGTCTTGCTGCAGAGCAGGAGTCGCTGCAGATGTGTCCTTTGCATTGCTGCCACTATTGATTTCCTTGCCAAGATCACTCTTCAGTGGCTAAAACTAATTGGAGATGGGGAAGGTGGGGCAAGTTCCTGGGCGGTCTGATGCTGAAAGAGTTACCACTCACCGAGCCCATTCCAGGTATCTGATCTGTCTTTTGTTAGCTCTGTTAATGAAGTCAGTAATCCATCCAAGTCACGTTTTTTGTATCAAAAATATGAAGGAACGCGTGTTCTTTCATCCCTTTCGAAGAGGAAAAAACGTGTAAGGGCCGAGCGTGGTGACAGCGGCACTGGTCCTTGTCGTCACCTCTTTCTAGATTGCGGAAGACGTGATGGAGGAAGCAGCACCAGGGAACTGGGAAATACAAATTCAGGAAATAGAAATTCAGGAAAGTGCAGGACAGCTCTGGAATGGGCCAAGGCAGGACCGGAGTGTGAGGTGGGGAGTGTCGCACAGAATAGGGGCGGATGGAGGTTCAGCTGCGGGGTCCGCACTGGAGCTGGGGCACGAGGCCGCGCGGCGGGACGGGGTTGTGCGTGCGGGGAGATGCGGCCCGGACGGCAGGACGGGGTTGTGCATGCGGGAGGACACGGCCCGACCTGCGCCGGGTGGCAGGTGTCACGGGAGGAGCCGCGGGCGGTTTGTGCCTCTGTTGGGGCAGAGGCAGCTGCTCCCGGCTGAGCTGTGGGGTGGCTGCGTGGTGCTGAGGTGGCTCCTGCGGGCATTGGGTGTGCAGCGGGAGTGGATAAAATCCTATAAACAAACACAAAAGGGCTGTGGAGTAGGGCGAGCTCAGGTGAAGGAGGTTAGGATATGTTTATTTTAAAATGCTATTTATCTTTCCCATGTTAAGCAAACATAATCACATGTTAATTGGCTCTTTGGGCATTATCTATATTACAGTCTCCTGTGCAACTGTGCTTAAATGTTTATTTTTTTTTAAAAAAAAAAGATACTAAGCCAAAGAGATGTTATTCTTCCCGTCCCCGATTTCTCTCGAGCGCTGGCTCTGTTGTTTCCTCTCCGCGGAGCCTCTCGGTGTTTCGGTGCCCGGTGCTCCGGGCACCCGCTCCCCTGGACGGGGCTCGCGGACGCGGCTCTGCTGGGGGCCGTTCCGGTCCTGGGCACACTGACCTTCCCTCCAGCGCTGCCCTGTCAGAGGCCTCCAGGTGCAGGTGTCCTAAGTCGGAGGAGATGAGTGCAGGCCTGGGAACACACATCAGTTGGATATAAAAAAAATCAAGCATGATTAGCCCTTAAGAAATAATCACAAAGTAAGGGAAACTGGAGAAAAACAAGTCCAAACAGTTTCCAGCTAGGCAACCTGCCTCGACTTTGTTATGGAGCAACTCCTAGTAAGAAACACAGAGTGCATAAATCTGTGCAGAAATAAGGGGTGCTGGTTCTGCCCCATCTCCTGCACCACTGGAGGAGAATCAGGCGCCTGGGCCCTGGGGCAGCATCTTCCTTTAGCCCAGCATGTCTGGATTTCTCTACCAGTATCCAAAAGCAGGAGTTCTCCCAAGTTTCTGTTGCTTGCTGTGGGATAACCTCGGGAGCCTGCAGCCCCCTGCTTGCAGGAACACAACCTCTGCACCTGTAAGGAAACGTGTTTTTTCTATGATGTGTTCAGCAGTGGCGCTGGTGGCTGCATCTGCTCCGGTGTTGCCCGCCGAGGGGCTCTTCCCTGTGCTGGAGTCGGCGCGGCCCCGGCGCCCACTCTGCTCTTCCCGACAGCCTCGGGCGGTTGTTCCTCCCGATGTGGACAATTTGTTAGGTTTTGCCATTATTCCCAACTTTTTCGTCCCACAGGAACTATTAATCCAGCTCTCCCACTCGGCACCCCAAGTAACTCTTTAAATGCTGTGGCGTGCAGGTGGGTTACCCCTAGCCCCAGTGAGTGGCCTTCTGAATCCTGCAAGAACTACAAAGCCAATTGCCAATAGACAAACAGTGCAGTGCTGGGAGCGAGATGTAGGGTGACAGTGACTTGCAGACGCAGGGCGGGAGGGGGAGCTTCTTTCCATGCCAAGTGCTTCCTAGAACTAGGATAGTTATTCTTCCCAATGAACAGAGCAGTTAAATACCTTCTTGAGGGATATTGCTTAAAACCTGAAACTGTAAAATGTCTCTCTCAACTACACAGCTGTAACTGGTACTACTGTAATTTTGGGACTTATTTTCCCCCAAACACTGGTCATACCCAGGACATGCTCTATACTGTTTTTTTTTTTTTAATTTAGCAAACACATTTTCTAAAGAAACTCCAAGCATGGACATTGGCACAAACTGCATGAAAAGGTTGGTTTTCTGTATTTCCGTGACATGTTGGTGCTGTCAGGTGGTATCTTCCGTAGTTCTGGTCTGTGCTTCCTTCACTTGCTCCTAATCATTGTGTGCATTTTTTTTAGGCTTGCTGTAGCTATTTTTTTAAAGCAGAACATGGTAATTAGGAGCTTTGTTTATGCTTTTTTGTTCATTCATGGGTATACAGCATATGCCACTCTTGGAAAATCTGTGCTATTGTGAAGAGATTCTTTTCTTTATTGTAACACTTCACGTAAGAGTACTCTGCAGCCCCCGCTGATCCTTTAAAGCAGTGTCACGCTCTGAGCAACATCTGTTACAATACCCATCGTTGGGGCTGCACAGCTCGCTCCGCTCTGTCGTTACTGCTTAGGGAGGAGCCAGCGCTTGCCCTGCGCTGGCCCAGCACCACAGGCACCGGAACATCCGCCCTGCTGCCCTTCTGCAAAGGAGCAGGTCACGATTCCGCTACCCTCTGGCTTCTCAATTACCACCTCATTTCACCTGAGCAGGGCAAAGGGCCTCGTGGCAGCAGCTCTTCCTGAGCGCGGCAGCTTCCTGGGGCAGGGGAGGGTCTGTCACAACCCGTGTGCTCTGCAGTGTCATCCCCGAGAGCCTCCCAAGGCTTCAGCCCCCTGGCAGGAGGGCACTGAAGCTCTCTGAGCTCCAGCCCCCTGCTCCCCATGTCTGGTTCGAGTCATTGTGTTCCACAACAGAGTGTGTCAGATGATAATCCCGTGTGCTTCAGTCAAAAAAAAAAAAGTATTTTAAACTAGTCTACAGGTATGGTCATGTAGTACTGTGATAAGGATCATGGTTTATGTGAGCTCCACTTTGGTTTGCACCATGAACATTTAATCCCTGTAAACATACAATACTGTAGTTGGTTATTTAATACATATACATTTCTATATATATGTACACACAGAAAAATTAAATGGTCAGTTTTTTGCATAAATTAAGATTTTTTTAAATTTGAATATGAGCTTTGAGTACTTTATTTCACAAATAATATTTAAAAATACTTTCCTGGAGTGTTAAGTTTCAGAATTCAACTATATTCAACTATATTTGTCAAATTTAAGTCTAAAATATGTAGCTAACATTGTTTTCTGATATAAAATGTAAATATTTGTAAAGAAATTCTTTTGTATATTTTTGTGAAAATGTAGTTCCCCAACAGATACAAAAGATTTAATAAAAAAAACTGCATTTATGTTTCTGCTTAACACTTTTCATTATTGTAACAACATTCAAAATGGTGGTCACTTACCAGATTACTGTCTTCAGAGCAAGTCCCAGCAACTTTCTCAACTGAGACAGTTACAAACACCTGTGCCCTGGAGGCTGGGGTGCTGGGAAGGGGCTTCCAAGCTTTCTTCCTGACACCACTCACTCATTTTCAGGTTGAGCAGTAGTTAATGCAGTATCTTTTTTAAGGAATACGTAGTACAGTGTTTTTGCTTACGGTGCCCCTGTCCTTGTCTTCCACTAGTTGAGTGACTGTCAATCACAGGCGGGTGAAGAGTTCCGTCAGTAGTTGCTAGAACGCAGGTTAGTTGTCTGCATGACACCAAGCACCTCCTGAACAAGAAATATTCCTAAAATAAGCTGAATGCAGAAAGAAGCTGCCTAAGAAGTTCAGAGGATGCACTTATTTCACCTAATGTTAAGCAAAGAAACATTACCCAGGTAGAATACAAAACATGCTTCAAAAGTTTTTAATGGAATTTAAAGTAAAACTTTTCTTACACAGACATTTTCTTCTTACAATGTAAAAAAAATTTAAAACTGCTCCAACTTACAAACTTGGAAAATTAGAGACATTTCAAGTAGGCAATCAACTTCATTTTTATGAAAACAATGTATATTAAAAGTTCAAAACGTGTCAATTCCTCTATCATCCTGTGTCCCTGGCGGTTAATCTTCCTTGGGTTCCTCGGACTAGGGTCCATAGGAGGCGAATGTCAGTCCCATGCTGTATCATGGCTATTCACTGGGGAGAAGAAAAGAACCGTTCAGGTAAGTACCAGTCCTACCCTGTTGCAAAGATAATCTAAGAACTGGCTAAGGCCTTTCCTTCATGCAGAATTAGACAAGAGCAAATGGTTAAGTGATGAGAGTATCTTTAGGGCAGACCACTGACTAACTTGGACAGTTTAGCTACGTTAATGAAACATCTCTCTCTGTTGATTCTGAGGATACCCACGTCTCGATTTCAGTCAGTGTCTGTGCACTTCTGAAACAACAGACCATTGATGGAGATGTCAAATCTGAGGCAAATTTGAGTTTTAAACGTAATATCCCACTCAAAAATCTACACTTCCTACTGAACTTGCAGCCTTCCACATACCCGAAGGTCAAGTGGAAGATTTTCCTAATGAGATTTTTATAGAACATTTCTCAGTACGGAATTGCTAGCACTGTCACAAAATAACTACAAGCAAATGCAGCACTACCAAGCTGTGGCCAGCATGCAGAAATAAAAATATTGTCAGGAAAAAAAAAAACCCACCCAGAAGTGCCATTGTTGATGTTAAACATTAACTTTTATCTTTCAGTTTAGTTTAATAGCATATTCCTCTTAGAGCAGTCTTTTCAGAATACATGAAACCAAAGATGGTAAAATAAACAGCACTTGAAAACACACACTGTTCAACAGTGACTAGTTCCTGCTCTATCCTGCAGAGCACCACCTTGCTCCTTGGGAAGGCAGGGAGGGGACAAGGAAGCTGTTCTGCCAGAAACTCTCCTGGCCCCAACAGAGAATTCCTGGCTTTACAAACCCTCAGGGAAGCATCTGAGCATTCTGTGGGACAGACAGCACACGTACAAAACAGAGCGACAGGAACCTGGCACTGGAGCGACCTGGCACTGGATTGTCAGCCTTACTCAAAACCAGACCCTTGTTTTTTCCCTAGGTCAGGAATCCAGTGACTTGGCTGTACCTGAACTGCAGAACACTTAATTTTTCAGCATTGCATCACATTTGTAAATGTTTAGATACTAAAAACAAACAGTACAGAGGTGTCTGTAAAAGAAAACTGCTGTCTAATAGGCATCTTTCTCCATTCTTGTTGATCAGACAATTGCTTACTGCTGTGAGAAACACTACATTTACGACTTACTTCCATTTGCAAGTCAAATATTTTTAAGGCCACAGCCTCTAAACCTAATCAATTAAAAAGAAGGAGAAAAATAAAGATTGAAAGAAAGCTAATTACCTTGTCTGAGCTCGAGTCCATTTCAAGGCATGGCGGGGAGGTACAGTAATAGTTGGATGGTAGAATGTGCAGTCTGGTCTCGTACACTGAGTATTAAATCTACAGTGCTAAAAAAGAAAGCATTTCAGGAGAGTCCTCTCAAAGCTGGCCGCGTAACGTCCTGAATGAGCTACCCTGGAACGTGCCACCCCCACCTCTGTACTGCTCTATGAGCTGCCAGGTACCTGACTCACCAGCTCCACTGTCCTGCACTGCGAGTCAACGCAGTGACAGAAGGGGAGCCTCGTTCCTGAACACCAAGTACAAACCCAGAGCTCCAGCAGCAGCCCTGCACCCGCGGGCGAGGAGCCTTTGATTTAGGGGGGGCAGTTCAGCTTCAGCCGACCTGTGCCCACAGAGCGTGATACACAGCAGCTGACTGAGCAAGAGCACCCAGCCCGTAACGCCCGGGGAACCCTGGGGCGTTTCAGCAGGACGCTGGCTGGCGTGAGAACACACAGTGGCACAGACCAGGGCAGAGGTCCTCAAGTTACAAACTGCTGTGCTCTCCCAGGGCTCCTGCCCCTTTGGAGGAAGCAGGCAGATAATGTGATGGTGCAAAATCCCTCCAAAGCAGCTACTGTTTTCTCCCTCCTTGGTGACGGGACAACCTCTGCTGGCCCCCGGCCCATGGGCTCAGGGCAGGGGCTGCAGACCCACTCAGCTGCACTAGCAGCAGCTCCCAGAGCAGCATTGGGCTTGGGCAGAAAACAGGTCCAGGGGCTGGGAAGCAGAACATGGAGGGAAGAGGTGCCAAAGAGAAGCTCAAATCCAAATTCAGCTGCAACATGGAATGAGAGTATTTTGTCAAGGACAAAACACTGCAGTTACACACACAGCATTTACACAGCACGGAGATGGCTGCTGGTTTTTTATGTGATGACTCTTTTGCTTCTCTCAGCTGTGAGAGGAAAAAAGAAATCCCAATTCAAAAATTTGCAGTTACCACCATCTGTCCTTGCAAACATGTGGTGCAATGCACCTGACTTATCTGAAGAGCGTCTATTGCAACTGCTAACCTGGAACATTCAACATCTGCAACACTTTTACAACAACAAGGCCAAAAGGATTGGCTACATTCTTTCCTTTTAGTCAGTGCTTAACATATTCTGTTGGTGAGCCACAGTTAAAAAAGTGAAAATTGAAAGTAAGAAAATGTGAAATGCTAGTAAAATTTCCTGGCTCAAAGTAACATAGTTTAAGTATCTTTCTAGAAAAAGAATGAAAGAGATAGGAGACCATTCTTACTTTTGGGTGGTAAAATGGACATTCCATATTCTTACAAGCAGGAAAAAACTTGCACAGGGGACTACCAGAGGACACAGGTGGTGTGGGTAATGGTGCTGAGGAGAAAAAGAAGAAATGTTAAAAACTCTCTTCTTTTGCAAGAAATTAAGTCTTAAAATAATCCAAAGCTCTGCAAAAATGTCGGAAACATTTCCATAATGCCCTGAGTGAATCTACATCTGAGTAGAGCAAGACGATTAGCAGCAGTTCTTTACAACTGCAGGACAGAAGGTACCAATGTGCTGCTTCACAGAATCACGGAATGGTTGAGGTTGGAAGAGACCTTGAGAGATCAGCTTGTCCAACCCGCCTGCTCCAGCCAGGACCCTAGAGCACGGGGCACAGGGTGACATCCAGGTGGGTTTGGAAGATCTCCAGAGAAGGAGACTCCACAACCTCTCTGGGCAACCTGTTCCAGGGCTCCATCACCCTCACAGAAAAGAAGTTCTTACTCAGATGGAGCTTCCTGTGTTTCAATTTGCGCCCGTATAAATTTGCACCGTATCTAAGTATATCTGCTCTTGCAATGTTGGCTAGCTCCTCTATCCTTCCAAAAGCAACCCCTTGCTTTCCAAAGCCACATCTTGGGCTTTCCTTCATGTGGACTCCTACATAACCAGAGATTTTTTTAAAGTTTTTGCAGTAATACTGGAGTATTAACTGCATTTCCGAACAATACCAATTTCTGTTTCCACCATATTCACTATTTTCCCTTCTATAAATTTCCTTTAGAATAAAAAAGCCAGGGGTGCTCACCTGGTTTTGGAGCTGGAAGTGGGGCTCTTCGACTGGCGTGGGTGTAAGGGCACTCCGGCTTGGTGCATTTTGCATCGTATTTACAATTTGGATGGATGAACAAACATTTATCAGCAAATTTGCAGTTAGGGAAGACTCTGAGGAAGTAAAAAAAAAGAAAATGAGCAATTATTTTATTCCTACTGTACGTTGCATGTCCACACTCAGAGCAAAAAGCCAAGAAGTTGCTGTGTTTGAAAATCAGACTATCACACAAGATTACACTATCACAAGGCCTCTACGTGTGTGTTAGTTACTCTCACTGCAAGACATCTAAGTGTAGTGGACTAGCCCTACACCCTTTTTGCTTTTGGATAGCCTTCACATACAATAAATAAGTGAATTATTTGACACTCAGCAGAGTTTGGTAGCTTGCAACAAGTGGCTTGTTAATATACCTTGCTTTCGGTGTCCATTGCAGAGCAGCAGCAGAACTGTGAATCCAGACCTTTGCTAAAGGCAACTAGAAATTCCCTACATAATATAGTCTATTTCCCGATGAGAAAGTGATATGCTGAACTTATGTATATGTGATTTTAAAAGAAAATTCATACATCTGAGCAAATGAAGCCACCCAATCTCACTACATCTATCTCTGTAGATGTTTCTAGGCTTTCGCTGCTTGTTGAAGAGAAGCAAATCAAGGATTGTCCAAATCAAAGACACAGTACAGGTTCTAGAGTCAGCTTCTGCTTTCAAATACAAAAATTACCTTCTTAGTATATTAAAACATGCATTAAAGTGCATTATCTAGCACAGATATGATGTTCTTTTAAGATGACTCCCACAGCCACAAGCAAAACATAAGAACATCAGCCTGTATGTTAAAACTAAGCTTTCTTCTGCAAGAGCACAGCTGTGACTCCACCTGCTGTCAACTTGACTGGATTCTGCCACTTGATAGAAGAAACTATTGCAGTGCAATAACCTAGCTCCAAACTACTGCAGTGCAATAACCTGGCTCCCATCTTAACCATATCAGATTTAACCTGTCTTGAAATGTTTAATGAAAGACTGTTCTGTACACCTGTGCACGCTTTGTACAACTACCTACTTGCAAGGCAGCGTGGGGTGGTGGTACACGCACTCGTCTCCGTTTTTGCAGGCAGGCCAGTACTTGCAGCGCTCAAGCACCTTCTCCTTGGGCAGCACACCCAGCTGCTCCAAGTCCACTGAGCAAAGAGAAAAAAGAAAAACCCCAGTCTGAGACCTTGACCATGCCACGTACAGTATGGCTTAAATACAGAGCATAAGTGAAATTCAAAATGCTTCCTTTTCCTTCCCTATTTTTAGTCCAAATGTTGACAAACTTTTTTTTTTAATAAAGGTCTTTCTCAGTAAAACTTTCGTAAAATCACAGTACCTGAAGGAAATTCCAAAACTAGAAAGTGGGACATGCCAGAATGTTAGAATGAAAGCTGCCATCAGTGATAAAAGTTTCAATATTCACTGTTTACAAGTAAAACAGTTCATTTTCTAATAGTAAGTGAAATGGACCAGACTTTGATTGAGCAAGAATAAGAAAATGGCTCTTCAACAGAGCCTCAGTTACACTGTTCGGCTGGACTACATATTAATTGAGTTCTGCTTTCTCTCTCAGAGACATTTTTGGCTCCAGAAGATTATATTAAGAAAATAAAGTCATTGCGTACATTAATCAGATACTATTTATTAGTATGGGGCATAAATTAAAAAAGAATCACTTGCATGTAATTACTTAAACATTTACTTTAGTTATCTGAATCTAGACTCTCAGAAAAGTTTTTTAAAAAATTCCAGTCTGAAATCAGTACCTTCACCAATATGGGAACCTGGGACATGGACCTTTCTAAAAATCTCAGTTTCTCAAATTCAGGCTATTAGGGCTGATATTCTTAAACCTTCACTGTTCTCCTAGCTAGGCAAACCGGCATTTGGCTTCTCAAAGCTTTCCAGGATTCCCAGACAAACCTCCCTAACCTCACTAGAGATACCTACTGCACCTTTATTCGCTGCACTTTTATTCTATCCTCAGCCTCATTCAGTCATTCTTCAGCCTAAAGAATTTTCTAAGTTAAAGAATAAAACCCGTTTCTCTTATTTGTTAAGAATGACATATCCAAAATCCAACCACGACACTACTGTTTGATCCTACTGGTGATATTAATTACCATCAGAGCTCTCCAGCTGCCTGGTCACAATTTGCATCTGCTGTGCTCGAAGGCCTTTCAATCCTCTGCCTGCGCACATATTTGGGGTAATTGGCTTTAATCCTTCAGTAATATCTTCCTCGTCCTGATCAGAAAGGTATCCTGGAGGACTAGGCACACCATCCAGCGTCACTATGAACTTGGGACTAGCAGGTTTCTCTGGCTGCGCAAGCTGTTCTCTGCCAAACAAAAAAAAATGAGTTTTTGACTCAAAAGCCCTGAGTAAAAGTGACCAGGAGCGCAAACACAGCAGCATAAACTAATCTTCCATTAAGACAGATAATTTACTTCAATTAACAGTTTGTCTTTTGGGCTCTCTGAAGCACTAACAAGTAGAGCATACAACAGCATACAGCAGATTTCACAGCTTTATTTCAGTTTGCTGCAATCTGCTTAGACAGATCCAAAAGCTCGTTTACAGACAAAGTTTAATAAAGGATAATCATTAGCCTGTTATGAATTTACAGTTTTGAGGCAAAAATGGGAACATAAATATTGGTCTCAGAATCACAAATCTTTTCGGAACACAGTAGCAGGTGTTTCCTCAGAAATGCCGAGCATGACAAAACAGGGAGAATAAAGGTTTGTAGGGCTGGGAAGGAGCACCTGAGATACTGATGAGTTTGAACTTTCATGCTCAGTCAGACTGAAAGAGCAAACTAGCCTGGAGCCCTGTGCCTCGCAGTAGCCAGAGGGGATAAAATTGGAAGTATAGAGGCAGAGGACGCATACATGACAAAGTCGCCAAACACTTTTCCACCATCCCACCCATTTCACCTGAAGGGCTTCCTGAGCAGAATGTGATTTTAAACACACTACACAGGCTTCACCTTTGATAAACAGTGATTATATAAACTTTGTTTCTCTACAAAATCAAGCTAAAAGCAATTACGGTGTATAATGCTGCTAAAAACAGACAGAAATGAAACAAAAAATAAAGCAAACAAAAAAAAGGTAGAAGTCAAAAGCAGATTTATTTAAAGCAAAAATTCAGCACTCCCCAGTGACAGGAAGCTTCCCATTTTGCTCAGGAAAATGCAAGCCGCAAAGTGCCATGACGGAGTGATAAAGTACAGTGGCTACGCTGATCAAACTCATCGCACTGCCCAGAGTAGTTCGTGCTCTCACAGGTAAGGTGCATACACATTGATAAAACTATTCTGCAGCAGGAACTATCATGGCATAAAAAGCACAAATATTACAGCCTGCTGTTCACTCATTTACAGGAATTAAAGCACACCCCAAACCATCATTTGCAGCTGACAGGAATTCTAAACTTCCCTTGGTCAAACTCCAGATTAAATAGCCTTAAATGACTTGTTTCACACACTGTTTGTTGGCTCATGGGTTCTGTGCTTCCCAGGGAGTGCACTGGTTTTCCTCCAACACTCTCAGGAGAGCTCATACAGGCCTCACCATACTCATCAGTGACTTAAAGGGCACTTCATAACAAATGTATCTGAAGGTCAAAGAGGTATAAAGCAGGATTATATTACTATATAGTATAAATATAAATATACATGCTTCTATTCAGTTCCTTTGCTTTCCTAAAAATCAAAGACCTACTCTAAGCACAGGTCACCTTGGGAACTACTTTTAGTTTAGACGGATTGCTCACTTTTTGCCCTTGCCTCTCTCTCCTCCCTGTCCACTCATCATCAGTCCATCCTCCGTAGTGTCACATATCCTGACTGGACTCACACAGCACAGGAAACGCAGGATGATCCCATCTAGAGCACAGACAAGCACTCTCACTAATAAAAGATTCCTTTTATGACAGCAAGTAGGGGGCTCTTCAATTTTTTAGCATAAAAAACAAAGCATCTTTTTACCGCGTCTGTATTAGACGTCCTGAGAGTGCTCGTATTGCCTCTGTGGCCCTCTTTCCCAACTGCTGATTCTGTGGCATTATTTCCTCAGATAACTTGGGCTTCTTCAGGATAAATGACCTAGTATCCGTATGGACCACAGATTCTGTGTCATAGTAATCTGAATCGGAGAAAAATTACACAGAAAAATAAGAGAAAAGTGATCACATAATTGTATTCTAACTTCAGCATATTTCTGAATATCAAGACTATACAGCTGATAGTCTTTCTTTTCAGTTATTACCAGTCACTCACAGTAAACAGTTTTACTTCCTCTCTTATTCCACAAAAAATCATCAACAGAAGCCACCAGCCCTACCAGGCCTAGCCAATCAACTTTGTTACTGGATCACCTGTGCTGAAACAGCATGTAAAGGGATCCACACACATGCACACAAAATCTGTCAGGCTTTGGGCACCTACTGATGAAATGCTTCATTTCTTAAACAGATAAAAAAATGCTAAAAATCAGTATAATTCATTTAAAAGGAAATTATATTGTAACTAGCAGGAGTCAATTTGAGAACTATTTAACAAAAAAAAAAAAAAAAAAAAGAATAAAAAGATCACGAGACTTAACCTTGAGTCACTTGCAAAGTATCTTCAATCACAGGGTCAATCTGGAGCCGAGAAGCGAGCTCCTTTTCTTCAGCTCCTAAAAAATCCAGGAATTAGGAGCTTATTTTACTGCATCTTAAAAGAAACTACAGACTGAAGTACTGAGGCATGCCCCTCTATTTCTCTTGAGGAAATAATTAAATAAATAAATCACCACCCCTTACACATGTCTAAAAGAAAAGGCAATTCTTGCCATTATGGACCCCTTTCTCCTGGTTTCAGAAACTGTAACAGGTTTTGTCTAGGTGGATAGTACAGCAAAATCGAATTATTAAATAATGTAGTCTTTCCCATAATCATCACTCACTATAGACTAGCTCTGTGGGTGCAAAAAAAGATAAATCTTAAATTCTTCTAACATCTATAGACATGCTAACAACTTCACAGAACATATGTGCACATGGAAAACAGCTAGACTACAAGGGACCACTGGATAATCTGGGTAAGACAAGTGAAACAAACCAGAATAGCACTGTTCTATATTTGACTTACAGCTTTAAAAAAATATATGTATTGCTTTCTGTGGGTTAAGTGGGTTGATTTCTGCAAGTTAATTTCAAAAGAGCCAAAAATAACTATTTTCTGTACCATTAATGAGACAGAAAAAGCTTCTTCATACATATTCCACATAAACTGTTAAATTGTTTCGTGATGGCAGAACTCCAACTATGGCTACATTAAAAGTAAGAAACTGAAAAAACAGCTCCTTTTGTTTTAATGGCAAATGTCTACCTCTCCTTGACACTGACAGCATGCCTAGGTAATGAAGACTTTCAAATTTTACTCTTCAATCTTACTACTCTGCAAGAATAAAGTAGGTTTATTCTTGGAGAAGCACTTTTTTAATGTATATAGATATGTAATTCTTATTATTATTATTTATTATCTCTATATAGGTTTATTGCTGTTATTTATTATTTCTATATAGATATAACTTTGTAATGCAAACACCGTGTTTCTTTCCAGCACAACCATGCTGAAAAGAATATTTGGCTATCTTTAAAAAGTACATTCTCCCGAGTGTTGTAACACTCTGAAGAAGCAAAAAGAAACGTTGACGTTCACACAAGTTGTTCTAATATTTGCTTACATAAAGTAAGTGAAAACACTGAAGCTATTTATGTGACAACAGTGTACTGGAAAGTATCTTCTAATGCTTCATTCACTGCAAAATGCTACAAACATCCATATTTTACCTCTCTAACAGAAGCTTTCTGACTGATTTTCTCCCATGAGGCATCAAGCATGCAATGGATGGGGAAAAGAAACTCCACCTCCACATAAATGAATACATCTACTTATTGCTCAGTTACGCAAAATTATTCTTTAGTGATACGCCCCGATGATAAACAACCCTTTGTTCCCCAAGTGGCTGATCCGAGTTATCCATACACCATATTGACATGTCTTATCATACACTTATGTTTCAGAAAGGTTCTTGGCTTTCTATTTCTTCCCACAGGAAACTTGATGACAACTCAAATATTAAAAGCATTTTATCTGGGATTTTTCATTCTTTTCTCTTGAGAAGCTTAAAAATATGAGAGCAGCTAACAAAGATGCACTTGATAAGCTCAGATATTGGATGTTCAGGCCAGGCTATCCAATGCATTCCTTCCTTCCCTCTAGTGCACCCCAGTGAAATTTCAGTCCATACAGTATTCTGGTAAAGCATGTGTGAACAACATGCTGCTCAGCCTGTTGTAAAATGATGTTCCTAGGTATAAATTTTTAAAAGAATGTTATCAAATGACCTTGAATTCGTTCAATTGTCTGTTCCTTGGGCTCTTCTACTTGAAGCTGAGAACTCAGAGCAGGAAGTCTGCTTTGCACATGGATTACTTCTAACTGAGATTCTTCTGGGGTAAATCGAGTTCTCGGTGCAACTGGAACAGTCTGTTTCTGCGGAACTTTATTTAAAGAAACAATGGTAAATCATTTTAGTACTACCCAATCACTCAACAGTATTATGTTTGTATATGATCCTAACATAACTTTGAATAAATTCAAAACAAAACACCAGCCTAGGTATTTCTATCTACCTGTAAAATTCATAGCATAAAAGTGCACTCGTGTGCACTGCGGAACATCCACCTGCGAGATAAAGCTCCAAAAGCTCGAGGCAGCATGAAAACAATTAGACTGACATCAACAAAGCATTCATTCATGCACTTTCTTGTAGCATTAATTTAGTGAAAACGGGGCTCTTCTGTGATGTCAAAATCATTTTTCTTCCAGTTGTTCATCTGAACAACTATGGATTATCAAGGTATGCTTCCAACACATGCGCTGCCAGATAACCTATACCTAGGTGACTTGTAAACTGAATACAAAACTTCATGACAACAGCATGGAATTTGGGGATAGCAGGAGGAAACAGCTTTGCCTGTTTTTTTGCCAAGAGCATCAAAAATGCTTATGAAGAGCTCAGCATATCCATTCCCTGGCTTAACATCAGACCTGCACTATGAACTTACTAACAACTGTCACATCTGTCTGACTACTAGCACAGAGCTAAAAGATATAGCTCAGTACTGGATATATCATTCAAGACTTTTTGTTTGTTTAGCTTCTGTTTTACATATTTACATATTCTGTTCAGAAAAAAAATAAAAAACAAGAAATGAAATATCATCCCTAAAGAGGAAGCACCTACATTTTTTTCAGATAGAATTCATATATCTTTCTGGTGAAATGCAAAGTAGTGGTTTTTATTCTTTCCACTGAAATCTTCTCATGTTGGTAAGTTAAACTACACAAGACCACCGCTGTCGCAAAGCAACAGTTTTCATTTATTTTATATTTTTCTAGCTGTTTTCCACTTAGTGCAATATTGCCAGGTGCGTAGGAAAGAGTTCTCTGCATCCCCTCAAACCCACTCCTCATATTGCTGCTTTTCCTATCTTAAGCTCATTTTTAGTTGTCATTTTTAATCATTTAGTCATTCTTAGAGTCAGATTCAGAACTCAGGAACATTAAAGCTCCTATTTTTTCTCTTTACAAAAACTCCTCATTTTGCTTCCCATTTAGAATTAAGGTGAGCTCTTACTGCTTGGGAAGCACTCATGCTATTCATTATGAATGAAGAAGCTTAATAATGTTTTAACAGTTCATTTACTGTACAAAATATACATTGCAAGTAATCATGCAATTCAACAATTATTCACAATTCTTTAATTATTTCTCCTTCAGTGTTAAGGTTGGCAATGATCTTCACAACCTCTTTCATACAATTTTTCTGGTTCACCACCAGCCCAGTTTAACCCCAATTTCCAGCTTGCAAGGATACGTCCCCCAGCACAACAGCCTTTGAACACAGACATCTCCTATCACATTTCTCATGCCTTCTCCTTTGGATCTACTCATCACCACCAATGCAACTTTGTTGTACACAAGTAACTGCCAGAGGGAAGACGCTCACCAAGACTACTTTGTAAATATGCTAATATAGAAGAAAGTCATATCTCTGTTACAGTCAGCTTGTAGGTTTCTAAGAGATAGTGTGGCAGATTCTGATTGGCTTTTACTCTGGCTTTAGGTGGCACTAAAGCAGGTAAGTCATGGTCTAGGTAATTTAGTGAATGTTCTTCCCAGCAATTTGCAACATTTCATGCTGACAACACTAGATTTATTAATATCCAATTATATGAAAGCCCAAAATCACAGCTGGAACTGCCCTTCTTGAGAGGAAGTCTCTACTAGCTAAGAAAACCGAATTAACTAACTGTTCAGTTGCAGTATGAGCGGCAATTCAATAAATAAAACTATGGTTACAAAGTCACTGCTTTTAGCAAATATAGGTTGAATATCATTAGCCTGCTTTTTGTTGCTTGTTATTTTATCATTAGCCTGTTTTTTGTTGCTTGTTATTTTGCACCTTCATTACCTATTTGCTTTCTTGCTGTTCAGCCTTTCTGCTCCCTCCCAGGAAGGAAGAGTAGCTCAAACGACCTCCCTCATACTGGCTACTGTTACACATACAACTACTAACACTTCAGAAAACTCCTGGTGCTGCCATTTTCTCTATATACTTCAGGGACCTACCACTTTAATTAGTATATTTTAAAGACATTTCCCCTCTCTAGTTTATGCTTTTGTAATCTACTGCAGGTTTTAAAATGTACACAGGACATGCAAAAGCCATTAAGTATATTGCTGACATTCACTATTTTACTTTGTTTTCTCTCTCGGCACTATATTTAGCTCAAATTTATAAAACAGGGCTTGGAAATAGCCTAGCACAAATAAAGACAATGCTAGTTACCTGTAGAGTAATTGGTTGTTTTTGTAACTGATTCCTGTGCTTCAGAGATTGCTTTCAGTATTAAATTTTTATTGGCCTGTTTGGAAGGTGGTAGTGAAGGTCTAAGGGAGATGGAAAAACAATTAGTTGCACATGAATTGCAACAGCCATTG
Source organism: Eudromia elegans (assembly GCA_003342815.1). Lineage (NCBI taxonomy): Eukaryota > Metazoa > Chordata > Aves > Tinamiformes > Tinamidae > Eudromia > Eudromia elegans. The sequence continues at coordinate 8,613,842 of PTEX01000006.1, forward strand.
CATCCATGTTAAACATGGATAGATACTTTGACACGATAAACAGAGATAAGCACAAAACTGATAAACTCAACACCTAAGAATTCACTCTATGTATATTTTCAGCCTTTTAATCCAGTTTTGAGTGGATTGGGATCCACCAAGTACTCTCAAAAATGGAAGTCCAGAAGTATACTTTCACCTAACAGCTTAAACTTAAAAACCATGCTCCACCTGAAAGCCCAAACGGTGCCTTTCTGCTGCGCCCACCTCTGCCGCACATTCCTGATGTCACCTCTGCATTCACATTAGCAACCATGTGGCTATCCCAGGGAGCAAGATCTGCCTGAAAACTGACTCTCTCTTTAAATAGATGGATAGAATTTTTTTATATATATATATACACACACACACACATATATACACATACACACACACATATAAATATAGATATAAAATTAGCTATATACAAAGCTTCCTGTGTCTCTCTGAACATCAATGACTAGTAAATTTAAGTCAGACAGACATGTTGTAGGACTGAAAATAAATAAAATGTATTAGCTTCAAACAAATCTAATGATCTGATGATCAAATTACCTCTTCTCTAGTTTAAATGCTCTTCCTCTTATTACTGAAACACAGATATAAATCACGAATGAACCTCGACTGTCAGAAGTGAGGAAAAAAATTTCAAGTCTTTTGTAAAGTTAATATAGTCTGAAGGAATATGGCAACATAAGGAAGCAAGTTTTGTTAAAAATAAATAAATAACAAAAAAACTAAGTATTGCACTACTTTGTTAGTTTATTTACAGTAATAGAGACTGAAATGACATTAAAAGGCAGGCACAGGAAAGAGAATCAGCTTTGTCTGCTTTATCCGATCAGACACAGGTTTGGAGACTATTCCTGAAGTAAAAGCAAAGTAATCAAAATGCTATCCAAGTTATGATACTACATTAAGTATGTGGGCTGAGGCACTTCAAGTTTAACATTCTTTGGCCAGTGGACTTTTCCCAGAGAATCTAAAACTTCACAGTCAACTGCTGCATATGCACAATACTAAAATCAGATTATAAAATTAGAGAAAAAAGATGGTATAAGCAGACACCTCACATACAGAGGCGTGTGACAACGTAAAGTACAAAAAGAAAAAAAAAGAGCTTACTGTCTTTTTTCCCTTTACCTTTTCAGGAACTGCAAGCAATTTTTACAAGCTGTCTCATTCAAAGTTTTTGTTCATTAAATTCATTCTGAAAATCAGACAGAATCACAGAGGTTTTAAGTACCTTCTTTCTGGCTTTGCAGGTACCGACACACTGCTGGAGATGCTTCCTATTCGCAAACTGTAGTCTTCCTCCTCCTCCTCTTCTTCCCCATCATTACAGAACTTTTTCACTTTGACTACTGAGCTTACAACTGGCAATCTTCTCTTCCTGGAGCTTTCTTCCTACAATTAACAGAGCAACCACAACAATCCATTTAACATGAGACTCACAATAAGCCAGAACTAAAATACTGCAATTCTACTTAAAAACAGAAGATGGAGAAGTTCAATTCAAAGTGAAAGAACGGTACTGCATTGTTGACAGAAACAAAAGTAGCAGTTTTAGAGCAATTTCATTTTCCTCTCTTTCCCACTATAGCATCTCTAGCTTTAGATTTCTAGATTCATATCTAGAAAGCTGACATACTTCAAAAGATTTAGCTATGGAGAGTCAGACTGGCCCAACTGAAGAGAGTGCCATACCCTTTTTCACACAGCCAACCACCACCATCCTTCAAGAAAATGGTAATTGCAAATGCAAATGTTGAACTGCATGAAAGCACAGGAGAAGAAATATACCTAGATATATTCCCTTTTTCATAGAATGTTTAAAGTTGGAAGGGACCTCTAGAGGTCATCTAGCCCAATCCCTCTTTGGGAATCATCATTCAACACCGAACCACACTAGAGTTACATATTTGGAGAGCAGAGCTGAACAATTGTAGCATACTATGTAGCTCTGTCCTCCAAGAAGGATGGATAAATATCCTTAAGGGTAAGTGTAGGCTACACTGATAGAGGACGCATATACGATAACATAAGAAAGTAAACAAATTCCACTAATATCTATTAAAAAGAAAAAGACAAAAAACAAAACCATAAGAACTTGTCTATTAGAACCTGTCTGTAAATAAAATAGTAATAAAAGAAAATCACCACAAGACCTTTTCCTAACATATGACGGAGAGAAAACGACTGCCGTTTGACGATCATTTATGGGCAGCCTTAAACAAAACACTATATTCTCATTCTCACGTGCTCATTAAAAAAACAAAGTTATCAACATACATCTTGGTAAAAACATTCTAAGTTTCTCAATAAATATTACTATCCTTTCTATAAAGTTATGTAAAGTAGCAGCAAAGACAGAATCCACTCAGAATAGAAGGTTTATAAAGCTTCTCTATTATTACAGTCTTCATCTCCTTCACAAAGGCTCTTAACTGATCCATATGAATAGTCTTAAAACTATTATACAGGACTATAAACCTGCCTGGATTATTCTAGCCTCTAAAGTAGGGTAGCAAACACACTTGAGATTACATTTGATTTCAAAAGAGTTCTTAAATTCCATGAGTTTATACAGTGTAATAAAAGTCCTTATGAGCAGTATCACCAAGTGTTGGAGACAAATATACAGTATGTGAAAAAATAAACTCCAAAACAACAACAAAAAAGCAGATTTACACAATTCCAAGCAAAGCTGAAAATCTACATATCCTCATGTAAAACCATGCAATTCCTTAGAGAGTAAAATGATTATTTCTCATTAAGAGCATCATTCCAATGTGTTAACTCATTAGCCCAACTCAATATGGCCTCAAGATATAGATAGCAATCAACCAATCAGCAACATGTGAAGTGTTAAACTATGCATCTGTTTTGATCAGTTTACTCAAGGGGTGAAATCCCAAATCTAATGGTATCAGTCACAGAAATCCTTTGATTTCTCCAAAGCCAGGATCTAACTTGATAAGTATATAACAACTTTGATGTCTAGCAAGTATGAAAATACAGCAATACTTAGATCATACTAACCTCGTTGCCTACTTTATCAGCACAAAGTCTGGAGCTGGGTCTGTAACTCTCTGCCAAGCTGCCAAATGCTTCTGTGTTGCACATCTGGACTGCATCCAACGACCGGCAGCTCTGCCCATCTAACTGCCGGCCCCCCTGTAAGCTGCCCTGTTGGGACAACCTGTGCACGTGGCCATCTGAACTCCTGCTGGCTGGTGGTCGGTAGATTTCAGCAGTAGGACGAGAAGAGCCATATGTAACAGTTACAATAGGTTTCTTCCGTGACAAAGGATTCTCCTGCACAAAGTTCAGATCTTCATCAATTAGATCATCTGGTTCAGGTTTAATATCAATTACAGCTTCAGAAGGTGACAATTCCCTTAAAGGTTTTACTGTAGATGTTAAGCGGGATGCAGAACCATCTTCACAAGATTGCCTGATAAAACAAGAGATTATGAACTATTACCCAGATTGCAAATAAAATTCAGGAAAATAATAACTTCCCTTTAAACAAGGCCAGTACAGAGGAATCACGAAGATACTATTGTTTGTAAAAATCTAACATGTTTGACCTTTATTCTCCTTAATTTATTAATTCATTTAGAATTAATATAAGCATATCTATTGCTTAAAGTTATGCAATGGAATTCCTGATTTCATGTTTTATGCAATAAACTGCAGCAATATTTTACTTCTTAAAACTATTCTGATCTTGCATCAAAACTGTTGTGATCTTTTCAAGTAGTTGTGCTCTTCAGAACAACAATCCCAGTAATAGAGCCCCTAAAGTCTGAATCCCTGTCACTAAACAATCCTTACCGTGACGTAGTGTTTCTCTGTTCCTGTGAGCTAGTTGAAACTCTAGAGTCATTTCTTTCAGTGCGAGTGCTAGAAACTGCAAGAGGTGGCAAGGTATCCTCACGTCTCTTCTCATCACTCACACATGAGGTGCTTTTGCTGGAAGGAAGGTTGCTCTCAAAGATATTAGATTCTGAAGATTTTATACTAGTTGTTTCTGTGGACACAGGTACCTTTTGTTTTACATCAAAGTATAGCAAGTAAGTTTTTACAATACATTTAACTAGGAAACTACAAACAAGACGTTGCCCCACCCAAAAAATACAACATGCTGAAAGTTATTTCAGCTCAAGACATCAGCAAGAACCTTTCTAAAATAATTCTGCTTCTGAAATAAAGACCAAAGCAATTTTCTAACGAGTCAGGGCCCCAAAAGCCCATACAAATTAGAAATGAACAGAAATCAGTTAAGATCTTTTTTGAAACTCACTAGACCCGCAAGATTACACAGAAGTGATACATATATCAACTTACACTCTTAAATCATTTTCTTACTTACCAGTAGTCACAGATCGCAGCTTATCCAAAACACCATGAAGCCTGAAAGAAGAGAAAAATGCACAAGAGATAAAGGAAAAATAGAAGAATTATAACATCTTCCAGAAATAAATTACACTTTTCTTCACATATAAGCATCTTATTTACCTAAGACTTCATTTCAGTCATTGACATATGACTGAACTAATAAACAAGTGGTTTAAGTGTCTCATCTCTTTTGAGTCACCTTTCCACGTGGAGGTAAGGCATTCATCACATGATCCATATTTGGCATTTAGTTGGTTTAGATCACTAAAGTCAATGCTAAAGTGCTACACCCTGGTCCTACACTCAGTGACTCAAGTGTCTCCAAAAGAAGTGATTTCAAACCTCAGTTAGAAGCCTAAATTACAGGTGTGAATTTTATGTCATATAAAAAGCTTTTGGTTTTAGAAAAAATAGTTAAAATAACTCTAAATCCAAGCATAACAGTTTTACAACTCTTGGTACATAATATACTCAGGAAAAATAAACTCTGTGAACACAGGAAAAAAAAATCTCTGTGATATGCTGGCCAGAAGATAACATTTTGAGAAGCAGTAAATCTGTTGTTTGTCTGCACAAAATGCATCAAGCTGAAGCAAGAGAGATTCTTGGGAAAAAAAAAAAAAAAAGGTTATAACACATCCCCATTTAAAAATCTACAAATGTTATAGATAAAAAAAATGCACACTCTAGTTGAAATGCAAATGCAATTTCAGGCATCTTCAGAGTTTAAACTGCATAATACAGAGCGGTTTAGAAACAAAACAAGCTCCTAAAAACTTTGTCATCTGGGCTCTCCTGATGTGATTGCTACTTATTTTTCACACTGAGTTAAGGAAATGTGTGACCTAACACTTGGCTCAAAGAAAGAAGTGCTGGCCACCCAGCAGGAGTATCAGGTCCACTGAGGTGGAACTTTTGCTAGGAGACCTTGCTCAGGATTTAGTTTAGCCACAGACCAAATGCCTAAAAACATAAAAAACCTGGGTCGCTTTTAAAAGAAGAAAAGCAAAAAATGCTCCCAACTACAATGCTATGTAACATTATTCTCACCTCCCCTCTTATAGCTTATCTAGCCATCTAGCCATCTAGACTTGTCTTACTGTCCTTCTGATCCATACTCATTTCATTGTCCGACTAAGCGGTCGGAAATTAAACTTGTATTTATTGACAGATAGGAAGACTGAATTGAGAGATTAAAAGATTCTTATTTGAGGAATTTAAAGATAGCATCAAAACAAGCAAAGAATGTACTGATACATATAACTGATATCCATTTCTAAGTGCACACAATCAAATAAACCCTTAATGTCCCTTCCCTGGTAAAATTCTTCTCTAGTTTTTTTTTTCCTAATAAAGTTTTAGTTTTAAATGCAAAGTCATAAAATCATTTTCTTCCTACTACTTTTAAGTGCGGATTGGGATTCAGTTGAAATCCTAATAGTGGAGTAACCACAGGCAGAAAGACAACTTCATGACTTATTGATACAGTAAACGTCCACATTTTTGATCAGGCAGGCCACAGGAAGAAAGAACATAGAAACCTGAGTAAGTACTTAAACAGAAAAGGAAGGAGAGGAGGTTTATTGCATTCTCCCTTCTTACATTTTGACTAATGCCCAGAAAAATACCAAACTTTGAAAGCAGACTCAAATTATGTCCATGCAAGTTATAACGTCACAGGAAAAAACACCAGTTTAAACAGTTAACACAGTGAATCATAATATTCAGTACTAGTTTTCACTTTTTGTCAATTTTTATGTTTTAACATACTTTTCCAACTTCTAAAATGTACAGCATGAAAAATGCTGTAGTAACTATACCTCTTATGCAGCACAGCATAAATTAATCCACTGCTGTCAGAAGGTTGGAAAAATAATTTGTGTTTTGCTAATCTTTCCTCCTCGCAGTAATTCTGGAGTTCTAGTTTAGTTTTCTAGAGCTGGGTGGTGGTGATAAATAAACAGCCTAAGAGGTGGGAATATCTAAGCATCTGGTGCTAAGCCTTGTCAAAGACGGATGTACACAATTAGATTCACTGGTCATCTGTCCCGATATAATAATCTATGTACAAGAGCAGTCTGAAGCACTATTAGCAAGAAAGTAAATAAATTTAAAGAACTACTTAACATTTGACTGCAGTGAATTCTTGCACTCACAGTGGATTTTGCACAAATAGTTTTTTGAATTTGGTCCTCTGTTACCTCAACATTTCACAAAATTGTACTTAGGAGGAAAATATAAGCCCTCCAATCCTTTGTCACTTAATTACCACTGCAATAGTTTAACCATAGACAGACTAAAATAATTGAGCTGCATACCAGAAAGCTTTGATTAAGGTAAATAACAATGAAAAGGTAAGTAACTCCTTACATTCTCAAGCTTAATTTACAGAAATCAGTCCAGATTATTGGTAAGAAGTGTGTGACAAGTAGCTCACAAACATACCATACTGTAAATCTGACAGTATTGTTTCCAAGGAAAAGGGAAAGATCCTCTGTCATCTGCTCCTGGCTCTTCTTATTGGCCACCATAACCATAATATAATCAGGGAGCTCTTCATCTAATAGAAAGAGAAACAGGCCTTCATATTACTTTTAAAAAGCTCACTAAAGTGTGTTGCTTTAAAGTATAATAAGACATATACCAAACAGAACCTGAAACAATCTTTCTTTTTTTTTTTTTTTTCTCCTAGGGAGACAAAAGTCTTGGATAAAGGAATGACCAAGTCTTCCATTTTCTTCAACTTCACAAATTTACAAATAATGCAAATGCAAGTAAATATTCACTCTCTCAAAAAACAATATAGAGGAAAGCTACCAAACAAGTACAATTTCATACACAGTGAAGAATCTGCTGCCATTATAGGCCTATTAACACTGGCTAGGTCTTCCAATAGGATTGGACATGCAGTTGCAGTCCAGCACCAACAAGTTGAGGGTTTGGGAAAGTTGGTATTTAATGGTTTTATTTTGAATTAGCTGCTACTATGAGGTATTTGAAATACATTAACTGGAAAGTTGCTCCAAATATTTCAGTCAAAAAAGAATATAGAAAGAAGACAAAAGATTGGCAATAGTAATTAAAAGAGAGAGGTCGAGGAGAGTCACAGTTGCAGATAATGAATACAGAGAATTTTAAAGTTCAGAAGCTGACTGAGAAGAAAACGTAGATTTTGTATAACGATCTCAGGACCTGCATTCTAAACGCAGGAAACACCAAGAAAATTAAAGCACAGAAAAGGAAGCAGCCACAGATGGAATCACAAATTACAAGTATACTGTTTACTAGCACCTTTATAATAGAGATAATATAGTATTTCAGAAATGCTGGAAAAAAAAGCATTGGAAAAAAAAATCAAGCCTGAGAAGCTGGAATGATAGTAACATTCAAAGACACTGAACCAACTCACTGTTTTTTTTTCTCCAACTCCCTTGCCATCATTTCTCCTTAAAAAAGGAATCTGTGAACCTCCGTAGCTATTTACCTTTAATCCTTTTTTCACCAATGCTCACATATTGTTTTCCTCCTTCGCTTGGATTAACCATATTTTGTAAACAAATGGTCTTTTCTCTTTCATTCATTGCACACACAAGGTTTCTTCAGGCAGCAGTGCAACTAATAACAAATTAATGTTGATCTAAAGAACAGCATCAACTGGCTAGAGGTTTCCTGACCACATCTAAAAAAGATCACTGAGAAAACTTACCCACATAAGCCCCCAGCTCCTGCAGTTTTCCTTTTATAGCACCCTATAGAGATAAATAAAATGGCATTTAAGCACACAGTAGCAAAGTACCCTTAATTGCAGAACTGTGGCAGGCGCCTTTGGTAGATTTTCCTGTTAAGGCCTTGACAGGTTTGGTTCAACACAGTGTGTTTTTCTCGTTGACTGTTTCTCGTTATGGGGAGGCCGCCTCAGAGAGGGGCTGCCCCAGAGCCGGGCTGCCCACCCGTCTCCCTGCAAGCCCCAGCTTCCCATCTCCAGGGGCCCCGGGGCTGCGCGGGAGGACGAGCCGCAAGGGACAATCCGCGGCCGCCTGGCCGAGGCCTGCGCCCCGTCCGGAGGGCGCCGCCGAGGGCAGGCCGCGCCGGCGGCGGGAGGGCAATTCACGGCCACCCCGCGCGCCCCGGCCTCCAGCGGCTCTGCCGCCGCTCCCCCACCCCGGTGCCCGCGAGCCGAGGAGGCCGCCCGGCAACCGCGACCAGGCCCGGCCCGGCCGCGCCGCGGGGAGGCAGCCAGCAGGGGTCTTGGCCTGCGGGGCGCCGCGGGAGCTTCGTCCTGGCGGGGCCCACCGACAGCGAGCGGCCGCTGCTCCCTCACCCGGATCTTGCGGCTGATCTCGGTGCCGATCTCCATGGCCGCGCACTGCCCCGCGCCCAGCTCCGCTCCCGCCGCAGGCCGCGCCACCGCTCGAGCGGGCCCGCGCCGCCGCCGAGCGCCGGCCTCCCGCTGCAGCGCCCCCTGCCGGGCAGCCGCGGCACCGCCGCCACCCCCCTCCCCCGACCTCGCCAGGCCGTTGGAGCCGTTAGCGACCGTTAGCGGCCGTTGGAAGCCGTTAGGGCGGCCGCGCAGGGGGAGGCGGCGCTCCTAAAGGCCCTTTCAGCCGCCTGTTTTGCTCCGCTGGTGTGAGATTTGCTCCGCAGGTGTGAGCTGCTGCTTACTTGCTTGGGGGTCTGACCCTGAGGTCAGGAAATGGGTTTGGATGTTTTCAATAATTTGGTTCATTGTTTCTTTCCTTAGTCAATTGTGGCATTCCAATTTTATTTATTATCATCTTTTTCTACATTTCAGGGTTTTTTAAATAGTTGCCCTGCTGCCAAACGGTTATAGAATATATAGAAGTAACTTAACTACCAGCTTAATGCTTTCTTTTTTTTTCAAGTACAAAACTTGATTTAAACATTTAAAATATGTTATAGAATTATACAAAATATCAAAAGAGCTCTTTATGTGATGCTACAGCTGTCCTAGAAGGTGTCATGCCTCTTGCTGTGTAGTTTTGTCACCTCATGTTAGACTGATAGCCCAGAAGCCCTGAAATGCAGTGTTTTCTTCACAGCTGCCTAGAAAAAGGTGAAGTTCTGTGTTAGGCAGAAAGAAGCTGGTGCATGGGCTTCACCTAGGCATAAGGTATTGTTTAGAGAGGGATGAAAATACACGGCCAATGATAATAGGGGTGAAAAGAAAGCTTATTTGAATCTCACCCTTTACGATCCCGATTTACCCAGCATAAGCTATAGGGTCTTGAATGCACACTGGCGTTGGATAAAATGCGGTGCTTTTAATAGCCCTATTAATCTCTCTGCACCACAGATCCTAATATTTACCAAATATAATACAGAAATAGCCTAGACTGCTAATTATCCGAGCTGTCTGCGTGACCCTACTGAAAATGCATTGGTATTACAATGTGATACAGCTGGCAGCAGAGTAATCAAAACATTCCATTTTATCTTCCAAGAGACATATTTCACTGTTAAGATTTTGAATAAGTTGTATTATTTTATTATTGGAACAAGAAAAATAAATATTGAAGAATAAAATACAAATTACATTTAATTAATCAACTGATAAATGGATTTACTTAAAATAATAAAAAAAATTGTATTCCAGAAAAATAGGATCTTATATGTAAAGACAAATTCTTCATAAGTAATAACTGTAGCTCACTGCTTCAAGTTGAGAACTCTCTTATGCCTAGGAAATCTGACCATTTTTTTTTCTATGAAAATACTATAATAGTCTTATTCTGTAGAATTTAATTTGGCATTTCATAGCTCGTTAAAGGTAAAGTTAATCTTGTAAACATCTGAAAACTCAGTCTTCAATAGGCACATTGTATGCTGATTTTTCTATTACAGAAAAACAGGGAGGCTTCAGATGCTGAGCCAAAATATGGAAGTAGTAAATAAAGTGAATTTGCTGAAAGAAAAATAGCTTTAAAAAATCACAAGCAGAATCCAGAGGTATCCTGTCTTTTTATTCCACAGAAGACCATAAATTGACTGTTGCATGGCTGGTGAGTAAATTACATTTTCCCCCATGACTTGCTCATTTTTTAAGCTTCCTGGGAATGTCTTTCACAAGAAATTTCTCGACTATCTTTTTTTTTTTTTTTTTTTTTTTTTTAATCACAAATGGATGATTCCTCACTAGGATGTGCAAAAGAAACAGGCATACCACTTTTTTGCCAAGGAGGTGAATGATTCTGCTTGCTTTTTACTCCTCTCCAGCTTTTCCTCTTTTCTGCTAGTTGATGTAAAGACTTGATGCCTGACATAATTCTCAGAACCTGAGCAAGGTGAATACCTCTATCAACCTTCACCCTGTTGACTAAAATATTTCCTCTGCATCCACATCTCTTGACCAGGATGGAAAGAAATCAAAACTGTTCCAAAAAGGAAGATGTCAGTAAGATCCAAATAGACTTATCCTCAACTGTGAGAAGGTATTACTCAACCCAAATGGCAGAAAGTCTTCTGCCTGTGCAGGACAAGAGCTGCAATACTCATCTGTAGGACGTGCATTAATCCTTACCTCCCAACAAGAGCACAAAGAAAAGAGTACGGCAAAAGTTGCAGATGTTTCTAGCTCTGCATGTCATGAGACTGCAGGTCAGAGGCACACAAGAGGCACACAATATACAATATAGGTAATGAGGCAGTTGGCATCTTATTGAGGTGTCTGCACCAGAGATTACCTTGTCTTCATGGACACCTTTTCTCTTTTTGTCTTGACTACTGCTTAGAGTTGGTAGTTGGGCAAAGCAGGTGAGAAAGAGCTAATGGGGCAAAATATTAGTCAGAAAGGGAAAACTGAAGATAAACAGCAAGTTAGGGTACAAAATGGGGTTACTGAAAGCAGCAGAAATAAAATGGATTTCAGGAATTGCAGTTTGTTGAACTCAAAAAGGAGAAAAATGTAGGTTTTAGAGAAGCTCTAGAGAGGTCTACCTCTTTCTACTAAGCTGATACATTGTCCTTAATGAAAATGCAGAGTGGGATAACAATAGAAAATTCAAGAACTCTAATAAAGGCAACTTCCAGGCAGGGAATTGGGCAGGAAATGGGTGTTGCCAAGGCTGAGAATGGGAAATGTAACAGATGAGAGAGCTGAGGCTTTGTTTTTCTATATGAATTGTTCAGGAATAGGAGGAGTTGCCTCTGTTGCTCATACCTAAAAGGAAGAAAACTTGATAACTTGGAACCGTCAGGCATTTTATTGGTCAGTATTCTGAGGACAGTAACCATACTTCTGGCCTGTATCCAATATAGCAGGAAAAGACTATCATTTTAGCTCAGCTAAATGTTATTTGACTCAATGTAAAATTCCCTTGAATTAGTTATTTGCTTGGCATATGGTTGTTTCATCATGACTATGGTAAGAAAAATGGGAAAAGCAAATAATCTCATGATCAGAGGCAAGCATTTCTAAGTGAAGTAATTCAGAAATTCTCACAGTACAGATATATTTCCTACATATTTCAGCTGAGAGTAGTGTCTTCCTGAGTCACATTTCGTTTGCACAGTTGATCTGCAGGTTAGACCTGCTCAGACAGTAGCATGAGCAGTTTGTGTGGTTTATCTCACCAAGACACTTTCTAAGTTTTACAGGTGTGAATCAGCATTCACACGTTCACTTGAGGTTTTTTTCCCTTGTTCTTGACCCAGTTCAAGTTTGTATATATGTCTGCCTAGCCCATGTAATTTGGAAAACCATTATATGCCAAATAGCATGCAACAATTGATGATTTTTTTTGTTTGTGTGTCAGTATATGTGGGACTGGCATGTGTCTTTTGTATGATCTTTGCATTGAAGTTTTATTTAATCACATGCATATAATGCCTGATAAGACAATTCTTATTAATAACGTAATTTTTATGATGCCTTTGGCAATTTTACGTATTTATGAGTGAGCGCTGAAAGATTGGTCTTTAGTAAGCATTTTGTTGTGGTATATGTTACTAACAGATGAAATTGTGTGGGGACTTTCGTTTTTAGCTGTAGACAAAACCATACGTGCAGAGGGCATTTAGCCCTGCACACACTGCTTAAACCTTGAAAATATTTCTAAGCTGTATAAAAGACCAACAGATTTTTTTGTTAAAGAGACTTGCTGGAATTGGAAAGGCTTAAAATAAATGATCATATGATTAAAAAAAGCAAGGATTGCCTGCTATTTGTTGTAGCCCCTATTTCTGTCCCGCCCCTGCAGCCAGAGGAGCAGCTGTTCATTGCTGACATTCTCGCTGCCAGGCATTCCAGCTCCCTGAGGTCATGGGCTACAAGCATACGGGCCTTCGCTTTAATTCTTTCAGCGTATCCTTCCGCATGGATAGCGCGAGGGGAACGCCTCCAGGAACAGAAATTAAATGCACACACACAGAACCACGCAGCGACGTGCGGTTTGAAAATATTCCAGAGAAGGCATTTTGCGCTCATGCAGCACAACATCACATGAGAGGGGCTGCCTTAGGAGCTGTCTGGTGCAGGTTTCTTTCGCTGTAGTATTTTCTTCCACCCCTAGCTCTTCGCCGAGTGGAATGATATCCAGAGCAAGTTTTTTGAGACAGGAAGTGAGGAATGTTTTCACTATGAGTGATCTGAGAGGAAGGTGGGTTAGCCGAGATAGCAGCTGCTTGGTGCAAGAGAAGCACAATAAGTCAGTTTGCAAGGAATACAGATGAGATGGCTCCAGGAGAACAACTCGTGACGTGCCGTGGGGGTTTCCCAGCTACACGTATGTGAAAGGAGACTTGGAGCCTTTGGATCGCTGCAAAAGGTAATGAGAAAACAGCAAGCATCGCGGTAGAAAAAATAAATAGTGGGTGGTCTTCTCTCATGTACTTTAAGGTTGAAGGATTTCAAGCATGTATTATTTGAAAGGTAAAGGCTGTAGATCTGTTTGCATCTTTGTTTCTGGACATGGGGAAGGTTCAATACGTGCACTTGGTACTGTGTTTTAGTCCAAGAGTCAAGTCAAATATTAACTGGTAAAACAAGAGGAGGGTGGGGTGTTCTGATTTTGGAGCTTTTCAAATATCTCTGAAAAAAAAATTGTCATTTAAGCCCTTGAAATAATAGGGACTCTATTTCACTTTCAAGTGTTGCAGTTTATTTTGCAGGATGTCGTTCATGCAAACGGCATTTATAATCTTTGTAGAGTAAAATACCAATTATTGAGAGGAAAGTGGGAGGTGGAGGTAAAGAGGGAAGGTATCGCAGGCTCAGTAATTGAGTCACAGCCACGTTGCAGAATTTCTAATATAACATTTTTAAATGTACATGTTTATGTTGAAATACAAATGTACAAAGTTTGACTGCTTTATGCTTAAGTGAAGACGTTTTTAGCTGTTGGACGAAAATCCCAGGCTGGCTATATAAGGCTTGTTATTGTAGTCAGTCAATATGTAACTCCCGGCAGTTCCATATGGTTCTCTTTTGCTGAAGTTGCTTCACAGCAGTTTAGATGTATACTCATTTAAAATAATGCACAAGCCAAAAACGAAAGCAGCTCACACTGCAGAATGACAGCAGCTAAATAAAAGCAGCACTACACCATTTGTAAGAACTTTGCAGGGCTAGCTATAAAAGTCTTTGAATGATACCTCCCTGTTTTCTTCAAACTTTGGTCTACAATATTAGTAAAGAAAATTACTTCATATATGTACAGAGTTGAAACAAAATTGTTTGGATCAATCAGCAGAGCAAAATATGCATGCAGTAGAACCTAACCTTTGATAATTGTGATTTAAACTTCCTTCCTGTGTCTGCTTCTGTACCTATGTGCATAGAGAAGCTGGGAAGGTTTGAGATTGCCAGATGTTAGCATTACATCGCCTGTGAATTTCACCTGGCAGGTCAGCCCCCATTAGTGAATTTTTTCCATGCTTTATAAATATTTTTCCAAGGATCCTATGGGGACCTGAGAGTGTGAAAGTTGTAGATGTGGAATATTCTACATAAAGAGATCAAAAGCAGCGCTGTGCTTCTGACTGCAGTTTTCAATTTGTTTTTTATCATAACTGTAGCAACAAAGGAAAAAAAAAAGCACAATTGTGCACAGAACATGTTGGAAAACAGGCCTGGGGAAGTGAGCTAAGGTCAGTCAGCCAAAAGTTTCTCTGCCAGGAATAAACCCGGTGTGATATTCTGCTGGGGAGTGGGCAGGAAACCGTCTGTGGAGCATTCCCTGCATGCTGGTCTTTGAGGGTAGGATTTGGAGGCTCAATGTGCAAAGTAATAAAAAAGGAGGCCCTGCATATCCCCATATCTGCCCCCTCTTTTTTTTTCAGGGAAAACTGTTGCTATCAGTTGTTATTTATTCTGCAGCTGCACTCATAGAAAATCCTGGTGTTTAGATGGAGTGTTTTTTTCTCTTCTGATTCAAAATGTAGTAATTAATAAGATAAATAAGATTTGGGATGCAATCTGCTGGAGGATGGGGAAAACGAGATGACAGAAGGGCAGAATTGCTTCCACATTAAGGGAAGCATGGACATGAAATGTGCTTATGGCTGCACTTTGAATAGGCTTGCAAAGATGTCTCCGAGGAGAAATGCCTCGGCCTCCTCTTCTTCCCAGTTAGGCCTTAAGCCTCTTTGTGCTTCTCTCTATTCCTTGCTGTTGTGCTTAAAAGAAAGCCCCATGGAACCACGCAGGAAAAATTCACCTCAAAGGGTTTCCTTGTGTTCATGATACTAATTTATAGATATATGTACAAGTGGTATGGGGCATTTTTTTAATGTATCTATGATGAGGGGACTGGAAACAAGTATGCTGGGAATACTAGCCTCTCTGGTTCTCCTGCCTCCCCCACAGATAAATGAATATATGAATACCCTTCCTACCTGGAAGACTCTTCAGAAATCCGTTTATGCTTTTTAAAAATGGACTTCCAATGCATACCACCATTAGAAAAAGACAAAAAAAAACCCCAAAAAGAAAATAAAAAGGAGGGTTGATGGGGTGGCAGTGCTGTTGCTAGAGGTGCTGTTGCTAGAGGTGCCAAGGCAGCACTAGGGTGGCGAACAGGAACAGAGCTGGGGGGAAGATCGCATACCCTGTCGCGCATACCCTCTCTTGGTCCTGGCAACTGAAATTCAGGAAGGGAGAAAAGGACATTTTTAAAACCAGGGAGCAAGCGGCAAGAAAAGCCTGGGAAGGTGGAGGAGAAAGGCTCAATCTGTGTGTCAGGGAGCCACCAGGAGAGGAGGAGTGAAGGTGTTTGCAGAAGGTGGGGAGTCGATGGCTACCCTCGGAATAAACACGCTTTTCAGCGAAAAGTTAGGAAGAGAAAGCTCTGGTCATCAGGTTGCTGGTAAAGACAATACTGTACAAAACATTGTTCAGCTGCTTAGCATAGGGAATGAACCGGCTGCAATTCATGAAAAATTAAAGGAATTGGGTTTTAATTGAATGGCAGGAAATGGTTAAGGTGCGTCTCTTCCTGCTCCTGACCCTCTCTCTTTCTCTCTTTTTTTTTTTTTTCTTTTCCCCTTTAATCTTCTGTAAGGCTTGAGCCTGTATTTAATCCAACATATAGTGGCTGAGATTGCACATTGCGCTGGAAATAGTGCTGGGTTGCTAGTTTTGCTCTTAAATGAAATCGTTTTGCTTGCAAATGCAGGGGTTTTCTAGAGGTCTTTCATTTAAATAATGATTCAGTTCAGAAATATTGCTTATTTTTAAGGCACTTCAGTTGCATTTGATCAAGGTTTTTTCACTTACTGAAGAATAAAATTAACCTGCCAAAGACTGGTGGTGTCTGTGGAAAAACCAGAAACTCTGGTGCATATTTTACTATATGAATGCATAAGAGCTCAGCGTTTTGGAGAAGCAGACTGTTTAGATTTAGAAAAAATGTACCTATTTATATGCAGTTTTCCCATGCTTCCACTACACCTTCAGTCAGATTGTTTCTGATTCTTGCATGTTTTCTTTCTCTTCATACTAGAATTGCAGTGGATGCACCTTCTACTTCTCTCTTGGTGGAAAACTCACTCATCTTTAATGGATACTGCTGCGGCTGCTGGTTGATCTTTGGAGACTCTGCAGCTCCTTATTTTCGAGAGGAGGCAACTACTTGCCCCTCCTCATCCTGCCAGTGGTGATACCTTTTTATCGCTAGCCATCCCCGTGGAAAAAAGAAGATGCCTCTACCTTTTGGTTTAAAGTTGAAACGAACTCGACGTTACACGGTATCCAGCAAGAGCTGCTTGGTGGCTCGTATCCAACTGCTCAACAATGAATTTGTGGAGTTCACGCTGTCGGTGGAAAGCACAGGCCAGGAAAGTCTGGAAGCGGTGGCTCAGAGGCTGGAATTGCGGGAGGTAAGCGAGCGGTCAGAGGCAGCGCGGCTTTGTCTCTGCCGCAGGATGACACGTCTGGTGAATCCTTACCACTTGGGGCAATATTTGCTGGAGCAACTCCCCAGTGTTTCACTTGAGTCTTTGTGTTCTGGTTGGAGGGGCACTTGGATTCCAAAACAATCACAGAACTTATGTTGCAAAGTTAGGGAATAACAAATGGAAGGACATATGAGAAGTAGCAGTGAAAAGAAGCCTAGTATGACAACCAAAGCAACATCTGTAGTCATTTCAAAACCTGACAATGCTGTAAATGCTTTAATGTCGAAAAGAAAAGGCTGTTTTCTCACCCAAAAAACAGAGATTAAGAGTTACTCAGAAATTTGGTGTCACTTTTAACTTGTGATATATTCATTTTTCCTTCAGAAAGCTCTTCTGCATTAAGAAAGTATTATTTGTGTGTATGTATTTTTGATGGATTAATTTTGAGAAAAGAATCTAAAGCATGAGGTGTGACACAAGTACCATTTACCAACTATTTGCTTTGCGTGTTCAGATACCACAAATCTGCAGAGAGTATCTTTGAGCAAGCAGTTAGTCATGACTGGCCTCTTGGAGATGCGTGGTTTGTACTAGCTGCATCTCTATAACTTTTTTCCTCCCTCCCTTCTCCCTCAAAAAAAAATTTTTGCAGGATTTCTTTCCATTTCTTCTGAATTCCTTAGGAATTTTCTCCCACATATCTGGCACTTATTCACTCTCCTCTCTTGGATGAATTAGTTCTGAAATGTTGAACTGTGAAATTTTAATTATAGAATTCTATATATATTACCAAATATGAGCAAACCTCACTCTTTTGAAGTTTTGTTGACTACTGAGGTGAATTTGGTTAAAGCGGCTGAATGTTCTTTATCCTGCCTAAACTGTCATTTCCTACTAGAGTTTCTAACACTTTAATTCACTGTGTAGCCTTTCAACTGTTTGTGGCAGCATTTACAGGTTTTGGGGCACAACTGAGAGTAGAAACTGGTAATAAAAGAATAGGTTGACTAAAATTGTATGTATGAAAAATATACTTTTTCTGTATTATGTGATGTACCACACAACAGTGTTTTGAATTCAAGGTTTGAATAGGTTTTGAATACATGGAGTTTGTCAATTTAACCTACCCACTTTCAGACGTCAATGATAAGTCAACCGTAGGTGAAGAACTTACGTTTATTTGGCTTGCAAAAGTCAAAGGCTGTGTCTTCCTGAGCAACTCCTGCTCATCTCTTTCTTTGGAGCTTTGCTCCTAAATATCTCTCTCTCTCTTTTTTTTTTTTTTTTTTTAATGAATAAATAAACTAATTCCCTCAATTAGGAGTCATATATCAGAGTGAGGGAGTTGACAGTATACTATTGAACTTTGAGCAGACTCCTTCAGTCATGCATTCTTGTGTGGATTATTTTGGCAGGAAAAAACATTGCAATAAAAGGGAATGGAAAGTAGGGATATAAATCACTTTCCAGAGCTTGCCTTCAGAAAATGTTGTTTTGCCTTTAAATAGTCATTTTTTTGCCAAGCAGATACTGGATCATTCCTGACTGCTTGCTGAGCACAAAGTTTTCAGGGAGAAAAATGTGCTCAGTATGTTGCTTAAATCTGCCAACAGCAACTTTGGGCCTTGATACTGTGAAATGCTGAATACTTTGTGCAAATGCTGCACTAAGCACCCTGAAACCACATACATTTGGACTGAAAGTGTTAAACACTGAGATTTAGCTCCGTTATGAAAACTGAATCCGTTTCAAATATGGGGATATAGGATATGCAGTTATGATATTTGGGTCACATGCAACTTCAGGAAAGTTTATTGCAGAAGGTGTAAGCTGAATCTCAACCTTTGTAGAATGTTTAAACATAGAAAGGTAACATTTGTAAATATTTGTTTCTGTGTTGGAGGATATAATTTCTGAGTTTGGGTAGTGATGCAATGGCTTATTTTTAATGTTATGACGTCTTTTGAGATAGTTATTGCAACAGATTTTACTTTGTTTAGAAGAATAGCCTTTGAATTATGACCAGAAAGTAGTTTTTATTTTCTTTTTCCAGATTTCCAAATTGCATTGTATATGAGTAGGGATTAATAGTTATGATTCAGGAAGACCAAGTGTGTTGGTAATTTAATTTTGTTACTAAATGGTAAGCTTACCAAAGGAGGAAAAAAAAAAAAGTAGTAAAATGAATATATTAAAACAAGAATATGTTCTGGTATTCCCAGAATGTGACTCATCAGCAATGGGAATGTGATCCAGCTCTCTTAAACTGAGAAACTGGGGAAAGAAGCCAAGAGAGGGAGAGAACATAAGTTATTTACCCTTTGTAGAACAGCCTGTCTTTTACTCTGTTAGATGTATAACCAAGCTTGATTTATGGGAAAAGCTATCTTTATTGCCAAAGTGGTATGTTCTGGTATTGCAAGATTGGAAAAAATGCTAAGAGCTGTCGTTGTTAACCAGCACGGAGAAAGGGTGTAATACTTTGCACATCCTGCATGTAGAGTATGAGATACAAATCAGATGCTTGAAAACACAAAAATGTTCTAAATGTTACCACTGCTGGATATATGTGGGATGTTTGGCAGGAGACTTTAAGACTGACTTGCCTCTCTTCTTGCATCTTCTTTTATTTCTCTTTTCTTACATTTCTACTTTACCAAAGTGAAGATGCACATTTTGCTACTGTTTTGTACAAGCGGAGTCTGACTTGAGATGTGTGGCAGAAAGTTGGCCCCAACTGCAACAGCTGATGGTATCCAAGGAGTAGGAAGTTCTGTGAAGAGAATCAATGTGGTGCATATGGGGATTCATGTGTTTATTTTGGACATGAGCACAAAAGAAAGGATCAAGGTTATCTGTGTGCTGTGCATCAGAAATGTTTGAACTGTTCTGAATATGTTTCCTCTAAAATCTAAAGGAAGAGTTCTTCCTTGCAGGAATAGCAGTAAAATTCAGTGTGGTGTCTTGGTAAATGTGTGTTTATATGGATAAAGAGTGTTTTAAAGTAAGAAAAAAAAAAGGTGTCTCTATTGGTAAACACATTGACTGGCAAATCAAAGTTGGGTCAAGCAGTGTAAGAGGGGTAACTTACATATTATGTTTATGCTTTCTATCAGTTTTATAAAGGCTTGGGTAATGCTTAGAGAAATAACACAGGAAGTCGAGCTGAGAGTAGAACTGTAATGGCTGCCTCTCTAAACCTACTTTAGCTTAAAATTAGGAGAGGATAAGTTTATAAAGTTTATCAGGAGGTATATAAAAATGCAAACTTTCAATATATTTAATCTTACTCATTTAAAAGCTATTACTTTACCAGAAAAAAAATACCATCTATAACATATATTTATTTCAAGTTTGTTTTATAGTAATTTAGGAGCTGGAATTTTAGAGAGCTAAAAATTGGTAGGTGCCTTAAGTGCAGTTACTGGAGTTCTTCCCTTTTTGAAGAGGGAGAAAAAAAAAGAGTCAGGTACAAATTTATACTCATTGTGCTTGTTATTACACTGAGCAGCACAAAATGGATTAAGATTTTTCTGTGAAAGCATTAGTGGTAATTAGGAAGCCTTGACCTTCAAGTCTTTTTTTTTTTAAATTAGGCCAGATTCTGAAAATAGCATCTGACTGATACTTTTCTAATGTAGCAATATGTACCTATTGCTGTGTAGTTTTATACTAATGTTAATAATAATATAAAAAAGGATTTATTTATTTTTGAAACAAATACATTAGCTTATTGCTGAGTATTTTTAGTCTACTTCAAATGATTTTGCTTTTTGCAGTTGCAAAGCAGTCAGA
This sequence comes from Eudromia elegans, assembly GCA_003342815.1. Lineage (NCBI taxonomy): Eukaryota > Metazoa > Chordata > Aves > Tinamiformes > Tinamidae > Eudromia > Eudromia elegans. Next base: position 8,634,410 of record PTEX01000006.1, read on the forward strand.
GAACTTAAGAATCTGGGGAATGGGAATGTGGCACTTCCTTCAATGTCATTTCTGTGTAAGATGAGAGTCAAAGGGAGATCTGTGAGTCCATCCTTTTTGCAGCCTTGGGCCGTGGTAAAAAGTAACACAGCTTAGAGAAAAAGCAATACACTTTTTGGTTGTAATGAATGATAGCTGAGCTGTTTTTGTAAGATGTCAAAAAGTGAGATATAATGTTTTGATGAGTTCTGTGCAGTATATACACTATGAGAAGTAGCTCCAAATCCACCTTGCCTGTGAGTAGAAAAAGGTTTAGTCAAGTCATTTGAAAGTCTTCTGGCTCGGTTTGTTTCTAAGTCTTGTAAAAAAGAAGAAAAAATTGAAAAAATAATATGAGTGCATTCCTGTGTTAGCTGGTTATTTTAACTTATTTTATGACTGTTAATTCTGCATCTCACCCCCTGAAATCATGTTTCTTCGGGTCACTGTAGCCTTGAGACAAATAGCAGATTACATTATTCAGAAGGCACCAATTTAACATTTGGAAAGCAATATTCTTTTCCAGTCTATTTGTAACCCGTTAGGCATTCTGTATGATTCGTAATTTAGGATATGGAGATTAGCTGGGAAATAGATAAGCATGTTTGTAATTCATAAACTTTGAACACTGCTGTGCCTAAAGGGAGTGCATGATAAAGTCTGTTTCACCTCCCAGCCCCAAAACGGCATTGGTGTGGTTTTTTTTCCTAGTCTGAGCTTCTATAGAAATTAATTTTAAAAAAAATAGTGTTACGGTTTTCTTCTTATCTGGGGAAAACAAATTTTCTTGGTACTTTATATTCCAGAAAAGTAGAAGACAGTCAAGTTCAGGAATCATAACAGGTGTTATTAAATCAATGTGTGCGATTGCACACTTGGTACCTGATATGTACATTTGTCCTTTGAATTTCTTTTCTAGATAGCAAAATTTATATCTAGAATAGACCTTGTGATACTGTGGAAAACATATTTTTATTGTGCTAATTAGAATGCTCAACTTCTGTAAATGGTGCTTAGTTTTAAAACCAAAGTGGACTTGCGCTGGGGATGAGTCTGGTACACACTAAGGAAACTTAAAATAAGGAGGAAAAAAAGGCAGCTAATTATAACTAATTAATACAAGCAGGTTAGTACAGGGAAAGAGGACTACATTATTGATTTCCTTTGCAAGTTATAAGAGAAGTGAATAGCAGCATGTGATCAATAAATGTAGAAACTGATGAGAATTTTAAGGTTTAAAGCTCAGAGTTAGCTGTTAATCCATAATTAGGAAAAAAATACATTATTTTGTTTGTGTCCAAGACATTTTCAGTATGATGTTTCTCCTTGTCACCCCCATTATGGAGTGGCAGAAGGGTACAGAGTAGGCCCAGCCTGAGCGAGGTAGATCAGGGATTGCCTTGCCAAGGCTAGAGCATCTCCAAGGATGGGGATTGTACAACTTCTCTGGACTACGTGCCCTGTTCTTAGGCTAGCCATATGGTGGATTATTTTTCCTGACCTACTTGGAATCTCCCATGTTGCAAGTTGTGCCCACTGCTGCTCCTCCACACAACATCAAATCCCTCCAAGACACATCCGTCTCCATCCTCCCTATACTCAGCCTATTGGGCATGGAATATCACAGTAAGTTACCATCTTTGTCCCTTTTTAAGACCAAGGATTTCTAAGACTGCAAAATGACCATTCTCTGTTTTCTCTGTACATCATTTGAAAATATACAATAAATAATATCCTTCAGAAAGGTAAGTTTGTGGTGCTCATACTGAGCTGCTCTGATGAAGTGTGACATAGTGGCTGAGAGTGGTGGACAAAATCTCTGCCTTCCCGCAGGATTCGTGATATTATGGTCACCTTCTGTTATTTTTGCATTCTTGCCAGCTCTTGAAGTCTCATACAAAATCCTTATTATTTCTTCCTGTAATGGCAAATAAGCTGAATAGAAAGTAATTGTGCTGAAATTATAAGTTCCTTTTATTTATATTTGAATTTCTTCAAAGGGGTTAGGTGGTGAATAAGTCACTAAAACAAACCAACCTCAAAATAGTGTTAATCTTAACAGCTTAACATATTTTAAGAGTTATATCATGACATTTTTTTTTAAATTGGGTGGTGTCCTGTACTGCTAATAATAAAATGTTTTAGCAATGAATAAAAATGGATTCTATTTTAATCAGTGTGCATATTCCAGGGTGCATAAGCTCCTCTAAAACTCACAGGATCAAATTCTGCCCTTGAAGTCAAGGGAGAGGTTTACATATGAGTTAGAAGACGGGCTTTGGTCCATACTATTTTGTTTGGCTTTTATTTCATTTATTTATGATGATTCATATTGGAAAAATTTGTAAAGGAACATACCAAGTCAGAAGAAACTTCTTTAAAATTATTCTGAATTGCAGATAATATTTTAAAATGTGGAAATATTTTTGTTAATCTGCAGTGGTGATAACAACTCAGTTCTGTGTGCTTAGACAAGAAAAAATGATCTGTATATTAACAAAACTGACCAGTGTATGTGATTGTCCCCTAAAAACGGGTTACATGTTCAGTTTAGACTTGAGGGTGTAGAGTTAGAATTTGCTTCAGAGAGTTTGCAATGTTGGGAGTCTGGTCTATGTTCCTTCTGTCTTTACTTTTATGTTAGAAACCTCTGGGTTTTTGAGACTTAAGTAGATTTCCCTGAACTTGCAAATGAAAGTTTTTCAAGTGATTCACTGGAGATTTCCATATCCATGTGTTTTTGGTTCCAAAACTGTTTGTATGATATCTTTATAGTAATCTTTGCATTCTAATAGCATCTTTCTATGGTTCACTACTTGCTACCATGAGCTTTCAAGAGTCCAGCTTGGTCTCTGTTGTAGGTTGTTCATGGAGCCTGGGGTTGACATAATTCATTTGTACGAGTGGGCTAGGAAAGCCCAGTGACAAGAGTACCTTTTGATTTGCAAACATTCCTTGCCTCAGGTAGTGTGAAAGATGGATTATGGTGAATAATCGTTTAATATCTATCACCTTTTTACAGTCTATGATTTTGCAATGAATGTGATAATTCTTAATGGAGCTTCTGCTCTACTGTTGTTGTAAACCTTAGCATTTTAAGGCATCCTATGATACTGTCTTCTCAGTATCTTTGAGGATGATGGAGGATATGGATATATTATGGTTAGGGGATCATGTGCAGAAATAAAAGCTAATTGGACTGTAAAGTTAATTTTTAAAAAATTCTTTTAGGCAATGAGAAAACAAAAATAATTAAACTGTTGATGCTAGAGAAGGACAAAGAAATATATTTTGTCAGTAGATTTCAGAAATCTTTGCTGAGTGTCGAAGGAATATTAAGACTTAGAATTGCCTTTCTTTTCCCAGTTTCTGCTGGAGAAGATGCATTTATGGAATATATACTATTCTGAATTTAAAGCTAGACATTGACTTTTGTGTCCCTAATTTCTGTATGATCTCTGCTGGTACAGAGAATTGACCTTGTAATAGACTGTTTTCACAGGATTAGAAAGTACTTAATATCCTTTCCCCCCACCAGCACTTGCTTCCCAATTGATTTTAAGTCTGTGCTGCAAAGCCAGAGCTTCCAGATATGACAACAGGAAATATTTTATGTGTTAGAGAGACATTTTTTTCCCCAATCCATTTCACAAACATTATTGAAGTTAAAAAATCATGATGAAGATTTCTATGTCTTATAAACCTTCATCCTTGATATTTTTGAATATCAAAGATGCTTTCTATAAATTAAAAATATCTGAAAATACAATTATATAAAGGAAAATGTTGGATTAAAGACTTGGCATTTCTACTACCTGTAATACCCAGGACTTAGAGAATTTCCATATAGATGGCTGCACACATAGTTAGAGCTTCATAACATTCCCTTATCTCCTTCTCCCAATTTAAAATATTCTAAGTATGGTTTTTCATTTTTGCAGTGATAATGAAATTAATATTTTCCAGTCTAGCTTTAATCAATTTAAACCTTGTAGAGAAATTTAATTGAATGAATGCTCTGCAGTGTGGTTTTAGAGCTGTATCATGGTCATAGAAATAAATTATGGACTTATAAAGTTGTCCAGTCCAACCTCCTTCTTAAAGTAGATTAAATTTAATCGACTTGTTTGTGTTGTTCAGGATTTTATTCAAGTCAGCTTTTGAAACTCTTCAGTGATGGTAATTGTCAGCCTCACAGGGCTTATCTGTGCTTAATGCTGTCACTTTTTTTGTTTCCTCTTTCTGTCTAGTCAGAATATTTTGTGATAAAATTTTTACCAACATGTCTCCCAAGAGTCTGCCTCTGCCTTCTATATAACCCTGCATAGAAGTAGAAACTTCTATTAGATTCCCACCCTCAATCTGCTCTTCTTCAGACCCGACAAATCTGCTTGAATTTTTTTCTGTCAATGAGATACCTGTAGAAGTCTTCTTGCTACCCTTCACATCCCTTGCTAGGTTCCAGCTCCAGCTGAGGTTTGGCCTGTTTCTGGCTTCAAGTCCCTTTGTTGCCTGTCCCTGTGGGCACCTCCTTTCTGTGTTTTTGCTATTCTAGACTCACCTGTTCACACCAGCTATCTTGCTACTGGGCCTACATTTTCTTTCTCAGTGAGATGAACCATTCAAGTTCTTCAATGACTTGAGAGCTGATTGATCAGCTCTCCTGCTTTCCTTCAGCATGAAGGACCATGAAATCCTGCCTGTTGGTCCCTCAGCCAAGCCATAGTCCACTGCCCTACAGTCCAGCGTTCTCATTTCATGTTTTCCTGTCATGAAATATAAGTGTTTACTGCTAGTATCTGTGGGTTGTCCCATCAGGATTGGGAACTATGTGCAGATAAGCAGTCTATGTGTGCTAATTTTTAACACTTTTATTTCTAGGTTGTGAGAATTCCATACAATGTATTTTCTCTAATTTTTGTGACATATGTATATAATTTTATTGAATTATTATAATTGAATGCCTTTTTCTTTTTCAGATTACTTACTTCAGTTTGTGGTATTATAATAAGCAGAATCAGCGCAGATGGGTAGATTTGGACAAGCCTCTGAAAAAGCAACTGGACAAATATGCCTTGGAGCCAACTGTGTACTTTGGGGTAGTGTTCTATGTGCCTACTGTTTCTCAACTTCAGCAAGAGATTACCAGGTAAGCTACACACACATGTATATAATTTTGGTTTTGCCATTTTAAGATGGATAGTTTACTTCAAAACTGCCTGCTTCTCCTGCCCTGTCTGTATAGAAATGGAAATTATTCCTTTAGGCAGAAGATATGTTTAAATTATGTGTTTGTTTCCCTTTTGACTATTTAGAATACACAATAAACTAAGCAATGAATTAAGTTTCTTAGGAATCTATTCAAACCTGTTCTCAGTAATGTTTTAGATACACTTGCATGATCAGACTTGTAATTATTATTGTAACCCCTTTGTATCATTTTGAAGGGAGGTGAGAATATTCATATCTTACTTTCTGCAAAGTACTGATTTATCCGTCTAGCACAGATTCCTTGCAGATTTTACTGAAGTATACTTTTATTTATTTTGTTTTCAGTACTTCCTTATTCTTATTGAGCACTTTGGCAGACTACTGGCTAAGCCTCAGTTTATAATTTTTATATTTCACTGGATATTGTAGAAGGATGTTAGTTTTGATATCGTCATCCACTTGCACTATTGCTTTGGGAATCTAGTAGTGCTAACTGTGGGGGAAAAAACTAAATTGAGCATGTACTAGACAGTTATTCTTATATAACCTTTCTAGAACCCGTTGGCTTCTTTTAATTTCTTAACTTTTATAGTTGTAGATTCCGTTATTATGCAATTATGATTTTATTTTAAGAAAAGTCAGAAAGTGTAATTAGATTATGAATGTTTACTATTTCAGAAATATCTTCTTATGCCGATTAGCCTATCTAAGCTGGTAACTTCAGATTGGCCCTGCTTTGGGAGGGAAGCTGAACTATGGCCCCTCACCCTCAGCTCTTTCCCTTCCTAAATTATTCTATGATTATGTGACATTGTCTTTATAGTTTCTGGAGCTAAAATACCTTAAGAAATACCATTCCTGTTTACTCTGGTGTAAAAGATTTTAGTGGAGATAAACCTCTTGTTAGGTACTGGTGCTGTAGTGCATTACTCGATGCCTGATGCCTTTAGTTTTTGATTTGCATGTAATTTGTAGGATTGTTTTCTCTATGATAACTCTAAAGTGTTGGAATTTGCTCTTGGGAATTTTACTGGCTCAAAAAGTATGTCTTGTGACATTTTAATAAATTTTTGGTTCATATTCTGTATATTCTGTGGTAGTTGGTGTAAGATAAATGGCATTTTCCATTGAGTACTGCAATTTTGGAATATACTGCCGTGTAGAAAACTGGAATTTATGTGCCAACCTTGCATTCAGGTCCTAAAGGATGTCACTTGCTTTGATTTACAATAGTCTGGATTAGTTTCACCTAAATCTGTGGGCGTTTTTTTTTTTTTTTTTTTTTTATCCAAGATTCTTTGTTTGAAGAAGTAGTAAGATTTGATTCTGACCAAGTTATGCGTAAGGTAAGGGAAGAGTTAAGATCAACAATGAAATCAGGGGCCTGAAGAATGAGGAACACCACCTTCCACCCAGAGCGGGGAAAGTTGGGAGGAATAGGACATGCAACCACATTTGTCTGGCCTGTCTTGAAGTTAACATGCCAGCGTTACCTTCTTTTTTTTTTTTTTTCCATGTAGATATCAGTATTATTTGCAATTAAAGAAAGATATCTTGGAGGGCAACATTCCTTGCACACTGGAGCAAGCAATACATCTGGCTGGTTTAGCTGTTCAAGGTAAGTAAGGCAATTATGCCAAGTAGCTAATATTGCATATGGAAATGGAGTGGTCTATTTAAGTGCATCTTTTCTATTTGTTCTAAAATAAGCACCTCTTGCCTTACTGTAATAAAGAAGGCAAGACTTAGTTGTATTCTAGTATGCACTCTTTCTGCAGATCACATTTTTCTTTTGAATTAGCAGCCTCAGAAATATTGACGTTATAGAACTGAGAATTCAGAAGGTTATGAAAGGCTTGTTCCTTAGAACAACGTTACCCACTGTATGGGCTTGTGGGACAGAGAGGTGGGTGGCCCAGAAATTGCTAATAGCTGTGTGAAGTCCTTAGTGCCTTATCTGGCTCCTAGTGCTTCTTTCCAGGAGTTGGGTTGGAGTTAGATATCTGAATTCCTTTGCAGACAAGGGCTTAAAATTCTCTTCTTACATCAGCAGACCTTTTGTTTGTTGCTTCTGCTAATGAAGACTTCTGACACAGTAAGAAGAGAAGATGGTGGCATATTTTAATAAATGAGCAAATGTGACTGTAAAATAGTACTTGTATCTCCATTTTCTCTCTCAAATACCCTAACACTAAAGTTAATTCACAAGGCTGTTAACCATTCCTATGTTCAAATCCCTACTGAAGCTGCACTTCTGTAATTTCCATCCATTACTTTTCCTGTGAGCGTAAAACGGGGTGGGATGTTTAGAAAATTATCAGTCCTCAGTCTGTCTGATCATGTCCAGTACTTCCTGCTAATATGTTTGGTCTTAAATCTCACAAAATATTAATCTTAAAGACAACAATTTTGTTTTGTGTGTCTGGATGGCAGCAGCTTTATTTTTGTGGGTTAGTGTTTATAGCTTCACTGTGGATGCCACTCCGATATAAATAACAGCAATTGTAAGGCTGCCAAAATCAAAAGGGACCTAAAATCTTTTGCAGTGCATACAACTTTTTCCTTTTCATCTTCAATTAAATATGTATATGCTGGTAGTATAGTATTGAAGATGATTATCTTTTCTATGAGAATATGCTTACTGACTTAACACAATGAATAATATTAGTCCCTTGTTTATACTGCAGTATTTTTGTTTAATCCAAGCCAGGATTTAATAGTTTTCAACTGACAAGTCTTGCTTTGTTATTTTCATATCTTTTGACAGTATAAATGTGTCTCTGCTAAGTGAGTTGTTTTTAGGAATCCTTCAATATAATCCTCTTTCCAGATGGAAAATATTTATCCTTCCACTTTGCATTCCTATTTCAGAGAACTACTCTATGTGTTGGTAACACAGTGAAAAAAAAACTCAAGAGAAAGTATAATTTTAAGTTAATGCACTTTGATTGAAGTATCTTATGACAGGTAGATTATTTACTTTTTATAAATGAAAAAGTAAGGATGATTGTTAGCTCTTTTGAGTGAACTGATTACTTGTCTCTCCTACGAGATGTATTCTACCATAAATTCTGAAATAATTCAAAACACTTTTATGTCAAGTACAACATTAGTCCAGCATGGCACAAGCCCTCCCTTTTAATCACGAGTGACTTACATAGTAATTGTTAATACTTGGTAGAATTTGCTTCCTAAATGTATATATGATATCACTATATCTATAGTGATGTTCAGACCACATAAATAGTATCTCTGTACTTGAGGTTTATATGCTTTGAAATTGCTGTCCTGTAGAAACTTTACAACTCTGTCCCTGATGACACTTTCTCTTGTGAGAATGATGTTAACTTTTCTGGTTTAGACTATTTTGTTTCTCCTCTTTGGCAAGTTGGCTATTTTTCTCTTGGAAACATACACATTTTTGGAGACTCTTTTTTTGGCATGGCAGAGATTCTCAATTTTTCTTGAGTCCATTCTGAGCATATCTCTGACTCTTTGGGTTTGACTTTCTGCATTGGTCTTGATACAAGGAGCTTAGGAAGATTTGTGGTGGGAAGCAGCCAATGTCCAGGAGACTCGAGCTCTTCCTATCAAGTGTTTGAATTAAGTTGCAAGTCAGAGCAGTCTGTCAGTTCTTTACTGCAAGTATGGCTGCATATAGTTACTTTTCTCATGAGAAAAATTTCGAGCCAGACTCTACTCAGTGGTGCTCAGGGACAGGCTAAGAGGCAATGGGCATAAAGTGAAAACCAGGAAATTCCATCTGAACATAATATAGAGTTTTTTTACTGTGAGGGTGGTCAGTCAGTGAAAGAACTTGCCCAGAGAAGTGGTAAAATCTCTACTTCTGTGAGCAAAACCTGGATGGACACAACCCACAGCAAACTGTGGCACACGGCCACCATCCACAGCAACGGTGCTTGACTCAACTTGGAGCAGGTGGTTGGGCTACCTGGTCTCCAGAGGTCCCTTCCAACCTCAACCATTTTGTGATATGGTACCTTTTAAAAAAACAAAGAACTTAAAGCTGCGCGCTTTGTTTTCTCATTTTTTCCCCTTTCTCCCCACTAGGAGTTTACTATTTTTTTTCTGAACATGATAGCAAGGTAGGATGTGTTTCTACTGTTTCTCTTTGAACACATTACTGTTTGGTTTGTTCAATTGTTCTACTTTCAGCCCATTGTTCCATAGGATGGAGATTTACTTTTTGGACATCCGATTGTTATTAGTCATCTGTTGAATCATTTTGTTACAAATGTCTGAATCTAAGGTTTTCTTTTTATTATTATTTTTAGCTGATTTTGGAGACTATGACCAGTATGAATCTCAGGAGTTTCTTCAAAGATTTGCCTTGTTTCCAGTGGTAAGTATTTTCTTCAGCTTTTTAATTTGATATTATTGAACAAGTAAGCTGCAGTTTAAAGACCCTTGCTTATGTCCTTAAGTCAAATACAAGACTGACAAATCAAGTGATTATTAAGACCCCAGTGGTCCATGCTAGCTTACTGCTCCCAAAATTACCAAATTTAACAGGTTTTCGCTGAGACTGGAGCAAGATACAATATCTTGTATAGAAGCAAAGAAATTGCATGATTTTGATTTTTCTTCCTGTTATAAAGAAAGTTGAGATGAAGTTATGATAGTGAGTAGAGTCACTCCAAAGCTCTGATGTTTGTGCATTTTGTTTTAGTTTGTGTGAAGAAGGTAGATGTGTTTTTTTCTTTTCTTTTGGAAATTCATTATTGCTCCATCTGAGCTCCAAGCCTTGAGTAGAGGGCTGTTTCTTCATAGAGATACCGTGACTATATTATTTTGTAGATTTCTTTCTTTTTTTGTAATTCATTCTATAAATGCCATCTTATCCTAAGGGCTGGCTACAAGAAGAAAAGATACTAGAAGAAGCGACACAGAAAGTTGCCTTGCTACATCAAAAGTACAGGTACATTTCTAAAATGCTTTATTACTTTTGATGTGATTTCTTCAGTAACTCAGCAAATTGGGAATCTTAGGAGGCAACTGGACTAATTTTGCCAGCTATTTAAATGAATTTTGCACAGATGCAGCTTCATTAAAATGAAGTAGGTTTTTTTTTTCTGAATAAAAGTGAGAGAACTAGAACTAATAATGTCTTAGAATAAAGGAAAAAGTACTGATTAAAAAGTAGGAATATGAGGCACAAGTAGATATTGCAACTTCACCTGTATAATGTTTCTAGAACTTGTATATAGCTTGAAGTTGTGACACCATTGAGGATGTTTCCTGTAAGAAAACACTGACAAGTGCTCTGCTTTCTAGAAATGTAACGACAGTTACCATTCCAGAATGCTCATGATATAAGTAAAAGGCAGCTAAAATACACATCTTTCCGTGGCAGAAAGTTAGAGCAAAGTTAAAGTTAAGTTTGCTAACATCATTTAATCGGGGAAAAGTGTTTGTGACTGCAATGTTGATGTCTTTCTGTAGTGTTTTAGAATGAAGCTTAAAAAAGTTCAAGCCATTTTTATTTGAAATGCTGGTGTAACATGATTGTGTGCTTTAAATTCAGCAAAGAACTAATCTGGATAGGATTAGGAAGAAGTGAAGGAATAGATTAATGTCATTGATGAATAGTCTTAGATTTAGGAGTGAGAAAGAAATTATTAGATCAGAGTCAGAACAAGCCATTTGTATGAATAGAAATCAGTAGTATTTAATGGTTTCCTAGGTGTTTTGAGGATGTTTGTCAAGCTTTAACTGTCTTATTCAGAGTAAAATAGAGGGATTTTTCTTATTGACAGTGGTTAGCTGATTATTGTTCTATTTGCAGAGGCCTTACTCCTCCTGATGCAGAAATGTTATATATGCAAGAAGTGGAGAGGATGGAGGGCTACGGTGAAGAGAGCTATCCTGCAAAGGTAAGCAGAGCTTTGAGCTTTGTCTTAGTTGCTTTTTGAGCTGTTTAAAAGAAGTTTCTGCTTGTCTTAAAAAAAAAAAAAAAAAAGTAATCTCTTCCCTCCTCAGAATTTGAAAATCAAATATCAAATGTATGGACCTGATATGGAATACCATCTCTAGTGTAACTGTGCCAGTTTACTGAGATTTTTCAATATGAAGGTTGCTGTGTTGAGTTGGATATATGTGCTTTAGTAATAAGGAGCAAGCATTGTATGTTTAGCTGGATTACAATCTTAGCATTACTTTTGAACTGCCACTGTTATTTTATTTCCTAGAACTATTTTCTTAATGTAAGTAATTGCTTCTAATGCAACTTTTCTCTCAAAGAAATTTTCTTGCATCTGTGTAATTTTTTACAAATCCTTACAGGACAGCCAAGGAAGTGATATATTCATTGGAGCATGTCTTGATGGTATCTTTGTGAAACACAAAAATGGTCGACCTCCTGTTGTATTTAGGTATTGCTCTTTATTAAAATATCTTTGTGCATATTACCTAATGTTCCATGTATATTCCTCGCTAGCATATGTTTATGATGTATGTTTGTTCATTTGATAGTGGCATAATCTTGAATGCTGAAGCTGGTGGTAATTTATCCAAGTATTGGCTGTAGGATGAATCCCTGCAAACCAAAATATTTCAAAGTGATTACACATGTGTAATACATATATCATTGTAAAACATTTATTAAATTAAAAAGAAGCACATTTTTGCATATCAAACAGGTTAAGTTCTTAATTGTGCATGTCGCTGTTTAGAAAAATTCACTTATGAAAGTAACCAAGAGTTACTTTCACATATTATGTGTAAATAATATAGAGAACAATATGAAGAATTGTGATATTATTTTAAATTCTTATATTATTTTAATTATTCTGACGCTTGATGTTCCGCAAGTTAAATTGTGAACATAAGTGTATCCAGAATCCTCCTGACAGATGAAATTCAGTCCTCATATGCAATGGTCTGGTTCCAACTAACTTCAAGGACTGTGTGGACATCCGTGAACAGAATTCAGAATAAATTTAGGAAATCTATAAATGGAAACATTTTTAACGGCTCTTAGAAGACCAAAGTTATCACTGTAGCAAAGAAGGCTTGACTTTCAATGAACTTTAACCTCATAGAATTGAATTTTTAACTGATTATGAGCAGAATCTCAAAAACCTAAGTCTGACAGTTAGTAGAATGTGTAAATTTCTGTATAGATAGAGATAACTATGCTTGTCTCTTAGTGGCCTTGATTAGTAGGACTTACAAATTAATTAGTTTTTCACTGTCTGTCACAAATATGCTCTGTCTCTCCTGGTAGGAGAACCACGTTCTTTTTTATGGTGTGCAGCTGCACAGGGGCCCTGCTCTGCCTCTTACAGCATGAAGCAGCAGCAGCACTGTTGTCTGGCTTTCACAGCACATGGGGAAGCTGAAAGGAGCTGTCTCACACAAGTCAAAACATGCGGAAAACTGATATGCAGTGTTTATCTGTTAGAAACTCACCCTCGCATTTTTGCAGTGTGAGTGACTTTCTCATGTGCCTCATTATAAACTGTGCATTTAGGCATTTAAAAAAACCAAAATTAATTCTTAAAATCAGAAGTATTGGAAATAGTATTGAGCTGCAACAAAAAGTGTGGCTGCTGTCCATTTCCAATGTAAGAAGGAAGTTGTCTTTATTGGAGAGCATCAGAAAGTATTCACATGCCATTTCTCTTCCACATAGTTGATTTGCTGTATCACTGGGCAGTTCCAGATCTGTCGTGGTATTTGAGAACCAAAAATAGCATAGGCAGATGACCCACTAGTACAATTTACAGTGGTTGGATTAGGCTTCAGATCGGTTCCAAAAGATTGCATCCCTAAAATCATAGGAACCAAATCCTTGGCTTTTTTTGTCTCTCTTTTTAATCAAAATGGGTAGATTACTGATTCCCAGTCTCACAGTAATGACAGTGAATAGCTATGAGGCACACCAATATAATGGAAATAGAAACCATAGAAATACCTTTAGAAAGAGGCCTATGTGTGAATCATGCTTTTTCCTCTGTGTTTGTGCTCTACAGAACACCCAGTTGGTAAACCAGGGATACAGAATTTGTTTCTATTAATGTATTATTAATAGATTAAACAATTTTCAATTTAAAAGGAAGTTGAATAAATTTGTGGCATCATATTTCTTGCAATCTAATTTTCCGTCATATCAGCCTGCAAGAATTCTAGAAAACATAACTAATAATGCCTTCACTGCTTTGTGTTTTATGTAGATTTTTTTTTTCCCCTTTCAAATGTGTTACTTCCATTCAGGCACTCACAACATTGTCATTACTGATAGTTATATTCATTTGGATTGATTAAAAAACAAACAAACAAACAAAAGACAGTGGAATGATTTTGAAGTGAAAGACACATTGTTATACTTAGTATCATTTGTATTTTGCATAACTTATTTTCCTTTCAGCAGCCATTTAGCTAATATGGAAGTGATGTTCAGATGGCTTGATTTTATTTGTTTGGGGTTTTTTTTGTTTTTGTTCTCATCTCTATTCTTGGAAGTGAGTCTGATCTTTAACTGCGTTTTCTGTGGATTGAAAATCCAGGACTTGCCAGTCACAGTCTCTCTCACTTGTCTGTAGGTGGCATGATATTGCCAACATGTCCCACAACAAATCCTTTTTTGCACTAGAGCTGGCAAACAAAGAAGAGACGATCCAGTTCCAAACTGTGAGTGGATGCTTATTCTTTTCACTGAGAATAAACGACTGCATTTCCTTTTTGTTAAGTTTCTTTAGCCTGTCAGTTAAATTTCTTTCTATGTATACAACTGTAGGAATGAGTCAAATACAGGAAAACTGTGTTTGGCTAGCTTTCTAGGGAAGGCACTTCAGAGGGGAAGGCATGAAAAATCTGACCTTTTACAGTGAATGATGGTTTTGTTAAGGTCATTCCAATGAAATTACATTTGTGTGTATTTTTTAGTCTTTAAATCTGTGGTATTTAAAGATAACATTTCAGTCTAGAGCTTTGCTGCATGGACCACTGTGGACATGGCAGAATCATGTTCTGTCATCTACTTGTTTCCTTTGTCAGCAAGGCAATTTTGAACAGTCTTCTAACATGATGGAGATACACACACACACTCTATGTATATATGTGTGTATGTGTGCATATATGTATATGTATATATACGCAGTCTAGTATTATGGCTGATAAGAATGCCATCAGCAAAAGGCTTCTAATTTAAACTTTCATAAATATAATAGAATCATTAGGCTAGATTATCTGTTCAGGTCTGCAAAATGTAGCTTCAAGAAAAATCTGCTGATAATGTAATTATATTTTTAAAATTGTTTAATGTCAATTTAATTTTTAAAATGTCAGTGGCTTTTGTGAGAGCAACTAATAGGTTTGCATATTTTACCTAATAGCATTTTTATTGGTTTTATTTTGGCAGGAAGATATGGAAACAGCAAAATATGTGTGGAGGATGTGTGTGGCTAGGCACAAATTTTACAGACTAAATAAATGCAGCCTGTAAGTAGCATGCACAAGCAAAATTCTTGATGCCCTTGGAGTTTCCATTAGGAAACAAAATCTTATATAACCCCTATAATTATTTTTCTTTTTCAATTATACTAACTAGTAACTCGTGGGGTTTTTTTTCCCATTTTCTTTGTGAGAAAACATTTATCACCAGTTACTAAAGCTTATATAAAAATGGTTTGAAAAGGGTTCAGCCTCCTAAGAGAGAACGATATTCAACTTAAATCTTTACTAAAGTACTGATGTTTGGCCTCTGCTGCTCTAGTGCTGTATTAGACTTCAGTTGCTTTGGGGGCCAGCAATGTTGAAATGTTTGTGAGATACCTAAATCACGGGGATTTTGGCCTGTGTTTGAGTGAACTGTTTAAAGATCACTCTGAAGGCCTTTCAAAGGGCGGGAAGAGTATGTTAAGCACTCCTGAAATGTGCTGGATTGACAGCTGAGAGGTATGTGGTCCTCTGGGTATCCATGGAATCTGTATAGCTCAAGTAGCACCACTGAGAGTAGCAATGTAAATTTAATACAATTCATGAAATTAGATTTGAATGGGCCGGTCTCCAACTTGTAAATCAAGGTCTAGAATCTGAGCTACACTTCTCCCATGGTAGTGGCTTTCCTTTAGTTATGTTACTTCAGTCAAAGAGCAGAGAAACAGACCTAGTAAATAGCCTGTCATAAAAAAGTGTGTTTCCCAAATGTATCATTCCACCCCTTGGTATATAGGTCAGCAACAAAGTACCTGTGGAGGGCTTGGCATGAAAGCATGTTTGTTGCAAACGCAGCTTTGGAAGAGTAGGATGAGTTTGGAATAACCCTCTTACCTTAAACGTGGTCCTTTCTTGAGAAGAATGAGGAGTCTTGGTAGCATAGTATTTGTAGGACTGTTCGTAGAGTTTGTAGACTCTTTGCTGTCTGAATAATATTGAATGCCAGTTTCTATTTCTTATTCTCACCTTTCCTCTACAGTACAGTAGAGGAAAAAAAAAACAAAAAACAACCTTTTTTGGCTCTATCTCCGCTGTAAGATTCCCTGTCCTCTGATCCAGCTGCTGAAAATTGTCTTATGCAAATTGTCTTATGCATGCCTATAAAAAGTTCATAGTATTTTCTCTGTCGGTAATTGGGACCTTTTTAATTAACTCTCTCTGTTTATTAGCTGACTGTTTCAGTTTTGTCTGTACATCCTTGTCTTTAGTGACTCCCTGGACTCTCCAGCCGAGGAGGGGTCTCAGAAATCTTCCCTCATTCTTTCTCTTCCACGCTTTCCAATTCTTTCTCGTCCTTCATTTCCAAAAGGGTGAGCTGGAAAATCTTCTTTCTTTCTGAAATCTGGCAGTTCCTGTAGTCATATTACTCTGCTATTTTTCTGACCACTGTCTTGCTATAAGGTGCAGTGTGGGGTGGGAAAAAAGTTTAAGCTTTCTGAACAACCCACCTTGGAGGTAACCTAAAAAATTCAAATTACTGCTGATAGCTAGAGCACTGTAACATAAAAATACTTATGCAGCATAGTTATGCCTTGCTCTTTCTGTAACATTGCAAATACAATGGGCCCTTCATAAATGATTTTAAATGAGGTCTTATATAGAATGAGTGACTTACAGCATAAGATGTTGCAGGAGGTTCAGATTTGCATCTGACTCCCAACTTTCTCTGCCGTGCTACAAGAATAGCTTCAGGGATATCTCCCTTTTGTGCTTGTAGAGAGGAGACAAAGAAGTAACTAAGGTATTAGAAATAGCTAAAGATAATGGGTACAAATTGCAACACAGGAATTTTCATCTCCATGTGAGGAAGAACTTTCCTGTGTCTGGAACAGGCTGCCCAGAGAGGTTGTGGAGTCTCCTTCTCTGGACATCTTCCAAACCCGCCTGGATGCCATGTGCCATGTGCTCTAGGTGTCCCTGCTGGAGCAGAGGGATTGGACTAGATGCTCTCTAGATGTCTCTTTCAACCTCAACCATCTGTGATTCTGTATTCTCATCCTGCTTTTGTGTTTCTGCTCATGCTCAATGCAGTGGTTGTTTACATACAGAGCTCTTTCCTTTTGAGTCTCTTGGGAGAGCTATTTGACACAGAACCTGGATCTAAGAAATGCCAAGTGTTTTTAACTGCAACTGTGAGCAGTTTTCAAGATCTGAAGTAGGTCTTGATGTAGTAGGAACTGTTTCTCACCATATGTTTTTTTGTAGACAAACCCAGCCTGTTACAGTGAATCCTGTTAGGAGGCGGTCTTCTTCAAGGATGTCTTTGGTAAGGAGATCAAATAGCCTTATATTTCCATTCTTTTAATCTAAATGGACTTTGAATTAAACACTAGTTTGTTTCAGTGAAATAAAATGATCAGTGAAAAAGATAAAACTAATATATGAGAAGCTTCTCAATTTTTTGGAAAGAGATCTTATAGAATGCCTGAGTAATAGAATTAAAATAGATAAGATGCAAGATATTTTAAACACTTTTATTATCAGTTTAAGATTGATCTGTCTATAAGAGACTCTTCTAGATGACAAGGTACAATCTTGATTGTTTTTTGTTCCTTTGATGACTTCATGGCATAAACTTGCATTGCATATTGATTAGGACCAAGTTTATGTACAGCATTCTTCAAGATTTTTGGTTTTAAAATAATTCACTTTTTTTTTTTTTTTTTAACTAATAATGAAATACTTTATTTCTTAGCCCAAGCCTCAACCATATATGATGCCTCCACCACCTCAGCTGCATTACAATGGTCATTATACTGAACCATATGCATCGTCCCAAGGTAATTAGTAGCAGAGTTGAAATGTTCTAAATCTTAAATAATTGTTAAAATGGTTGTAACTCTAAACTGTGAACAGCCAAACATTTTGATTTTATTGTCATGCAAACTAAGACTACTAGGACAACTATACCACTTTCAAAGGTAAAAGCTAAAAATTGCATTTATTTGCATTTCGTTTTGTAGAAGTCAAATAAATTCTTAAGCTAAACATGAGGGAGGTTTGCAATGCATCACTCTTTTCAATTCTTGCTCCTACTCTAGGCATAGGCTGATGAGATACATCAGATAAGAGAGAACTTATAATTACTGATAGCATTTGCAGTAACTTTAGATAACAATCTCTCCTGCATGTGTTTAGATGGGCTGAAGTACGTCTGAGTTTTACGCACCAAACTGGTACTTGATGGCATTCTGAGATCCTTGTCAGTATTGATCTTGATAGCTGCAAAGAATACCTGAGCGCACAGGCAATTTGGAGAAAAATAAGAATTTTAAAACTAGAATGTATGAAAGGAAGACTTTGTCTCCAAAATTGTTAGACAGTAAGGGGATGAGCAGTCCAAAGGCTAAGGAGATTCTGAGGGTTGTGAAGCTGTTAAATATTTGTGTGAAAAAAGGAGGAAAAATAATTAGAATGTAATTGCGCAATTGCACAGTGGGGTCAAAGCTGCTTTTTCCATCTAATTGATTGTTACACATTGTGTCTTTAGTTAATGAAGTTGCTACCCTAAAGAGCTTAATCTAATCCCATGCAAAATAGCCTCAATTACTGGGGTAGTAACTAGCCCACATAGAGCAGGGTCAGTGACTATCACACTTCTTACTGCAAAAAGCCTACTTCTGAACATTTTTTTTTTTCACAAGAATCATTTATTATCAGCAGATTCATCGCGATAAGAATAGTAATCATGTTGATCATTTTAAGTGCCATGTAACTAAAGGAATCTAAAGTAGTGACTTATTTACTCTCCTCTGCAGCCTGACAGATTAGCGATTGCTTCATTGCCTGTACAGTCTACTAAGTGCATGTTGGATGTGTAAACTGTGAGGTCATTTTCTTTATCTGTCACAGTGGTTATATGTTAATGTGCAAAGAATATATGGTTATTGTTTAAACTGTGTCCACATTTCTATTTGTTCTTTTTTAAGAGACTTATAGTATTATATCCACTTATGATCTGAGTCTTGTTTTGTTTCTTACTTTTAAAGCTGATCTTATTAAGTGAGTGCAAACTCTGGTGGGGATGTTCTTTCTTTCCACTGAAGTGTTTTAAGATTAATTTGTATTTGGTATAACCTAGGCTGAAGCTTATCAAGCCTGGCCTGAAGTAATTTCCCCTTGCATAATCTAAATGAACATTATAGGTTGTTCTGGTATGAATGCCATAGGTATCAACAAACAACAAGAAAGCTGCTCTGTTTTTCTTCTCCTCCCAGTCTAAGGCATAGATCCGAGTAACTGAAATCTTGAAAATCTCATTTATAGATTAGCTGCATGTTAAAAATTATTATTTTCTTCATTTTCTGTCTTGAGCATAATGATTTTTCTTAAACTTCATTTTCAGATAACCTCTTTGTGAGCAATCAGAACGGATACTACTGTCATTCTCAGACCAGCTTGGACAGAGCTCCTCATGACTACAGTGGCCGAATCCGCAATGGTAGTGTCTATAGTGCCCATAGCACAAATTCTTTGAACAATCCCCAACATTACATGCAGCCATCGCCCATGTCCTCCAACCCCAGCATTACTGGAAGCGATGTCCTCAGAACGGATTACGTCCCGACACATAGACATAGTGCACTAATACCACCTTCTTACCGGCCCACACCGGACTATGAAACTGTAATGAGACAGCTCAACAGGGGAATGGTGCATTCAGACAGACAAAGCCACTCAATGAGGAATCTTAACATCAGCAATTCATATGCTTACAGCAGGCCTGATGCCTTAGTTTACAGTCAACCTGAAATACGAGAACATGCTCACTTCACTTCCCCACAGTCTAATCATTATCCATTTAACCTAAATTACAGTTTTCATAGCCAATCCCCCTATCCCTATCCTGCCGAAAAACGCCCAGTTGTTGGGGCAGTCAGTGTGCCTGAGCTGACAAATGTACAACTGCAGGCTCAAGATTATCCAGCGCCAAACATAATGAAGACCCAAGTCTATCGACCACCTCCCCCATACCCATACCCAAGACCTGCAAATAGTACCCCAGACCTCTCCCGCCACCTCTACATTAGCAGCAGCAACCCAGACCTCATTACACGCCGAGTGCACCATTCTGTCCAGACGTTTCAGGAAGACAGCCTGCCTGTTGCACACTCTCTTCAGGAAGTCAGTGAGCCTCTGACATCGGCACGCCATGCCCAGCTGCAGAAGAGGAACAGTATTGAAATAGCAGGCTTGACTCCCAGCTTTGAAGGGATAAGAATTAAAGAGAGGACCATGTCAGCATCTGCAGCAGATGTTGCTCTTCCAAGGGTTATCTCAGAAGGGTCACAGACAAATATCCTGATGGAGAGAACAAAACAAAAAGAAAACGAGCAAGAAGGCATGAACTGTGAGCATAAGAAAACCCTTTCAGATGCTACTATGCTGATTCACAGTAGTGAAGAAGAGGAAGAATTTGAGGAAGAAAACAAAGCTAGTACAAGCCTCTCACCTCTCCCTGAAGATCAAGCCCAACTTTCGACCATTATGAGTGGTTATTCTCATGATTCTGTACTGAGCTACCCCTATAGCTCTGTTGCTTCATCTGCTGGACCTTTGCATATTCTTGACCCTAAATTACATATTACAGAGACAGAAAAGAGAATGAAGGATATGAACCCAGTTCATTTACTGGTAGAAAACCAGGTACAGAGAAGAGGGGAGGGGCTGCTTACTCCATCTATGTCGGAATCTGACCTTACAACATCAGGGAGATACAGAGTAAGAAGGGATTCGGTAAAGAAGCGACCTGTGTCTGATCTTTTGTCTGGGAAGAAGAATATTGTGGAAGGCCTTCCCCCACTAGGTGTAAGTGGACATTACTTCTTGTTTTGGATTGTTTTGGGTTGTTCTGTGGTTGTGTGGGTTAAAAATCAGCCTTTAAATACTTTTAAAGCTTAAGAATTGAAATCTATTTTTTCTCTCATTAACTCTGCCTACCTGTGTTTTATCATCTTTTCTGCTACTTCTGAGTTCTGTTTGAGTAGTCTTCCCACACAGATTCAACTGTGCACCCTCCTCAGTCATATACAGCTAGCCAGGTTAGCAACACTCTGCAGTGGTGAGATATTTTAAAGTCAGTCCCAATTTCCACATTCCCACATATCCTCTTTTGGGATGAAAGCAACTGCTTCCCTTCCACTGCCAGATTTCTAATGTTATAACTTCCCTTATTGAAAATTTGGATTTAGCTGAATCCTTTAACTTTCTTATTCTGATCAAAGAGGGGAATCTGATGCCATGAAATTATAGATTCTCTTTCCTTGTATTTTTTTTCTTTGTTTTCCTCCATGTCTTCTCCTCATATCCTTTCTTTTTTTTTTCCCCCTTGCCTACAAGCTGCTATTATCCCCTTAAGTTTATTCCTTGCTGTCATTTTCCTTTTTCTGTTCCTGACTCCTTAAAAAGACTAAAATGGAAGGACCATGAGTTTTGCCTTTCCTGTAACTCTCACCTCAAAAAACCATCAAGACCTGTGTAGGACCATGCAGTTTCAGTTCCATTGGCAAAGTTTACCACTTACTTTGTTTTCAACTTTTGTTCACCTTATGCAGCTCCTGGAATATGTTGAGTGCTGCTGTAGGAAGACTGTGTTTAGTGGGGTTTGGGGTGGGGTGCCTGTTTCTTTTTTATGTGTATATATATATATTTTTAATTGATGGATGTTAACTTTGCTTGAGGTACTACACACTGTTAAATATTTTTCTGCAAGAAATGGACAGCTTTCTGCTTCTTGTTTGTTATGTGGATTTTAGAAAAAAATGGTAAGATCCTTCTAGTGGTTTTCACAGTAAGATATGTTTGCTTTGTGTTTTGTTCTCCATATGAAATATTCTGAAACACTGCTGGTGCTGACACATCACTAACCTTGCCTTTTCATTCTGGTAGCCATGTGAATATTCATTTCAACCTATCGAACAGTTTTCTTTGAAAATATTCAATAGAATACTTTCAAGTTCAGTTTGTATAGCTACGCAGAATTATTTTACTTTAGTATATTTTTGGAGTGGCTGGTGATTCCAGTTCTTTCAAGAATGATAATTACCCAGAGTTGTGGCCTCACACCTTCAGCTATGATCTAGCCTTGCAGGGAGCATTATCTGTCATTCTTGTGCAGTCTTGTCTGGAATGAAGCTGGACTTGTGCTCTGTCCTTGGAGGAATGTAGCCCCACCACTGTAATCTGTCACTGCACTGTTAATCAAAGAAAAGGGTCAAAGCTCTATTTAGGTTTGCAGGAGAGGTCAGAGATGTATCCTTTATTAAACTAAGCTCATTCTAAGTTCTGCTCAACTATTTAAAAGCATTTATAAGTTTTAGCTTTTCTTCTGTAGGGCATGAAAAAGAATAAAACTGATGCAAAAAAAATTGGGCCTCTGAAGCTAGCTGCCCTAAATGGACTGACCTTGAGTAGAATGCCTCTACCAGACGAGGGGAAGGAGGAGTCCACAAGAGCAACAAATGATGAACGGGTATGCTAAAATGTTTTAATACTTGATTTCTCTTTCATCACATTATTAACTTTTCAAAATGTAATTGCATATGAATAGTGGTGTGTTGTATTGACTTCCAAAATGCTACAGATTCAAAGTAACTTAAACATTGGGCATAGAAGGAAAATGGTGAATAAGCTTCTGGTTACAAAGTAATTAATATACATATCCAGTGTGACAAAAGCTTTTTCTTTAAGGTTTAAGATGATAGCAATTGACACTACCTTACTCTTTGAACATAGGTTCCTTTACAGACTGAAAGGTCTAAACTTGATTGTAATGATTAGTAGTTTGTGCAGTTTTAACAACAAATTAAATAGTTATATTGCATCCCCAGGATACAGCTCATTCAGACTATGTTTTTGTGGTTTTTTTTTTTCTTCCCCCAGATGATGCCTGAGAAAGTAGATAGAACTTGTGTGATCTGCTGAACTTTTAAATTTGATAATTAGTCTCAGATCACTCAGAGAATGTTAGGTTCTAGAGCTGATGATTGATACTTGAGAGATATAAGATATAACCAATACTCCAGCCTGTCTTTTTCCTGTTTATACTCGCGGTATAAACATACCCCAACCTGTCTCTCTCCTGAGTGCAAGAAAGTGCGAAATGTAGTGAACATCCAGATTGCGAAGGGCTGTATATAAAACAATTCTGCCATCACATATCTTCCTGGGGAGCAATTAGATGAGTGAGGTCTGTGCTGACTGTTCAATATTCTGCAGACAGTCATCACTCCAGAGTCCAGTTTCGGGCATGGGTGGGCAGCCTTAGCTGCAGCCCCTTCCAGCTGAGTTCACTGAGGGCACTGAGTGTTTTGTAGGAATAAAACCAGAAATAGCAGTCACAATCCCACTAGCTACTGTTTCCAAGTAACTTGTCAAGACAATTGGCTGAAAATCACAAAAGAAAAACTCAGTTCTGGGGTTTGAAAGCTTGGAATTAAACACGTGAGAGGGAGTTTTGACTGTAATTTTATGACTGAAAGTGTGTTGAAATGGCTTTTTGAACTATATACGCCCCTTGAGAATACTGGGAAACAGAAAGTAATGTGGTATTGTTGTTATAACCAAAATTGGTACTAAATGTAAAAGTGTATTTCCTCTTGCAGCCATCATATTTTCTTGGTTTGACTTTATTGAATTCAGACATATCATTATTCAGACAGTTCTGCACAAGGGACTGAGAGAGAAGAAGAATCTGTAATGTCAAGTTATGGAAAAAGACATGTGCCTCCACGCTGTCTCCTGAAATAGTTCATGTAGGTAGAATGTATGTCAGGAAATAGGAGTGATTCTGAAGACTATAGAGAAGGGACAGAACAAATCAGACACACAACATGAAAGAAAGTCTAGACAGTAGATATTTTTAGAAGATGAAGACTTAAGTGGATTCAGTGCCTATTTCTTTGCTCAGCTTCATGTTACTGTCAGGTTATACTGGGAAATTTGGCCTAAAGACACTAAAGTAGTTTTTGCAAGGGGTATATCGATCTGTAAGTTATGTATAACAGAGGTTTTACACTTTCCAGTGCAGCATTTGGCAGTACAGTTATTTGACACGATGCTTTTCTAGTCTGATACCGCAGAGCAGTTGCTGTGAGAGGCTCGAGACATGTGACATAGATGAAATTTTCTGGCTGAAATGTCACATATTATTCCTTTAATTGTTGTTGGCAAGCAGATCCTGAAATTCCAGAAGTGTCTTATGATTTAGAAAGAACTTAGTTTTGAAAGAATAAATCTGTTTTGGGGCAGACTGAATTATTCTAGTTTTTTTAAAAAAAAAAAAAAAAAAAAAGTGTTTTTACCACAACTGGAGTAGGAGGTTCCTAGAAGGCTTTGCTGATGTCTTCAATATTTATTAGCTTCCCCCTAAGGAAATACGGAATATATGCAATGAATGATTAATTCATTCAGTGAGCTAAGCATTTTGTTTTGGAATTATAGACTTTCTCTCCACCATCACCAGAAAGTTGTCTGCGTTTTTGTTTAGATTACAAGTGATTTATTTTTTTTTAAGTAAGTGATTTTTCAAATGATGTCATCCAGTGCACTGTATTGAGCAGGAAGCTTAATGAGTGTTTCTTGTTTAAAGGCATTTGAGGCAATGTTTATAGTGTGGCATAGTTACCTTGTTTGGCCAAATACCTCTTTGCTATGAATTTTCTTCCTCCCCCTTCAGTGATGTTTGTGACTTGGTGAAACAACTCAAGATTCTTAGGCAGATTTCAACTGAACAACACTCCTGCTGGTTAGAGCTGCTTCTAATTTATTCTGGTATGCTTAAAAAGGAAAAAAAAAAGCTGGAAAAGCATTAAAAAGTGTGTATGGGAGAAAATACAAACATTTCATCCCTTATGAATTCCATGTTAAAAAAACCCTTGGTATTTGACTTTCTATAGTAATCTTTGTTCTATCTTTTAGTGTAAAGTTCTGGAGCAACGGCTGGAGCAGGGAATGGTGTTTACGGAATACGAGCGCATTCAGAAGAGGCGGCTCATAGACGGCGAGTGCTCAATAGCTCGGCTTCCTGAAAATGCTGAAAGAAACCGCTTCCAGGATGTCCTTCCTTATGATGACACCAGAGTGGAGCTAGTCCCAACCAAAGAAAATAACACAGGTTACATCAATGCATCTCATATCAAGGTGAGAAAGATACTGTTGGAGAAATCTTTTCTGGGCCTTCAATTCTGGTTTTGTCAATTAAGTGAGAATCCCTCCAAATCTCTCCTTCCTTCATTTTTTCTACTGAGTTTTATCTGGGGGAAGAAGAACTTGGTTTCCCAACATTACCTAAAAATATGAGGGTTTATTTTTGGAGAGATTTTATGGTTTTACTTCCATATAAAAGAGATGTTCTGAATTGATCTACTTTTTCTCTGCCCCACTCCCTCTGCATTGCTACTAACAGAAGGCTCTCTTCCTAAGTTAAGAAGGCAGCTGACATCCCAACAAATTGAGATCCTTCACCATCATGATGACATTTTTGATCTGCAGTGACAGACTCTTAGTTCATCCTCTTCTGTATTCTCAGGCTGGATTCAGGGTAGGCAGTAGGACAGCTTCTGATATCTTTAATCTTTCTCCAGGTCTCTGTTGGTGGCATTGAGTGGGATTACATTGCTACACAGGGCCCTTTGCCGAACACATGTCAAGATTTCTGGCAAATGATCTGGGAACAAGGGATTGCCATCATAGCTATGGTCACAGCAGAAGAAGTGAGTATAAGCTGAGCCAGCTCTACCCCAGAAAATTCTGCAGAGATTTTGGCATGACCCATGCCAAAGGAGGATGTTTAACTGAAACAAAAAAAGCAATCAAAGGTTATTTTATAGGGACCCTTTTACTGTTCTGTCTTGCTTATCTTGGCAGACTGGTGTAAATTTGCAAACTCTTTCCTCTAGAAAGTTGGTTCTCTCAGTGAGAAACTGGAAGACTGTAGCAATACTTAATAGAGGAGAAATAAATTTGTTACAGGAACTTTAGTTGCCTGTATATGTTCATGTTTCCTGTTAAGCAATTATTTTACTTTTAAGGAGAGTGGGAGAGAAAAAAGCTTCAGATATTGGCCACGTCTTGGCTCAAGACACAACACTGTCACATATGGAAGATTCAAGATTACGACGCGATTCCGTACTGATTCAGGCTGCTATGCAACTACAGGACTGAAGATCAAACACCTCCTCACAGGACAGGAGAGGACAGTTTGGCATCTGCAGTATACTGACTGGCCAGAGCATGGCTGTCCTGAGGACTTAAAGGGATTTCTCTGTAAGTGGTGGGTTTGTTTTCCTTTGTGTGACCTAGCATGGCTGCAATACAGGAATTAGCTTGTGATAGTATGCCAATCATCCTGCTGCACAATTTTCTTCACACCAGCAATATATATTATTGCTGATATTGCAGATACTGGATTGCGGTTTTGGTGGGAATATACCCGTCAGTATATGACTATTTATGTCTAAAGCCAGGTACATGATATACTGAAAAGCCATATAGCTTAACACATAATTATATCTCACACTGATCAATAGATGCCAGCAACAGCAAGAACACCACCTTTGTTGGGAGATTGAGAAGCTGTCAAACCCTTACAAAAATTAGGTGATTTATAGATTTGTATTACTTTTGGGGAGATGTAAAAGGTGATTTATTTACTGTGTTATTTTCTTCTGAGGGATATAACTTGTTGAGTTCCCCTTACAGCATCTTTCTGATAGTCACACAGTGGTAACAGCAGAGCTGATATGGCTTTGTCTCCTAAGTCTAGCTTTCTTCTTCTCTTGAACCTAATAGCCTACCTGGAGGAGATCCAGTCAGTGCGGCGCCATACGAACAGCACAGCGGATCCGCAGAGCTGTAACCCTCCCGTGCTGGTGCATTGCAGTGCGGGCGTGGGGCGAACAGGGGTGGTCATACTGTCAGAGATCATGATTGCTTGTTTGGAACACAACGAGGTAATTCTTTTTTCTTTCTTGTGCGCTAAGTGTTGGGAGGGTGGGCGAGTCAGCTGCCTAACAGGGATATAGCCATTGGATATAGCAGTGTTACAGTTGGAGTTGGAAGAAGTTTGGGCAATTCAGCAGAAGTTAATAATTTTCTAGAGTTGCCCACTTACACACTGGGTATTGAAAGGTTCATTTGTATTCTTGACTTTATAAGGTGTTGTATGACTGAATGGGAAAAGTATGTCCTGGGGCACTTGTGCATATCTCAGGGTTTGGCTCTGGCTTTTTCTCTATTACTTCATGATAGTTAATATTTAAGGGCATGCTATGTAATACAGTCTCAGTGCTTGTTATTAAATATTTTATTTCTAAGTATAGTAGTATTTGCTGTATGAGCCTTGGCAGAGGACAAAGTGATAGTTCAATAATGTAAGACCTAGTCCTATCAGCCTTTAGCCTGAAGTGGGTAGTTTGTTATTCGTAATACGAAGGTATCAGCTGAAACTCTCCAAACCGAGTATTCACTGTGCATCCCTATCCCAACACTCTGGCAGAGTTTTGGGACCATTAGATTTGTGAGGAGTTAGGTACCCCAGGACGCAGGCAGGTTGAACACTGTTATGCATGCCTCACGGGCAAGGAAGTTGAGGGTGAAACACGGTCAGTGGTGCAGTTAAATCCACGCTGCTAGCATGGGAAGTGAATTTTCAGAGCTGAAATTAGGGCAGACAATTCTATCCTTAGGTGACTTGTTTTATCCTACATTTCCTGCTGTGAAAGTACAAGGCAGGCTCCTTCCTTACCAGTCACTGTAATGGTTTGTTCTCTTCCTCCAGATGCTGGACATCCCACGAGTGCTGGACATGTTGAGGCAGCAGAGAATGATGATGGTGCAGACTCTTTCTCAGTACACTTTCGTCTATGGAGTTCTCATTCAGTTTCTCAAAAGTTCTAGGCTTATATAATCCCTGCCGTTTCCTAAGGAACATGACTGAGTTTACAGAAGTAACATTACGGTTGTCCAGGCAGCCTTGCCCTTACTGGCGTTTGCTTCCTAAGCTGAGTCACACAGTTTCCTTTTAGGACTCATGTGTGACTGTTAAATGCAAGTTGGTGTAACAGTCCTTGCAAAGCAGGATCTTCGCTGGGCTAAATTCTTCCCATGTTCAGCTGCAGTTATATTAGGGAAAGATCCTCCGTGTTCTGTTTTGTAATACTTGCACACTTTCTTTACAGCAGTGTTACTCTGGGCAAAATAAGTATCTTGTAGAACAGAAGTGGATGATGCAATTTTACTAACTTTTCTAAAAGTAATATAGACTTAAAAGATGAATTAAGTGTGCAGAAGCTAAAACCTGTAGATGCACGTGGGGAGAGGAACTTACTCCTTGGGAATATCAAGGTCTTAAGCAGTTTCATTCTGCTTTCAATTTTATATTTAGAACAATATATTTTTTTTTAAGATGAACTTTTGGTTTCCTCTGTTTTACTCAGCAGAATTAGCAGTTCCTACGTATTTTAAGAAGTCACTTTAAGGCAGTTATTTTTGTATTCATCTTTTTCTTTTTTAATTTTGAAAAATACCATTTTTAAACAGCATAATGTTTTCAGAAGAAATGATTGACAATTTTTGAACTAACTTTTCAAAATCTATGGAGAAAGTACTAGGGGAAACTGCTGATAGTTGTAGAGTGCCAACTAATAGAACTGGAAAGTGAAAGATCATGTTAACTGTTGATAGTTTCCATTTGAGCGAGAGGCATGTTTATGTGTTGAATTGTAGGCAAAAAGCAGGGCAAGAATATTATAATTATCTGCAAGGTTCTTGGAAACAAATAGATGAGAGAGAGTACATATTCAGTATTATTCATATGTAGAGAGAACAGTTTGATTTTACTGGCTGAAATCAAAGTGGATGCAAATGTTTTAAGCACTTTTTTTTTTGCTCTATTATTTATGTAGTTAAACATAGAAACTATAATCATATATTGTTTCATATGGCAATACACCATTACTAACCTGTTATTTCTGAGAGAGCCTTTTAAGCTGAGGAAGTGAGAGAACCAAAATTGGAATAAGAAGGTGTATAGTGGTGAGGTGGAAAAGATCATGTGAAACATAGTATAGGAGGTGTGGCAGCTATGATTGCTGGTTTACACAGTGCAAAATGACCATAGCAATTTTTATATTCCCCTTCAAGAAAGCCTTTAGAGCACTGGAAGTGTTTGTAGAATTTTTGAGATTACGTTGTCAGTAGTAAAACAGATTTTGCTCGTGCTGTGGAGTGTTGCTATGAAGGCTATTCACAGAAGCTCTTTGAGGAAGATTGCAGAGGGTAAAAATTCTTAAAAGTAATGCTAGAGATGTAGGTATTTCAGTAACTATCAGTGGCAGAGTCGATGGTTGTGGCATGGACCTGAAGATAATTCCTACCTCTGGTAGTTTCCATTTTGTCCTTAATACTGCAGATCTGATCTAATAAGAGGGTCCCTGAATACTCCGTTCTGTTTTTGAAATGGAGTTTACCTTCCAAGTGCTTTGAGATGCTGAGTTGAAATTCTCTATTCGAAAGCGAGCTATTTGTTTGTAGACATTTAGTTTAATTTCAAAAATTAAATGACAGTCAAGTCTGTGGGCATATTTCTGTAACTACCTCCTCTGATAGCCACTTAGCAAATGGAATGAGATTGAAAGTCATTTTTCTAACTAGTAAAATAATATTATTTTTCTGTGAGCTGTGACAAGGTTTTGGAAGCTGTTATGAATAATTAAAAGCCCCTTCAAAGTAATAATTGTCTACTCAAAACATTAATTAAAAAGGTAGTGAAAAGGTTGCTTCAGTTTTGCTCAGTAATGAGCTTCTTCCATAAAGATAAGCGTAAATCCTGATGACATTTTGCTAATATGTCATCCCATAAAAAAATGTATTACTTTAAAGTACATTTTAATATCCATCTAGTGCATTTGGTCTGCTTTGTAGCAATCTGAATTGTTCCGCTCTCAATAGAAGTAAGATGGATATGAAAAGAAAAAGCCTTTTCCTGCAGCTCGTTCACTGCCAAATGCAGTCTGGAGGAAACCAGTTTCTGAAAAAGGATTCTTTTATATACATCTGCAAACAAACCCATTTGACATAACCATGTTAATAAAAGTATCATTGAAAGGAAGTAACTTTTATATATTTGTATTAAGCTCATATTTTTAAAATGTTGCTACTTTAATACCATGCTTTACATAAATCTTCAGAAATAATTTTGAGGGAGCTGCCCTGTAGAAAGCTAGCTTGAACTTTTCTAATCTTCAGACTGTGATCGGCTGAATACAAATTTTAGAGAGGTTATATATACCCTCCCATCTCAGAGGGACAATTTTCTGATGTCCAGCAGTTACTGCTACACAACATCAGTCTTGAGGCATTAAAAGAGCAATTAAAATGAGGAACTTAACTTGAAAATACATTTTGAGGTAAGGGGGAACTCTCTCCTCTTTTTTTTCTGTCATTTTCTTCCATCTGTTAGTTATTTTTTAACCTTATAATCAGTTCAGTTCAGATTTTTATTTATTTTTATTTTTTGTGGGGGAGAGTGGTGCTACAGGCTGCCCTTCAGCCTTTAAATCTAGCCATCAGCAGACGCATCTTGCATTCTTTGTATTAAAAGACTTTGTGTGAGTTTTCCTACTAAAGATAGCACGATTGCTTTCATAAATAAACATATGGTTCCACGTGAGTGTTAAAAATGAGTAGGTTCTCTTATAAAGATACCAATGAAATGAAGCTCTACAACCTTCTGTAGTAAAATTAATTGGATCTTCAGATCTAAGCTCTAAGCCCTGAGTGCACTTTTCAATGCAGTTGCACTGGATGCTTCATGAAATGTTGGACATTAGAAGAGAATCAATTGTCCAAAACCAGTCATAGCCTGAGTTGTAGGATCTATTTGTCACGAAAGCTGAAAATGCCACTGTCAGTCCGTTTTGTCACAGGTCCCTCTGCACCTATGGGGAAGAAACCAGGTTGTTCTTTTGTAAGATTAAGCTGATCTGTTTTAGTATGGAAAGTTTGCTGTATGAAGATACTCCTGCCGTAAGTGACAGAAAAAGATGCAGATTTCCTAGGAATGTCAGAGTTCTCAGGGATAAATAAAGGTGCTATATAATGCTGAGAGTTCTGATTTGCCTGGTGTTTATGGGCTAGATGGAAATTGATTTTCGAGGATCAAATTCTATGAAGAGCCATCAGAAGAACTCACAAATTACTACTAATGAGGGGGGCTTCTGCCCGATTAGGACTTTTTCTTTGCTCTCGCAGATTCTTTTGACTGTTGAATCTGTGCAGTCCTGGGCTGGCTCTTCTCGAACAACTTGATTCAAAGCCCTGCTGGAATCACTTCATGGATGTCCCTGACTTATCAGGGTTTGCCTTAGGCTGTAAATCCCTGCAGGGATTTTTTAGGCTGTAAAAATCCCTGCTGTTTTGCCCAGCAGCCTGCCCGGGGGAGCTCTCCCTTTTCTGCACAGTCTAGGAATGCTGTATCCTGTGAAGAAGCATGAGCAGTTTGATGCCTTAGTATCTCTCTCACTTTCTGTGATACTTTTTGCACAAGTGAACAGTAAAAATCAGAAATGCAGAAAGCTATGGATTATATTTAGAAATACATTTAATTAAAAGCAGCTGAGCTAGATAGAATCTCTGTAACTTCTATGGATTAAAGTAGGTGTAAGTTATCGTCAGCGTTTAGGAAAAGAAAAGTTGGATAGATAAAAGTGGAGTAAGGAATTCTTAGCTTTTTTGGAACGTAGGTATTTCTGATTCCTCTTGTTAGCCTGGGTATCTGTTTTTAAGTGGATGAAATCTCCTAACTGAGAGTAATAGAGGCTGCTGCTGGAGAACAGATATGTTGTTTTGTTGCTGGAGTCAAAGTTGGGACTTCAAAGGCTTCTGGACCAAACCCAGGAGCTGCAAATCTTATCATTCGTGCTGGCTGAGCAATGGGGGCTCCCTTTTTTTTTTTTTTTTTTTGGACACCAATAGTGTTACTAAAATCCTAGGATTAATATAGTGCACTTCAATAGTGAGCTCTACAGTGGTCCCATTTCTAAGAGTTACATGTTTTATTCTGATTTTTAGTAACACAAACTCATGCAAAAGCAGAGCCTAGTCCTGCAAAACACAGAATTCCTGCAGTTCCTCCCAATGCCATGAGGAGCTAAAAAGTGCTTAGCACCAATGAAAACTTGAGATGTTAAAGCATAAATACGCTTATCTTCGCCTTAAATTTAAATACAGATTACAAGAATTAACCAAAAGGATGCAGTAGGAAGGCAACTAAATGAAGCTACAGCATTAAAAGGCAAAGCAGTCGGGACAGTTTGGAAGAGATTCTATTGCGAAAGTACAAATGCTGAAAGTAGAGAGCAGGGATTTAAGGAATGGCTGAAGGCTTGTGGAGGAGGATTTGGATCAGTCTGTAGCCACAGCAGGGCTGCGAGAAGGGTATGATTCATATGGTATGTTTTTCATGGCATGGTGGGTAAGTGAACATGTAGTCATAGGTGTTATTTTTACTGGCTTTTTAAATGTGATTTTTGAAACTCCAAATATTTCTTTTCCAGAGGCTCTGTTATTTTTTTATATCTTCTTTTGGAAATGTATTCAATGCAGTCTGTCAACTTAGTTCCTGTTTACTTATTAAAGGTCAGATTTTCAAGCATTGGTCTCTAGTTTTACATATGCAAAGTGCAGGGGGAGTAAGTATGCATGCAATTTTGCACTGGTAGTTTCTTCTGGGTGCAAGTTAGATTGTCTAGAAGTCCGAATGCTGGCTTTGTGAATGCAGCCCAGTGATTATAGTAGGAGTACCTACACCTATAGTAGGTGTATAGTAGGTGATTATAGTACCAGGTTAAGACTGACCTGAAAAGCAGGCCCTTAAACTGTGGGATTCAACTATGTGCTTAGAAATGGCAGTGCAGCATTTACAATACAGTGATCTTAACTTCAGAAAATCTTTAATACTGTACTAAAGTAAGGAAAAAAATTCTTAAACTTTTAACAGCTATTACAAACATGATTGTAAAAATTTCTTAATAAGATCCTGTCTGGGACCAGCTAACTTGGTGCATTCTGTTGGCACTACGCATGTTACTTCTATTACGGTCTGCAGGGATTGGGGAAAAGTTTGATAGTTTTTGATAATTACAGTGAACATTTCAAAAAACAGCTTCCAGCTAATTCTGTTTTTATTCTTTGTTATTTTCCACAAGATGCTGCATACAGAGGTAAAGTGTAACCTCTGGTGTTTCTTCTTTACAAGTACATTCTTTGGCTCTGACTGGGGAATGAGAGCAGAAATCAAATGCAAAGAAGCTAAAATAGTGTTTACAACAGATCCAGTCTCGTGGCCAGTGGGAGAGTGAGTCTGTAGGTATCATAATTGCATTTTGTTTCAGATATGAGGCAATCAAAACTACCAAATTATTACTGTATGAGTACAGTTACAGAAGGTGCCTAATCTTTATAAAGGGAATTTTTACTGCTGTTTTCCCATTTGGAAACATCTAAGTAAAATTAGGAGACTTCAAAGTAGTTTTTAAGACTTTGTGAACACCATTCATTCAGAATGATAGGAAACTAGATACTATATATATATATTTTAAATCCTTGCTAATCCTGGATAGTTCTGATGAGGTGAATACACCTTCTTTTTACAAAGAAACTACCTGAAGTTACTTTGAAATACCCAAAATATCTATCCTCTCTATAGCTGATTTTGAGTGGACTTGGGTGGAAATTTTAGGGGCTTGACCTGGCAAAGCACTAAATATTTAAACTTCTGCATGTTGCTGAAATCTCTTCATTCCATTAAACAAATGTATTGTTTGAAGTCCTTTCGGCAATTTTGTAGGAAAAAAAATTTTGTAGAAACCTAAACATCAGAGCAATGCAGGATCTGGCTCCATTTTCCTCCTTTTTCATTTGAGCCACTATGCAAGGATTTAAACAGGATTTTGTTTAAACTATAGCAAACGTGAATTTTCAAGTATTATTTTCTAGAACTAAGCTAGTGGTTAATATGTCTGTTTTTGCTGTCTTGCCACCAATACTGTAAAAATGTATAATCAAAACAGCTTTAATTCTTGTAAAACTGAAATTGGTTTGTAAAACAATGTACAAATTGTGTTTCATAGACAGAAAAGCTTGTATTGCTGAATGTAATATATGTGAAATGAATATATCATAGTCTATTTTTGCCATGAAAATAAATATTTGAAGCTATTATTAATTTTATTGTTCCTTTATTAAAATAAAACAGATGCAAAACTTCAAATGCACTGCATGCTCAACTGCTGGAAACCACTAGGCTTCTTGTTATGCTGTTTAATTACAATTTGTCTTTCAAGTGTGCTCAGTTTGACAGCATTAATCCAGTTAAGGTAAGAAAATGACATACCAACCGTATGTATGTAGCTGTCTGATCCCTTCCCAACTCCTGAGGAATGTTCTGGGCACCTATGAGCAAAGCTCCTTTATTTGGATGGGAATCCATCCAGGAGAGGAAAACCCCACCTCTCGGGGTCCCAGACACACAGTAAATACACCAGGCAGCTCCAGTCAGACCTGCTACTTATATCATTTGTAGGCTTGAGGCACAATTTATTCAGAATTCTAAATATCCTATAAACCCAAGCTGCTCCAGTTTGGGGACCATAGCTATAATGTTCCAGCCCATAGGAACTCCTTGGTGGTGGCCAGGGCCAGCTCATGGGCATGCAGCCAGGCGCTGCCTTTGGCACCGTCCATATGTTATTTGGGCAAAAACTGCAGAATGTGGTGCAAGATAAATGAGAGGCTCCCAGCCCTGTTTCCTCACTGGAGGGAGTTCAGGAGAGCCAAAATTTCTCTCCTGGATGGCTTCCGGCAGGTGAAGTTGTGTGAATCCCTGCAGTGCTGAGCGGCCACTGCTCTGTTTCGTATATGTTGGGGAGCTTTTTACATGCATCTCCTCTCCTTGAGGTCTCAGTGGTGGTGTATGAATGTGTGTATGCTGTCTGTGCGCCGCTGCAAGCGTCTGCTGGAAAGCCAGACTCTGCACCAAGGCAGAAGCTGCCCCCGCCACGGAAACTGGTGCTGTCGTTTTGCAGCCTGCCAAGTACTTGTGGGTGATTTGTGGGATATTTGTGAACAGCTGGCGCTCTGAGGGACTGTCACTTACCCAGGCACCTAAAGGAGCGTGCTGCTGTAGGAGGGCAGGGGGTGAATGAAGGTTGGGTGAAAGTTGGGTGTTGCATCAGCTCTGAACTGTGTCATTTCTTACTGCAGGAAATCCCTCAGGCTCAGACCAGCTCTGGGGAAGGCTGGAGCCACAGTCAGTGCTCACGTTCCAGGAGCCGCATGGAAGACACTGCCTGAGGAAACGGCTACTCTAACAGGTAGAGGCTGGTTGTGCAGGTAGGACAACTGCTGGGAACCAACCTCGATAATTCAAAGAGAAAAAAAAAAGGCAGCAAGAAGGAGCTGGGTGAACCCAGGACCCTTTGATTACAAGGGTTGTTTTTGCCATCAAGAGATGAAGGCAATGGGGAACGGAGGCATTTGTGGCATTCTTAGGGAGCCTTTCTGAAGCAAGGACTCAAGGTGTCTGTGTCTGGGGCTCGCTGGTGCAAAGGACACCCACTGTATACAGGTGGGAGACGTGGGGTAGAGCTAAGAAAAATTCTGGCCCATTTCTGAGTAAGCACCACTTCGCCCAGAGCGATCGGCATGAGAGGCCTCAGACAGACACCTAAATTTAAACCAAACATCTGTCACCCCAAAATACCAAACCAGTATTATTTACAGTCCTACTCATTCTATGGATTTAAGGTATCTGCTGTAATAAACAAAGCAACCAGAAAAGGCTTGGAGGGCTTGTTGGTGAAATTTCTTAATCTAAGCTGCTTAGTTGAGATTAATATTATTATTAGCCATTTCTAACATGACAATCATGTGCCTGAGGTAAATTTAGAAGGACATCAAATCCTTCCACGAACAGGCCCTGTGCGACCGTGCTCAGAGGCGAACGGAGGATTTTCGCTGGTGTTAAGTGCCAGTGAAGCAAGCTGTTGTCGAGCCTGGTTAATGCTGATAATCAGCAGTTTGAAGGAACCACATACTCGGTGCATGTGTGTGTGTATCTGATGTCTTCTGCCTGCACACGATGCTCTTCATGACTGATTGAAACTGAAAATGTCTTTCCGTTAATAAAATCTTCAGCAAAAAATCTCCAGGAAGATCCAGGGTATTTTATTTTTAGTGTGCTGAATGTGGAAGGTTTTATCTGGGTTTATCTGGGTTTCCTGCCACCCCTCCAGTATAGAAATAAATGCATTTGCTCTGAAGTGACTCCCTCTGTCTCCTGCAGCAAATGCTCACTCTGTAGCTCACAAATTTAAGGTGTTTGAGAGCTACAGGTCTTGGTCCCACCAGTTACTGAACGTTTGGCTCACTCCCTGATTAGGGCGTGCAATTTAATATGAAAACATGAAATCCTATGCAATGGTACTGCCTCAATTTTCCTGCTTCAGCAAGAGCCATCCTTTCACTGGTGTGCTAGAAATAGGACATTATTTTACTTCTTGATTCTTTGTAGTTCCCAAATCTCTCTTGTAGTGATAGGTAAGCTACAATATTCACCATATATTATGACTTTTTATTTTGAGAGGGGGTAGGAGAGTGTTGTCAGGATAGAAAAGTGTAGGGAGAAGGATATCTTGGTTATGGAAGTCCACCCTTCGCTATGAGAGTGGTCCCTGCCCCCTCCTGCAGACGCTGTGTCTGAGCATGCAGGAGGGCACGTGTTGGAGCAGCCATGAACAGTTCAGACGCCTCACCCTGAACATCAGTTTTCTCCTGCGTATGGAGAGGAGAAACGCTGTTCTATTAGCAGCCAGGGTCAAAATGTGATCAGGAAACGGGAAGATAGTACAACTGCTCACAGAAGATGGGAACACAGGTGCTCCGTGAAGGATTGGTATTTTCTGAAACTGCATTTATGCTGTTAAGGACAGAGGGAGCTGTTCCACAGTGGCCGCAGTCGGAAGGAAGGGCTGTGCGAAGCCTCGCGGCAGGAAGGAGATGCAGTGACTCTGATGTTCTGCGAAGCAGCAACCTGCACAGGTGAGGCACGCTGTAGAGGGTGCCCACTGCCGAATTCTCCGTGTACCCCTCCAGTGCAACCCCTCGTGGAGCCGGTTCACCCTTGGTGGCAGGTGCCATGCACTGGGAGCGCTGGCGAGGTGACTGCAGGACTTCCAGGGCCCTCCAGCTGGAAGCTCCATTTCCACACTGCAGGAAGCCTCAGTGCGCACCAGGAAAGAACTGCCCAAAGTGGAAGGTGGGAGGGAAGACCCACCGGGTCACTTTGTTTCAGGAGGAAGGAAATCTAGGAGGGGAGCTCGAGGAGCTCCGCTGCCTCTCTCATGATCCCCTGGTAGCCGAGGCGGTTGAGACGGTGTTGGGACGCTGCAGCACCGGCTTGCAGGTCAATGCAGAGTGCATGAGCTCCGGTCTCAGGAAAAAGCAGCGTGCCAAATGCCTCCAAGCTGAGCTCCTGGTTGGAAAGTCTGCTCATCTGAGGTGCTGCAGGGGATTCCCAGGCCGACAGGAAGAGCTGATGGCCTTGGACACGCGGCTTGCTTTCTAACCTGGCTGGGAGCGTGTTCCTGAGCGTGTGAGAGGGGCGGGAAGAGGGACTATCACCCCATAGTTAGTGATTCCTCTCTTGGAGTCTGCCCACAGCTGCACTGAGAGGGAAGCTGTGCAGGGCCCTGGCGCAGGCACCATGAGGGGAGCCCGGCCGCCTCGCTGCATTCCTGGGATGGCTGCGGAGCTCTGCCCCTCGTGCTGCGAGTCATGCTGCCTGGGGGAGCGGGGCCACGTGGCCCCGCGACCTGCCCGCTCGGCTCTGTTTGAAGCCATCTCTTGAGCTTCAGATGCCTTCCCTGCCCCACTGGTGTTGCCTTTTCTTGCCCTTCTCAAGGTCCGTGTTCCCCCTGGCACGATGGACCTGCAAGGCTCGCGCAGGAGCCCGGCTGCCGAGGCCAGCCCGATGCGGGAGCAGCGCGCTCTGTGCCCCAGTGACCCGTCCTGGGCAGCGCCCACATCCTCCCAGGTTCTCATGTGGCTTCCCTGGAGACACACTAGGGGCTCAGCAGGAAAAGGGCTGTGGAGGAGCGTCTGGTTCTCCTCTTCCTTGCTGGAGATGCGTTATCCCTGCTCCACGCTGCACTGCCGCTGGCCCCAGACCCACCCCCGCGCTGTGAAGGCGGGTCCCCGGTGACGGAGCTGTGACCCATATTGCTGTGGTGCCAGTGCAGCGAGTCATGAACCCTTCACCTGTTGGCACCTACCTCTGTGCTACCTGGAAGAGCAGCTGGTGGCAACTGATTCTGCAGCGAGGAGATTCCCCTATTCGTGCTGTGAAAGAAAGAACGATTAGGCTGTTTGTGACTATCTGGTTTAGTCATTTTAAAGGTGAGAAATTGTTTTTATTTAAACCACTGTATTGGAATTGCCTTTGTTAGGTACTGCAGTCGAAATAGTTGGACCTGATTTTTATTTATGCTAAGGCCCCAGTACTCTCGTACACACTTCTAAAACAAATCTCTGCTGAGGAAAAATAATAGCCCTTTCTCCTACTCTCTGGTGAAGCCATTTGTACCTAAATTATGCAGTGCTATCAGCTTAGCAGCATCACTCTACAACTACTGTTGTAGCTATAAGTGCAGTTAAAATGCAATGCTGAAAGGAACCCAGGGCTCATTCTATACCTAAGCCTAAATTATGTGTGTGTAAGTGCACTTATGATCACTGAAATGATAGCTTGGGGGTCTATTAATGTTCTGTTTTCCCGAGCAGCGCTAAGACATGCAAGTACCTTTCTCTTTCCTCACATTAATCTTGCTTCACATGACCAGAAGCCCCACTCCTATAGCTTTGTAACCAGAGTCCTGCCTTCAAAACCAAGGGCACTGATGACAGAGCAGGTTTTAAAGATAAGACTTTGCCTTGTTACACAGCTAAGAAACACGAGCTGGCCTTTTGTTGTATGTAGTGAAGGTCGAAGTTGCTGTTATACCCATTTCCATGTGGCCTGTATTGCAGACCACAGCCAGCAACTGCTCCTAAGCATTTTATTTTGTCCCAAGCTCAAGGTTTGTAACGGTGCTTACCTCGTTCTGCCAGGGCTCCTAAGACCTGAATGACCCAGGAGAGAGGGAAAAACCCATCTGGGACTCATGGAGATGAGACAAGGTGTGTGTGGAGGGGGGAGAAAGGAAAAGCAAATAGCCCAAGCTTGCGGTGGCGATAAGGCTATCAGTGATGTGGGCCTGCCTTGCGTGTCCTGTCCCCTGCTCAAACAACAACTATTATTTGGAGCACCACCTAAAGCAAATGGAAATAAAAGGGAAAAGGTTTTAAGCTTGGGTAGCTTGAATGTAGCTTTTGGTTCTGTAGCTAGATAAGCTAATGACTCTGTATAGATAACATTTACCTGGAATATTTTCCCCCACTATCTGGTGGGAGTGGCTGGACACCGAGGAACCGGTTCCCGTAACTGGTCTGGCTGCTGCAGCTGCTGGGATGCTGGACTGGTAACTTGTCCTTCTTTAGTATGTATGTCACTCGGGGCCTGTGAAATGTGCACAGGGCTTCTTTTTTAGGCATAACGGTTTGTTTGCTTTACTTGCAAAAGATTTGCTTTAATGAATTTATTTACTCTTGAGTTCTACCCACTCAGGAAAAAAAATGTCATTGATTTATAGACAGCTCATCAACAGGCAATACAAACAAATAACTGCTGCTATTTTTATTTGTATGTCACTCTGGGGAATGGCTGTCATTAAATGCACTAATTAATTGTCATTAATTGTAACCAATTGCACATTAATCTGTCTATGGTGATGTCAATTTTTTTTTTTTTAAATGTGGAATTTTAGTGCAAAATTCCTGTTAATCTTTAATCATACTCATGCTCTTGATAAGCCAAAGTTCACCGAGTGACCCCTTTTGAGACATGCAAGTTATACAGAGAATCATTTGGAGGAAAAAAGATTCCGTTTTGGGCAAGGTTGGTGTGTCTGTGTGACAGGCTCAGGGAGCTCGGAAAGGAGGGTCCTAGGCAAGAGGCGGAATCCTTGTTGGGGAGGAGAGAGATATTTGACCATGTCTAAGTATTTTCTTTGGTGCTGTACTTGTGTCACCAGACCTGACCCTGTGTTAAAGTCCTTGGTTCAGATGCAGGGATTAGATCCTTGTGTGCCTTCTGTCCTCCAATTCTCCATGCCAGGGTATGCAGGGGTGTTTCCTAGCCCCGGAGCAGAGGGATTTGCCCACAACAAACCAGTAACTTGGGACAAACCTTCTCTGCACTGTTGGGCATCAGCCACATGGGTGTCTCTTCAACAGGACAAGACTGGACGGAGGGACACAAAATCCTCACGGTCTCTTCCCTGCTCTTCCCTGGGCCAGGCAGCTCCAGCTGAAGGCCAGACTTAACCAAAGGCCGCGTGCTCTGCGCCCGCTTGCACGGTCCCACACACACGGCCAAAATAATTCCCCTCTGCTGACACAGTCAACAAGTGTAGTTTACTGCCATGGCCAAGACAGCCAGGAAAGCGCCTCTTGCTTCCCTGGAACTATGCGCCTCCCTGCAGTGCTCAGACGCTCGTGACTGTCTCAGGAATGGGGCTTTCACTTGATGGGGGTGTTTTTTTCCCTTGTTCGTTTTGGTTTTAAGTTTAGAGGGATAATAATTCCCCAAAAGTTTGTGCAGAACTGGCATCTGTGTCACCTGGTGCTACGTGTAGCTCCTTGCGGCTGGTTGTAAAGTAGCTTTGCAGACAGTCATGACCAAGAGGGAGGCGGGTGGGCAGCAGCGTGTGCAATGGCCGAGCTGCAGCCGCGGGTTTTGGCTGCACAGGAGACTCTGGGACAGGTTCTGTCTCTCAAGTGCAGGCAGAGCAAGGCAAGCACCTTTCTGACATTTTTCTCAGAACCATTCTGAGCTCCTAAGACCAAATGCAGTAATACAAGATGCCAGGCAATAAATGCACTTGGATTAGACTAATAACCTTGGGCTTAGGTTGTGCAATGCACTCAGGAACTTAAATTTAAACTTCAAAAGAGACCATCTTTTCTCTATTCATTGTACAAGATGCCTGAGGTGTCTCTGACATGGGGTTGGGCTAGTCCTTAGTACCCAACATTTTTCTCTTTTCCAAAAGAAAAGCGCAGCACAGATCATGAAGGCAAAGCTGTCATCAGTGCAAGAGCCTCAGCTATGCAATTTAGCCTTGTGCAGCTGGAGATTGCTGCAATATTCATTTTTGAGAAATCCCACCTGAATCACGGGACAAGCAGGATCAGGCAGAACAAAAGCAAATCCAGCCATGGCTAGTGATGGCTAGCAAGTCCAGCCAAGGCTAGTCCCTTTCAGGCAGGAAACCGATGGGAGCTTGAAAGTATCTCATCCTGGAGAATGGCTTTCCATATCTGTGGGTAGGAGGAATAAGAGGGCTGAGTGCCTGGGTTCGGCTCAATAAACTGATCGTGTACCAGCCTTGGAAAGAAGTTTGTTGGGAAAGCTGCCCGTCCCCCCCTGATTTCACTCTAGGTAATGCATAGGATGTTTCTAATATTCTGCAAGTGCTGTAAAAGCAAAAAAGACTGTAAGAACTTCAAGCTGCCTTGGGATTTCACAATTGAACAATAGACTAAGTTCCAAATGTCATAAAATTGCTCCTTCTGGCAGCATGGACCAATACCTCTGCTCTGCAGATAATCAGGATACTGTGTTTTGATGGGGATAAACTGAACTCATCTCACAAAATACAACCTTGGATCCTGATCCTGGGAACCACAAGAGCATTAAAACCATGTCATTAAATTGTTTTATTTATTATAAATAAAACCAATAAATATTTCATAACTTATCAGAACTAAGGCTTCCTAAAAAATATAAATTAATTTTAATACTCTCAAAGTATCTCAAATTCTCTCAAATTCTGAGTTATACAATTATAGATAAAATATACAAAAAATTTTTGGTAACTGACTTG
This sequence comes from Eudromia elegans, assembly GCA_003342815.1. Classification (NCBI taxonomy): domain Eukaryota; kingdom Metazoa; phylum Chordata; class Aves; order Tinamiformes; family Tinamidae; genus Eudromia; species Eudromia elegans. The sequence continues at coordinate 8,676,139 of PTEX01000006.1, forward strand.
GCAGTCTACATTCGTACAATTGATGCTTGATTAACAATACCCTCCTTGAGAGATTGCAGCAGTCTTTGAAACAGAAACACCAAAGATGAAACAAATAATTTACTACTATTTATTTAGCGAAGGGCAGTTCTCCACAGAACTGTCTCCATCCCCAGCTAACAGCTAAGCTTTGGCTGCTACTCTGGATAGCCAGGTGAGAGGTGAAGGGCCTCTGCAAAGCTTTTTTCCAGGTCATCAAGGTCCCTGCTGGTTTCCAAATCACTGTCACAAGTCACAGAGTTTAAAGTTGTATCAAACGTGGGCGAAGTTCCTGGGTCACAGTCAGATTTTGCAGAGGAGTGTGTGTCTGTGCCAGCACTCAGCATTTCAGCAACATCTGGGGAAAAAGCACCCTGGCGCTGCCTCTCCCTTGACTTTTCAAGCCTCCCGGGTGTTTCGCATGTGGCGGGTTCTGCCGGTAGAGAACCCCTGCTCCTCAGGAATTCTTCCCTGGGTGCAGCTCTGCGCTGTCTCTGTCCTTCAGGCGCAAGCCAGAGCTCCTCCACCGCGCGGAGCGTGTCCAGCGGCGGGGACCCTGCTGTGTCCCGCCAGGTGCCACCCAGGTCCACCTTGAGGATGTCCAACAGATGGCGCATTTTCCTCTGGGATGGCAAGGAAAAGACGCAGGTGGTTTCAGGGAGGCGTCGGCCTTTCACCCGCGTGTATCCCATGGGGAAGATGGGGCTGCTTGCAACCCCGTGACTAAACCACACAGCAAGCGTCACCAAACAGCACCGATTACCGTCCTGTTCTTGTGAATGGGCCTCACTCAGAGCTGCCTATAGCGCAGGAGCCTGTAAACGGCTCATTGACCAAGATGCTCCCTACCAGGCATTCTTGTTGTCTTTACCAGCAAATATACCCGTATATGCCCCTTGGGGAAAAAACAAAATCACTGAAGTCCTATGTGGAGAGGAAGACTGTAACCGAGGCCGTACCTACCTCATCCAGATGGTGCTTATTTTCTTGTATGTGATACTCAAACAATTCTTCCAGAACTCTAAAAATAAACAATTAAACCTTAGGCAAGACATTTTAAGAAGAGGAAGAAAACACCACATTAGTACACTTACATTATATTAATGCCTACTTTTTTTTTTTTTTTTTGATTTTCACTTCTTAGCTGAATGGAACCGTTAAGATCATTCTGATTATCCTCTGTCACAGAAAGTGTCATCTTGAGCCTGTTTCCTCCTGGCCATGTGTGCAGCGGCCGGCTCAGCTTTGGACAGCACACAATAACCATGGTGTGATCTATAGCACAGCTCTATGTGCTTGGGTCACATATCAAAAAGAGCAGCTAGGGAAAATTTGGGAGTACTAATGAAATACACAGTTTGTAGGGTACCTTTCTAATAACTTTCTAATAACTAAAAATATAATTTAGTAACCAGTGAACCCTTATCTGGAATAGTATATAATCTTTACACCTGTGTTGCAGAAGACTGAATTCATACTGGAACAGGGACAGACATAATATAAAGATATGGTGATATACATGTCATGGTAGACAGCAGGCAACTAAAGCAGAGTAGGTCTTATGTAAAGAAGAAAAAGAAAGGAAATAAGAGTGTAGGTAATGGTGTATTTAAATATTTTTAATAAGCAATGAAACGACTATAAAATGAGTAATAAACTCCCATTCTTACAGATTCCACTTGTTCTTAACACAGCATCACACATTTGAAGACAAGCATATCCTACCTGTTAGAATATAGCCCAAACTTAAGAATTTCATTTGTTACATCTTCAATGAAAGTCAGATATAAAAGCTCCTCTTCTCTGCAGGGAGAAAAGAAAACCCAATGTTTAACATTTACAAATAGACACCTGTCACACAACACAATAGGAATGATTTCCCTGATTGAAAATGATGTTGAGAAGATTTTATAGTTCTTGGCATCAGCTGCTAATTGTCATAAAGCAAAGCCTGCCAGGACTCATGTAGCCCTTCATTCAGTTTGAATAATAATGAAAAAAAAGCTATGTAAAAGTGTCACACTATCAGAAAGATTGCTCTGGCATTCCATGTTTGAGTCCTTTGAGTCAAACATGAATTTGTCAATTTGTCTTTGAGTCAAAGAGTTTGAGTCCTCATTTAGTGTTTCAATTTTTTCATCAATTTTGAGTCAGGTTTTCTAGTTTATTATTGCTGCAACCTAGCAGAAATAGGGGCTTAAACATACTTACTCAGACTGGAATTTGCTCCTTGCTGAAGGCTGCTCAGAATACAGAGGTGCTGATCTAATCAGAAAATCAGAGGGTAAGAAAGAGCAAAACGCAGCGTTGTAGATACCTGCCCATTACCCTGCATCTCTCGCTCCTGAAGCCACTCTATGCCATTTGCTCACTTCACTTCTGGTAGGAAAAACAAGCAAAGAGACAAAACCCCAAACTGCTCAAATCCTGCTTCAGTAGCAAAGGCCACTGCTTACCTTCAAGAAAAGGAGAAATTCTCCTGAAATTCTGAATTCTCCTGAAAAGGAGAATTATAACACCTCACCGGGAGCTGTGCTGTGTAACTGCTGATAAGACCTCAGGGTCACTCCCAAAGCCATACAGAAATCTCTTATCCATAAAGAGTGTTTTTATTTACACAGTACTTATGCATACTTAAGCTCCGCGTGTATGTATGAGCTCCTTATAAATATATTAAGTATAGGAAGATGACTGCAACTTAAAACGCTATTATTTCCTTTTCACAGCAATACCTTCAAAGTAATTTCTTGAAACACATTCTTACAACTTAAATATTGAGTCACTAAACTTACTTTTAAAAAATATTTCCACAAGGCATAAGCATGCTTACAAAAATAAGATCTTTATATAAATCAAACAACCAAACTGTGGAAGAATAAATAAATAGGTGGAAGCTTGAAGTGATCTTGTTTAGGCAGCTCTGGCTCTAACAAGTCCTACTTGCTGGTATTTTTCCTGTTATGAAACAGCTAAGTTGCAGCCAGAAAACAAAAACAAACCAAACCTGAAATCTCTTCCTTTTTCTATCTTTACTATTATATACATAATTGATGCAGCTGAAGTATTCAGCTGCTGTACTATCAGCAAGATGAATAAAAAAATCAATTTTCTTTTTTCATTCAGGAGTTAAAACAAGAATTAGAAAAAAAGGTATGCCAATCTAGGACTTAAACATAGAGCAGTGTAAGAAATACAGAGTTTGTGAGCTCAGGTACTTGTTCAGCACTAGGAGCTGTGTTAACTCTCCATCAGTCTCACTTTGACAAAAAGGAGTATTCACATATTTCAGACCTCTTTTGCTAAGCTTCACAGTGGAACTTGATCAAAAGAAACCTGTAAATTTTGAAGGTGATACCATTAATCTAAAACAAAGCGAGTCCTGTGAGAAGAGACCTGCAGAGAGATATGGCCAGGATGGCTTATAGGCCTAAGGATGAGCTGCACAGAAAGCAGCATGGAAGATTTCACGTATTTCTTTTTACTGTAAGTCAGGTACCTTGGGAAGGAGTACTGCAAAGTAGATTGTCTCTTGGACTTATCCAAAATACGTCTTTTATCTTCAGGCTACAGTAGAGATAAGATGCATTTTAGCAGTGCAAATACATAGCAGATTTTACAATCAAAATTGATCTAATAACTGTACGTGATTGAACAATTCTACAGACCTTGCATCTTTTTTGAGAAAACTAAGACACTTGGCAGCAGAGGGTCACTGGCATTGAAAAACCTCTCCAATTTTAACCAGGGATGATGGGAACATGGGAAGATTTCTCCCCAACAAGAAGATTTTTCTGAATCTCAGCGGGGTTCGTGTCACTAACATGAACAAAATCCAGTTTGCAGAAACAGGAATGAACACTCCAAATCACTTCTCCTGAGTCAGGAGGAAGGTAAAGTTGCCAAGTACCTATATTTTAAATACCGATACTCTCAAAAGGCCAGTAAGACTCCACAATTTACTGCAGCAGCTTTTACAGCAGCCAAAGTAAAGTCAAATGGGACAATTCTGAAATGCAAAGTTCTTCATGGAACTGGAGTGAAGCCTCTTGCCTAATCATTTAATCTTTAGTGATGTCAGCTGCAGATGCAGATCAATTCAGGTGCAGCCACTGTTCTATTTTCAGCAAAACTATAAATACATACTATATATCACTCCTCTCCTCCCAAAAATAACACAACTGCTTGCCTTATCATGCCAAAGACAAGACTAATCTGCACTTGCAGCCCTTCTTCTCAAAGAAAGTCCCTCATTGTTCAAGTCATTCTCTTACATTTGACAGGAGTGCTAATGAACAGCAGTAGTAAGAACTTACTGCCTGTACACTGGCAACCAGATAAAGCACAAAGTAAGAACCTAACTTCTGACTGAACTCTTGCATTCAAGAATGACAATGAATTAAGTCAAAATATCTTTAGATTTGAAGAAAGACTTGATTTCCTGTCTTTTGCAGGCTCCCCTCCTAAAGATGATGACATTCTGTTTCAACTTTAAAATTTAATGGCAAAACATGGAATTCCCAGGCTTGATCAGGGTTGCATTACCTTCATTGCAATCTTCTGGTGTTCAGTCACAGCTTTTCTCTCAGATGCTTTTTCTGCAGAGGGAAAGCTACAAAATTTTGAAATGTGTTAGGTCTCTAAGAAGCTCAGTTAAAAAATATATCGGGTGAGAATTTCAGCATCATGATGGGAATTCAAATGGGAATGAAGTTCCCATAATTTAAAAGGGGCCCCCAATTGCCCAACTGGGCAATTTAAAAAATTTCAGCCAGTCCTCCACTCACATATTAAAAGTTATACTTAATTTTGAGTCATGACAATAGTCACTCCTTTCCACATACTAGAAACTTCAGGAAGAAACTTCATCCACTAAGATCTCAGAGTCTTTGAAAACTGGGACCTACAGCTGGTTGAGCAAACAAAAGAATGTTATTCTTGATTTGATTTTTTAAAATGACGGATTGTTGGGAGAAAACTTGAGAGTATTTTCCTACTCATACAAGATATCCTAATGCCCTAAGAATAAAGGTATTCTGTTTTTCTCCAATAACAGTATTGAGAGCAGATTTTTTTTCATCACAATGCTGAGACAGATTCCCTTTTTTCTGTTTCTCTTTTCATATTTCTTTTTGCACAAGAGAGCAGTTTCAGTCAGGATGTAACCAAGCTGCCTTATATTGTAAGTGCTAAATAAATCTCTTAGGTCTGAGCTACTTCCCTGCAGCTACAATTGGTCCAGAATCAAGACATCCTGTAGGACAAAAAGAATTAGGACAAGGAGGCAGCGAGGACATGAGAGATACCTTTATGAAGTAGCATCAGGGAAAACAAAACTAGAAATGTTTAACTCACGAAATTCAATGCAAGAGAAGGACATAATTTTTGTATAAAGATTTCATACAGCATACCTCTTAAGGAATTTAAATTAATAAAATGTCAATGAAGACATAATATTCAAGATTAAAAATAGAAGAGGATCTCTGCATGAGATATTAGTTAATGAATTGGAGAGTATAAAACTACAGGGACAATGCAAAGAAGATTTTAAGGCTAACAGTGGTAACTATTTAGAAAACAGGAAGTCCCACCTCAAACCAGGGAGAGCAGACCAAAAAAAACAAAGAATGACTCTCTACGATGGATGCAGGATCCCACAAGTTGGTTTTAGTGGCACTTTGTATCCACCTTAACTTGTAAATTCGTATATATGATGAAAGTAGTTGACGGGATAGAGGACAACTATCCTGCCAACACAGAACAAAGACAACAACAAAATATGCCCACCCACCCACCAAAAAAAAAAAACTGTTCTTGTTTTTGCTATACGTAAGTTATATTTCTAATATTCTGGAATAATTTATAATTTCATAATTTTTTTCTGCCTTTATACACATGCAAATGAGAGCAAAATTTGTTGCTTTTACGCAGATTCGGTTATGGTAACAGATAAATTCCACAACTGCAAAATAAAGATTTACCCTCTGTACCTGGTTACATCAGTCTGTGTTTCAGCATCCACCTGCTGCTTATAGCGACTTTTCCTCTTCCTCCGAGCAGGAGTGTAATACCTGTACTGTGACAGGAAGGATTTAGCATCTGATATTAAGGTGCGTGGAGTAAAAGGTTGTCGGCTATTAGTAAAGAAGTCAGAGTGCCAGTCTAGAAGATCCCTGCTGTATACCTTGGATTTGGTTTCTTGACGCTGCTGGGAATGACTGACACTGACAAAACTATCAGTGGAGCAACTACATGAAAGTCCAGAGGTTTTTCTTAGTGGACTCGAGGACCTGACACTTGAGTTTGAGGTGTTAGATGGATTTCGAGAATATTTTCTGGAATATTTTACAGGGCTGGAGCGAACCAAGTCCTGCTCGTCGGGAGGCAGCAGTGCTCGAGGCCAGTAATGGGTCCGCTGGGCAGAGGGGAAGAGAAGGTCAGTGTCTTCTGCTTCTAAGGAACTCTAGAAAAAAAAATAAAATGAGATGTAATTGTTCTGCACGTTTCCCACCTTCGCTCAGAGTTGTTACTGCTACCAGCTCAGAGGCATTCCCCATGAAAAGATTTTCCTTTTTTTGTAATGTCAAAATGGTTGCAGAGCAGCTCCAGTGCTAGCAGATTTTAACATCACTGGAAATAAGAGGATAGTAAGAAAATGGTTTGCTTCAGTACCAAAACACGGGTGTCTTGTTACAAAATATTGATAGCTGCGTCAAATCAGGAATGTCAGTCATTTTTGTCTAGAGGCTCTAGAGATTTTTTCTTTTTTAACTTGGGGAACTAATAAATCAATGCATCGAGGCAGATCATCTTGCTCGGGTATGCTCTGTGTGTGCTGCCCATGCAAGCAAGGTGAAAGACACTACCCCCAACCATCCTGCTCAGGGGTTCACACTATGAAGTGTGAAATTGGTGCCTCTCTCCCCACTAGCCCTCACCTGTGGGATTCCCATGGGATGCACACTCTGTGAGAAGCAGTGCTCCCTGGTGCACCTGAGGCCAGTATGAACAGGGCTGCAACGTGGTTTGGGACACGGAATGAGGAAACTCTGTCTAGCTGCTCACTGTCAGTATAACCCTTTTCACCTTCTAAGGTGGCAGACGAACATCTTTGATAAGGCAGCACAAATACAGGAGCACACATCTCACAATCAAATCTTGCTCCACGAGGAATTATCCTGATTGTCACGATAAACCAAACCATCCTAATTTAGGCTGGCTATCCTGTTTTTCTGTTTCTCAAGCTGGCAGGTACTTGGGCTGCTGTCCAACTTCTAACAGTGCCAAAGCCAACAGGGCAAGCAGGTAACTTACTGCAGATAAAGAGGACAGAAACAACCTGCTGAGCTTACAAGCAGACTGTATTGGATTTCAGGAAATGCCGAGAAAAGGTACTGTAGCACTGGCTTCCAGACTATTCAACAGACCAGAGTTCAAAAACATACTTCAGTTCTCACAAGAAAACCATATTCAATAACGGCATTACTTCCAAGGAAACAGTTAAAAGGCCACTAGTTAAACAATAACCCAACAGAGACACAACAGTAGTAGGTAGTTACTGCAATAAGGTGTAGGCTGTGCATGGTTTGGACTAAAATTTTAGTTATCTAGCCCAACCTTCACCAAAAAGAAGTAAAATTTCATTCTACTTTATATGCAAGGTTAAGTCCGGGTGTGAAACTCAAGGAGGCCTAAATGCAGCTGCCTGTAACAGCGTGGGATGTGTTTGGCACAGTCCCTGGGGACTATCACTGTCCCACCAAACCTCGCTGACATGAATAACAAAATCAAAACATAACAGGAAACCATACAGCAAAAGCTCTCATATGGTTATTTTTAAAAGTCTTAAGTAAGATAAAATTTAGTATAATGACCAAGTCTTGAGAGGGGTTTCTAAAGAGAAAGTCACATAAACCAGTACACAGCGGTGACCACAGCCATAATTCTGCCCTCTGGGCAGCCAGCAGTAATTCTCCAAAAATTCAGTTTTAGCAGGTCTGCAACATAAAAGCAGTTGGTAGTCCAAAAATTTGAAAACTAATTCTACCACAAAAAAGAACGACTACTTTGGAAGGGTCAGACTGTTTGTTTCTGCTTTCTTTAAAAAATCTTAATGATTAAAAATCCAGCATTATTCCTGCGCTGCATCATTGTGCCACTGTGCAAAGACAAGCCAAAGAGCAACAGAGCTAAATCCAAGGTATGTTTGAATTTTTTTTTTCTTTTTTTGGGTAAAATGAGAAAGTGTAGATCAATAGAAAGAAATTGGATATCTCTCCTAAGAGAATTTTACAAAATTTGCAAATTCAAAGCATAAATATGTGTACAGTGAATGTGTACTGGTAAATGTTGTTACCTTGTGCCTGTGAATAACTTAGAATCATCTTATCATGTTAAATGTTATATATTCTTTTCCTACATCCCTTGAGACAAATTGATCTTAGGATACCACCAGCTTCTGACAATTCTGTTCATCAGGGAGTGGAGCATAGGACACTTTGTGATTTTCAGGGATGGTCATACTGCAGAGTTAGAAAGTAAAACGAGAAGTCTAATAATAGCAAACATGCATAAGCTAACATGTTTTATCCTCATATATAACTACTTAATGCAATACAGGTTCTGCTACATACAACTATATGATGGAGAAGAGATGCCTCATGCTGCCTGCACCCAGACTGCTTGGCAGTGTGACTCCAGGGGACAGCGCTTGCACGGAGGCCCTGCAAGAGCGAGGGACAGAAGCTGTGATATTCCACAAAGTCACCCTGTGCGCTCTGCCGTAAGGTAACAGCTAAGCTAAAATAACAACTGACCTAAACCAGCTCAGAACCAAAGGCTGACTAACACAAATCAGTCCATTTTTAACTAACTAGTGAGGCTTTTGAAATAATGAGTTTATTGTTCCTTACACTGAGGCAGTACACACAGCTCCACAGCCATTGCTTCATTAAATTCTGTAAGACTTCAGTGAATGTATACAAGTAGAAGGTATGTCTTCCAACAAGAAAATCCAATTTTTAAGACCAATTAAGGCCCAGAGTAAAAATACATAAATAAATAAACAAACAAACATAAAACGCCCTTAAAGTTTAGATTCAGATAGCAGTAATTAACCTGATACACTTCTACCATCTGAACAAAGAAGAGAAAGATAAGGTGAGACTTATACAGGATGCATGGCATGCATAAAGCTCTGACATGATAAAAAAGGGAGAAAAATAAACATCTTTACCTAGCAGAATGTGTTCCAGGTCATCTCTGCATTATGCTTCTATTAAACAATTAAAAACTAGTAAGCTGTGGTGTTACATTATTGAGGCAATTGAAAGAGGAGCTCCCCTATGGAAAGCCACTGAAACATATGCTGGGACGTGCATTTATTTTCAACCCACCACACTAACTGCCAATTGTAAATATCCAGCTTGCTGGTCTTAACGTTAATTCCTGTGAAAATCATTTTATGAGAGGCAATCATACAAGAATGGATTCAGTGCTGCTCTTTTCTGCCTGAATGCAAGAGAGACCTGGAGAAATCTTCACTGTTCAAAAACAATCAGAAAATTAAGAGGTGGATTAAAAGACAGACAGTTGATTTTCCCCACCAGTGAAGTGTGAAAAGGGACTGGCTACCTGCAAAAAGAGCAAAAGAAAGAACTCAGGGGAAATTTTCCAAACAATTCATAGTATTGGTGAGGCGTGTGAAGTCTCCCATTGCAGAGACCAGAAAATGCCAAACTTAACCTAAATAAATATACTTTTTATTTCCTGAACCGCTTGGGATTTTAAAAGAAAACTAAAGATGACGAATAAACATTTTATGCCATGCTATAAATAGGAGAAATATTTAAAATATAAGCTAGTTTGTCATGAAAATTAAATCATGGAACATACTACTGCCATGAGTATTTCCTTCATCTTCCCACACAACAATTTTCTCCTGTCTGTAGTCTAACTGTACACAAAAATATGCATATGTGCTGACATATATATATGACTGTAATTATATATGTCAGCACATATGCATATTTTTGTGTACAGTATATATGATATACATAATAATAATTAGCAAAGAGCTAATTATTTTTAGCTAGCTGAGCTGAAACAAGCTGTTCTTGATGGTGTCTCATGTGAACCAACTTAATTTTACTCCTACAGCATAATTAAGTGCTGAACCGAAAACTTGCAGCAACAATGTCAGGCAAACGCCCGTGTTAGCGAGCTGTGTAATAAGGCTTATCACTGTAATTGTTTCCATTTAAAATAGTTGCAATAGGAGCTCAGCACTATGGAACACAGATAAGGCTGGGGAGTTTCAGAATTCACCTATAGAGATGTTTTGAAAAGCAAATTCCATATCCCTTAGTTTGCATTTATTATCAGCTCTATTTTAGTAGTATATACTTTTTTTCCCCCATTATTAAATTGAATTATTTCTGACTCCTACCACAAACACAAGTGGACAATCAGGCTGAGTTTCTTCTCACTTGATCTTAAGAAATCATGAAGTCTCAGAAAGAAAATAATGCTGAAAAGAACCATCAAGCAGCATTCTGTACTCTAAAGGCAATGACAACTATACATATAATGGTTAAAATAAAATTTACTTTTCAAAGGAGGAGCCTCAGCCTCATTTCAGCTGACTTTTGAAATTGATTAATAGCATGAAAATTAATTTAGCAGTCAGAAATGCCTATTAATAAGATAGTCGGAACATGCAGTGTGAAATACAGTCTTGTTCAAATCGGAGGCTGCACTCAGAGAGCCCAGTCCAGGGTTTCACTTCAAGAGATTGGTTATATTAATCTTATGCAACTCGACTCATTGAATCATGAGCTGAATGCCTAAAAATCCAAATCATCTTTGCACAGAAAAACAAAAACTGTGAAGCTGCAGATTTTATGTGAGTAGAGCTTTCCCTTCCTGGCAGCTGCTTTTCCCCGTGGGAAGACTACTGCTAGGAGCATTTTGTGAACAGGTCTTACAGCATTTCCCAGGCTCTGCCTTTTGCATTGCAATAGAGCCACTTCAGAACTTGTTAAAGAATTTTCTAACACTTCATCTGGTGCACAGATAAATGCTTGGACACCTACAAACATGTTGTTTATTCATCCTCCAAGTTTTAGTCTAAATAAGGCACTAAATAGTGCTTTTAAACATACATTGATGTCTTCACAAACACACAGACATAATGTGAGCAGCCTTTTTAGCATCAGAGTCTGTAGTTTATCATGCTGTTTTGATCAGTTTTCACACACAGTGTCAACCATCATTATTATGTTATACAGAAAAATGAGAGGATGATCAAAGCTATTCCTAATACGTCTTTATGCTTTCCCTGACCTTCTGCTTGACTGTGAGAAATAAACTATTATGTCCTTGCAGTTATTCATTTACAAGGGTCCTATTAAAATACTGCATCAGATACAACAGGTGCTCTGCTAAACGTAGGGAAATACATCGTGCACCATCTCTGGCTGTCGAACCCCACAGCTCTAGCTGGAGCATCTATTTATCACAGTGTTGTAAATACTCTTTAAGATACAGTGATTATAATCACAAAACCCAGGTAAGCACAGCAGAAATAAGTTCATTACATACTATAGAAGGTTCTCACATTACAGTAACTTCCATTTATAACTAGATACTACCTAAATTTATTGTTTAGGTGCAATGAAACCTTTCTGCAAAATGGCTAAAGAGCAGGCCAGTGAGGTACAAAAATCACTACAGGTAATTACTCTCCTAGTTAGCTCAGTATATAGCACATTGACTGGATCACAGAAGTTGAGATGTGTAACATACATTACATATTTTAGAGGAAATATTTTTAGTCCTCCTTCCTTTTACCATGTACAAAGCACAACCTCAAATAGAAAGTTTCTGTGCTCTGAAGCACTAAAAATAATGAATGCAACTCTGAAAAATGAAGAATGCAGAAATAAAGAGAGAGTAAATAAAAATATCAGACTTATCAGAATGAATAAAAACCTGAATGCTAGTAAATGAAGCTTTTTGGAACTATAATGTCAGGTGCATAAATCAAAGCTAGTTAGCACATTTATAGCCTAGACACCGCTCAAGTACTGACTACGCTAGAGTTACAAAGGTTATTACCTACATATACTACTCTTAGTTTGATAAAGATTTTACAAGAGTGTCACTTTACTAGGCAAGAATATGTTACCATAGACCTTAATAGTTAGCTTTAGAATTTATTGTTGTGTCACGTACCAATATATTCTGATTCTGACATACATTTAGAATGACTAAATCCCTTTAACAATGCTTTAGAAGGCACCTGAACACGGAAATAGAGTTATCCCCTAGTGTAGTAACAGGCATATGAAACCAGATGATTTTGTTTGTTTTTGAAAATGAAGCAAAGTTTCATTTGCCTTCACTTTTGGCACAGAAATACAATGGCGCAATTGCTGCCACTACTCTCCTTTCCACCAGGAGGCCCACTTGGAGAGATTTTCACTCACTAATGTTTTTGTTTATACTCCAGTGAAAAATATTTTGCAAAACCAGCAATATAATTGTTAATAATTTCACTAACATACTGCCAAATAATATTTTAGTGAAGCTTACTATTTGCAGACGTAAAAGCAATATTTCTGTGCAATTCAGTAAGATCATGCTCAAACTGCCTGCTACAAAAAACTGCCATGCAGACGCTCTGAATGAGTTTTCTGCATTATTTGGAAATTTATTCTAGGTCTATAGATATTTAACAAGATTTGAAGTATCGGATGTTAAAAATCAACATAGTTTAAAAAAAAAGTCTTCCTTAATTTGCAATTCCTCCTTTACACTAACAAATAGGACAATATAATTTGTGATTTTTATTTATTATGGAGCAAGAAGAACTGAGTGGTGATACAGGAACTACTCTTGGAAAACAGGAATCACAGTGCTAGAAGAAACCTAAAGCCAGTGTTTATCTTCTCGAATATAGAAATAAAGGAAAAAATCCGATGTTTGCCTCCTGAAAGAAGGTGAAGGTTCCACTGTGAGGGAAGTTCTTAGATATACAGCAGCATCTGGTATCCAAATCACCTACTTCACTAATATTAAATACAGTACCAGTTCATAATAATCTCTCTGCTGAATCTTTTCAAATGCCTTGAAAAATATGTTTCAACTCTCCAGAGTGCCCTTTAAATCCATAATAGTTTTCCTAAGGAAAAAATAAGTAGGAAAATGCTACACTAAGATATCTACTATATTAAACAAAATTAAAATATCTACCTTTCCCAAAGAGGATGACAGCATCCTTCCACTCTCTCTTGAGCTGGATCGTGAGCCATTTTTCCCCTCACTCATCTCCTTTTCACACCTGGCTATCTTCTTTTTCAGTTTCTCTCTTCTTTGCTGGTCTGCAACTTAGGAAAGAGACAAATAAAGTTTGTCAGGTTCAAATGATTTTTTTTGTCATAAACAATTTTAAAATATCATAGGGGTAGCCTGACACTCAGCAAAGTCACACCATTGTGATACTTTTAACTTCAAACATTCAGCAATTATGAAAAATTACCTCTATTTTTTAAAATAGAGGTAAAAATAAGACTATGCTGATAGCTGAAGCTAGACAATATTTTACAGCTACTACAATTCTACCCAGAAAAACTAGGATCAGTATCGTTTACAGAGTACTCTACCCTATAAGTTTGGATTCATCCTGTACTCTCATCCAGCTATTCAGCAAAAAAACAAAACAAAATGCTGCATACAAAATTCATGCACAAACCATGGAAGAATAGACAGCTCTTTCCAAGTAAAGAAATCCACTGCAAAGCAATATGTTCATGCCACAGATATAAACAAGGACAGCAGACACTGCAAAAGGGCCACTGCTGGATCAGGAGGGGAAAAAAAGCTTATTAGTTTATACAGGTTAGATTCTGGTCCAGGGCTTTGTTCATAAGATCTGCAACACGGAAGAGAGGTTGGGTGACTACACTGTCAGGTACCTCAGAGAAGAGCCCAAAAGAAAGACAAGGTAAAATTTCCAAGTTTGCTATTGACCACTTACATCTATTACAATAGGTATTGTGAGCCATATTGTGAGCACACAGGTGCCACAGAAGATAAAATCTGCAAAGCTCAATAATCCACCAAAAAAAGTAATAATTTAATTTCCAGAAGTAGAGCATAGTAGTAGTAGAAGTAGTAATTTCCATAGTAGAGCATATTTTGCAGTCTGCATGGACAATGAAACCTGTTTTATCCTTGACTAGAATTCCCATTCATTTACACAGAGCTAGGTTCAATGCTACTGTGCAATTTTGCTTGATATAGACATAGTGGTTCATCTGATACAGACACACAAACAGAAAGCCTTCACTGATTCCTCCAAGGCTATGCACAGCGTATTCAGATTGCACTCTGGTAGACCTCAGTCTTCACACATACTAGTGCAATTAATGCATGGAAATGTAAATAACTGTGGATTGGTGTGGTGCATTTCTCTAGATAGCTGGGAATCCCAGCAAACTGAGGCTCAAGGGAATTTTATATCAACCTTTACAATTCACTTCTCTGTGTACATTAACTCTACAGATATGTTAATTTATAAGAATTATTTAAACGTGTGTGCTCATTTTATCAAATATTTTAGACTCTTTTTAAACAAGAAATGATTCTTTCAGATGCAAAATCCTCGCTCTCGTTCCGCAGGGAAATCCTTCTTTCTTTCGGTTCTTACAATCGACATGTAAAATATGAAATAATTGCTTTTCAGTTGCTGATTCCTTCAGCACACTCCATTAGAGTCCTTACAATGTAAAGTCATCACCTAAAGCTAAGTTCAGTATTACAAATCTGAACTAAATATATGCTTTGAAGGAGACAAATACGCTGTACCATTCAATTAATTAAAACTCAGTATGTGTCTTGCTACACAAAATGATTATTATGAAGTTATTGTAAATTACTATTATTTCTAATTGCATTCGTCTTGAGAGTTACAAAACGCTCAGAATCAGCTAAAGATCAGAAGTTTCATATGTTTGAAATAAATAATTACTTAGACTCAGCCAACAGAATGTTTGTGTGTCTGCAAAAAATAGCCTTTCCTATTGTTTAGGTAAATGGTTGAAATGAGCGTTGAATTAATGTGTTCACAGTGTGAATATTGACACAAAGCTAAGTTCTCCTGCTGTTCTAATTTTGCTGTGTGCTTTTCAGCACTTCACAGTGGGTTTTTTTCCCATCTCAGTGGTAGAGGATTAAGACTGAGATTTAACATACCAGCATAGACCTTGTCTTTACTACCGGGGTTCCAAGCTACAAAAGCTAACGCCTATGGATCTCCAGAACTGCTTGTTATCACTATCATTTCCAGCCCAAGCACGATTTGTGCCTATGTGTACTGAAAGAAAGGGCAGGAAGCGTGCCAGGATGTACCTTTGGCCGTTGGAATGACACACTACGCCCACGGGCCCATATACGGGAACCGTAAAGCCTTGGCCCCACAGCAAACACACACTGAGCTCAACTCAGCCAACCCAGGGCCCATTCCAAGGCCATAATGTCATGTGTGACGATCACAGGGCACAGCAGGTATATGCAGAGCCCAGTGGCACCATTTTCAGGCTGGATCTACCATTAAAAGCCAGGAATTGCAAAACTTGCAAATCCAGAATCAAAGTAAAGTGACAACAAAGCCCCGAGGCAGTGAGCAAGCAACGTGGGCAAGGGCAGAAGCACAGAGCCTTTCCCCAGACAGGAACTGCAGAATCTAGACTTTTAGTTTAGCTTTAGCTAGACAAAAGATAGTATCGTACAAATACCCTTTGAGGCATGTAAGCCTTTGAGGTACAAATGTAATTACAGCTGCTAGGAACTGAAAATACTTAACAGTGCTAAAGAGAATCATGCGTGCTGCAGCTATGAATATATTAAACATAAAGAATGAGACTGGCATTTGGGGACAAACACGCTGTACTAAATGGGAGAAAATATATGTGTTAATTGGGTAAGGTTTCTCACCGTCCTACACGTCTTCTGCTTCAAATCAGCCACAAGAACAGTGTCTTTGGTTTCCAGTGAGGTTAAATGAACTACGTATTTGATACAATTAGCATACTCTCATGAATGAGCACAAAGTAAATACCAACAGAGTTCATTATAAGGTATTTAAGAATTTCACTACAAACAGCTTTAATCATATTTTGCCTCCAGAAACCTATCATAAAGTCAAATATGTGAAAAATTCAAAACAATGTATATATTTTGTTACATATACATAAAGAAAAACCACAAAAAACTGTTTTATCATCTCTTCTAAAAAGCAAATATTTAGGAATATAAAATATATTTAATGAACATTTAATTATATGAATCCCTTAGCTATAAATAGACACTTAATAGACAGTTATTGTACCTCATTAGCTGATATGTTGAAAACCACCATGAGGATTTATAGTAAAGAGACAATATGTCATACAAAAATCAGTACTTTGTTTATCCACATAGATTCAGTGTATGAAACTGTAACTTATACCACCTCCTCCAGGAATCTGTTCTGCTAATTCTGTTGGCAAGGAGGGCAGCAATGGAAAAGCTATAAATTTTAGAAGTTACAGAAGTACCTATGAAATGCTGATCAATCCAACATAGAAATAACACTTTTGCCTAAGCAAACACTCTTTTCACAAGGTTTAGAGCACACTTACAAAGCAGAGATCCTACTTTTCTAACACATTTCTCTGTTAGAGTACTCCCTCTATAGGCTTGATCCTTTTCGCCTTAAGCCATTTCCAGACAAGTGTTTAGAATTATAAAATTAATGCCATAAAACCTGGAAGAAAGAAAAAAAATCACACATATCATACTCCTAAGCAGTTCGAAAACTCTCTGCACACAAAGACAACATGATAATGTTGTAATATTGTCCTTTGCTCCGTATTTCAAATTGCTAAATTAAAATTTAGCACACCATGCTACAGTTGGCAGTGTTAACCTTCAAGTTATTTTTTATTTTTGGTGTAAATAAACTATGCCAGACAACAAAATATTAATACAAAATATTAATTAGATTGAAACTGAATTTAGCTTACAGAAGAGCAAATCTTGAAAGAACTGTCCAAACCTGACCATTTCTCTGGTGTGTGTGTTTATATGGAACAGAGATTCCTCCAGCCTTGTTTGCATCAAGCAGAATGTTACTCAGAAAAGTAGCATTTATATCAGTGGATCTATTTAAGAAACATGATACTACTTGGCCAAGCGACTAATAGCAGATTCCAGCCATTGCTAAAGGTTGGAAGCGAAGCTAAGAGTGAGACAGGAATCCTTCAGAGGAATTCCCAAAGAGAAGCACAGGATTATCCCAAATTTATCCACCTCTGAACCACACGGAGAATCCACATTCCCTCCTGTAGATGTTTCCAGAGGCAGCATGAGGACCACAGGCGCGTGCATGCAAGCGAAGCACCAGCACCCAAGAAAGCTTCCGAGCTGCCCCAGGTAAACCTTCCTTTCCAGAGCGGGGTCAGGCGGGCTCCTAGGTGGATTGGGACAGCAGGATTTGTCCCAGTGTGCTGCTGGGGGAGACCCCAGGGACACTTCAGACAAACGATACCAAGCTAATGCTGTGACTAAGGGGAAGACACGCAATTTTATTCCAGTTCCAGGATATGCTAGGGGCATTTTATAGTCCTCACTGCGAGTGAAAAAGGCACAACAAGAAAAAAACCAAAGAAATATTGGGCAAATGTTAAAGTGGGGTAAATTCAATTAGAAATTAGATACTTTAGGAAAACTCCATGAAAAAAATATTTATTATGTACTGAACACATTTCTTAAAACTAATTACCTCTCATAAAAATGAATGAAACTCTTGGAATAAGAAGTCCAAATTACTATAGTTGATACTGCAGATTGACAAAAATCTTCACACATTGGGTTTCCCTGCTCTCCAGGGATTCAGACTTGATAAATATTCTTGAATACTTTTCCAAATACATATCTGAGCTCTGAAAGCGTAAACATTAGAATTATCTGTTTCCTTTCAAAGGACTTACTTTAGGTGCTGATAGTTTTCACTTTCAAAGGTGCTGGTGTATAAAAAAGACCCAAGAGAAAAGTTGGAAAGGATCAAAAGCAAGGAGATTTGGGGAAGGATTCATGTGAAACAAGGGCAACAACAAAATACTTAAGCCTGCTTGTCACAGAGCTATCTTTTTCATAGCATAAAGTATGGACAGCAATAGTGCAAAATACGTTCATGCTCACCTGGAAAATTCAAATTTAAATACAAATACAGAATTACAGAGCAACAACCATTTCTTCATTTTCTTACTTGAACCTTATCCCTATTCTCCTAAGAACTTAAAAAAAATTACTGACTACTCTGAATCCTCTTCTCCTACCTCCCCATTCCAGTTTCATCAGTGCTAAAATAGATTTCTAGCAGGTATCTTCTCAGCATACAAAAAAATAAAAAATATCAGAGACCTGCATTCCCAAACCCTCTAGTCACTGGGCTCAGCCTGTACTATCAATATGCTCTGTGGAAAAACCACTAAACATATGAGTTGAAAAGTTAGCACCATTAGAAACCAGGCATGTGTAGGAGCAGCTGTCTGTCTTGGCATGGCTTTTGTCAAGTTTTTTGGCACTAACTCCACAACTACAGGCTTCTAATGGCCACTGGTATCAATCAACATGCTTGGACTAATTCTGAACATAGAAGTTTCTCATTTCAAGAAGTTTCACATTTTAACAACTATTTTAAGTCAACAGAGCTGAGTTAATACACAAGAACATGTTTGCTGTTGGCCCGGCGGCACATGGCAGCTCGCCCGCTTTTGCTGACATCTAGGATAACGGGAAAAGAACAGTGGAAACTAACTCCACTTTAAGGACAGACCATGTTCAGTTGTCCAGGGGAATGCCAGCTACAGTATCATGTTTAATTCTTAAACACTAATGACAGATTCATGGCAACAACTCAAAGGGAAATACTCACCTGCTATTTTTGCAGTACACAAGCACATTTTTAAGGGAATTTTTTCAACATTGTCTGCGGGAATCCCCATTTTGCAACTCTATGCTGTTGATAAATCTTAGCATTTGAAACTGAAAAATGTACCTACCTTTCCTAAATTATTTTTTTTTTCTCTTCTCTTTGGAATGGAGAGAGGAGAAGGAAACCCTAATGGAATACAGTAACGCAAGGAATAGAAGAAGACAAAAGTAATAACATGCTTCTGTTGAGGCAAAGACAGGCACAGCATTACTGGGCAAATAAAGCTGTAACCTTCCCTTGAAGCTCTTAGGGGATCTCAGTCACACTGTGGACATTCCCCTGGCATTCAGTCATACTGATGTTGCATTGGTTTCTGGATAAATTATACAGCCTAATCCTAGCAAGAAAAAAACAAATAATTGGTTTGAAAATGCTCTAAAAATTATTTTTCCTGCTCTCTTTTCAGTACATTTTGAATACTCTCACTGATGGAACTATTTGCTGTCATCTTTATATAACCTTTCATAAGAGACAGAGGAAGAAAATATTATACAGTTGATTAAAGACACTACAAATGATACCTAGCACTGAGTTTTACCTCTGAACATTTATATGACAGAACTATTATCCCACAACTGAAATTCATATATAGTTATAAAAAATTAGAGATACAAAGACCTATAAGGAAAAAACCCACCCATATTTCAAATAAGAAATCAGTCCAAATAATTTTCAGATTCTTTCTAAGCACCTGCAACTTATGATATTTATGCAGATACTATGCAAGTGGTTAGTTAGTACTATAAAGAGATCTTATTCAGATGATAAAACATATCACGAAAGCAGATCAGAAAATAATATGCAAACCTTCAGTATGAACAATTATTAATATTCAATTTTTTTTTTTATTAAGAAAGGATAATCTAAAGCAAATGCAAAATCCCGGATCTACTGCAATTCAGACATTTTTGCTATTAATCTTCCCAGACCCACAATTTCAGCTGTGGTATCTAAAAACCTTATACTCCACACTCCAAAATTTGCCTTTTAAAACTGTATTACCAGAATACGTACTTTCGGGTGAATTCACTCCTAATCCTGGCAGCGTTCAGATTGGACAGCAGGAAAAATCTTTTGGCTAGACAGATACTGTGGCTCTGCAACAGGTCTCTCAGGTTGCAGAATCTCCATCCCTGGAGTTTTTCAAGTGTTGGTAAATGTCCTATCTCAAACAAGGGGCTCCAGGAGGAGTAAATGATCCCGAAAGGTCCCTTTTAAACAATATTTCCCTGATTCCATGAGAGAAGAGCAGAGATTGAGCTTCTGAAATGTTAGGAAAAATGACAGTGTGTACTGACCGAGATGCCTAAGAGCAAATAAGAGCAACTAAGAGCTATGACACTCAGCTTCACTTTATGATCAGGCCCTTTTTTGTGAGTATGATAAAATTCAATGAAGTATCCCAAATCTTAGGCTCAAAGAGGCAACAAATATTTTGCAGTTTTGAGGTATTTTATTTTTCTAATGAAAGATTTTAATTTTTTTTGCAGCTTTAAGATATTTCCATTACCACCTGCTTTCTTCCAGGGTGGTGTGGTTAGACGCATATTCTAATAAAATAAAACACAGCATCAGCTTTTTCCATTCCAGTTTGAAAATAGGTGAAAGAGCAATTCAGCAAGGATTTACCGTACCAATTTTATCAAACAGATGGGCAAAAACAAAAGCAGTAACAAAGGTGAAATGTTTCCATCAACAGCCTGTATAGGAGATTAATGTTCCTTCCGTGACCAGAACAGAGTTGCATAGTCAGACACTGTTTTGAGTAAGATGAATTGAAAGAGAAACATTGAACTAAGGCTTGTTATCTGCAATGACAATTTCCTCACAACAGAGTCCACCTGCCAGTGTCATGACAATTATCTGCTAAGGTAAAGTTACCAAAATGAGCCCATTATTCAGAGAAACTCAGGGAGAAAACACACAAGCTCTCAGGTCCAGGGCATTTTAGCGGGGAAGACAGCAGACCGCAGGACAAATGGGCATTCACCCGGGTTGAGAAAGACCAACATGTGAAACGGCATGCAAGAATAATTTTTAAGTTGAGAATCTAGGAGAGTCTACAGATGCAGAAAGAAAAGTTATAAGAGTGGGTTTTTTTTTTTTTTTTTTTTAAATTGGGTAAACATTTAGGTGTAAATTTCCCTCATGCACCAACCCCGTGTTTCCCTGCTTGTTTCAAGGGAAGTTTTGGTAGAAATGAAGCAAGGAAAGGAAGAATATTCCAAATGACTCTGCAGAGCAGGTGATGTGCTGTTCCTATCGCAGCCTAGACATCCTTGCAGCACAGCTCCAGCCTATGCTGAGCCTTTGGAAGCAAGGGAGACACAGCCAGAGAGGCACCTTCTGCGATCTGGGCACGGCTTGCTGCCTAATTCACTCTCAAGCCATTGTCCAGAAATACCAAAAAAACCCAAATGAAATCGAGACATTCTGCTAAAAGGATGAGTGATTCCTTGCAACAGCTCTAGTTATTCTTGTCATTCTATAGGGCAGTATCACTCTGGCTGGCTCAGCTTTGAGACTAACCATAAAGTATATCGTACTCAGAAGAAAAAAAAAAAAGTGCCCATCCTAAATGATTTTTTTTCCAGAATCTCAGCACTAGCAACTAATTATAAATATAGAAAGGGATTCAGAGAAAAAAAGATGTCTAACAGAGATATTTTTGTCATTTTAATAAACAGCTGCTCAGCTGCTATTTATCCCCATTGACTAATATACTTCATTTAGTATTCTGTTAGTCTGTGATTTATAAGTATTGCATTTCAGCTAATGCCATAAAGAAGGTTACAGTACTGATACTTTTACACAATAGTAAGTAATGAGGAACTCTCAGAAACAGCAACTGCAGTTTAATCCAGGCTGTGTAGCTGTGTACTCGTGATTAGCTATGTTTTCTGTGAAAGGAAACGAAGTTTCAGACCAGGTCCCCATGTGCCAAGTTCTCACAATTTCTCTTGACCTTACATTATTAAACCCTCTTTGTGAAAGTTCTGTCACACCATATATCATAAGAACAGATAAAATGCTGAAAACATCCTCTTCTGTTCCATTAAATGAATGAATGCAAAGGATCCTAAGCAAAGTTAACTGCAAACCTAAGCATGATTAATTACTCACTGATAGACTAGGAACATCTCATACATTCATTGAGATTCTTTCAAATAGGTGCCGCAGGATTAAAAAAAAGCTGAAGAAACAAGCATATGCACATACGCCTGACTAAGAATCATATTTTGCTGTTGCTCTTCCATTTCTCTTTTGTTTTTAGCTAGTTTTACACAAGTTTTTCCAGAATCGACATATCACAAATACTTACATTTGATGCTGGTCAGCCTGCTCCTGGGCACTGAACAGTCTACAGCTGCTGAAAATATGAAGAATAAATGCGAGTGATTCAATGTTGATATATTTAAAAACATTTGTGACGGTTAGAACAAAACCAACAATCAACCAAAACTGAGCAAGGAATAATTTAACTAGGACTCAGTTAATGTTTCAAAATGTCATGTACAATGCAGTTAAATTATTAGATATTAATACACTCAGATTATTTCAGATACAGACAGACATTAAGTAAAACACAATAAGAAATATTTGAAGCTACTTAAATGAAAAATCTCTATTAAAAAATATTATCCATTTTTATCTTTGACAATTATAATTTGACTGCTGAAAGCATTTAGCTGCATACCTAGAGATATTGAGGATGTTATCTGTTCAAAGCAAAGACTTGGGCAGAATCAAAAGCCCCAGTGTATCTCCTTTTAAAGTAAGCTTTAGGAAAGAAAGGTATGATGTAAAGAATCAGCAATAATCTCCAAAAGCTCTTTCACAATTTGCAGCTTGATTTCATTCTTAGGGTATAAACTGCTCTTAGACACTTCAGTCCTAGCAATATTAATGCTAGGGCTTCACAGAGTGACACAAGTGTTTAAGATTAAGTTGGCAGGATTTGAAATAAATGGTTTTTTAAGGCCTCCCACAACACTGATGGTCCTTTTCTAGTTGGAGAAGTCTCCAAAGGTAGTTTATGCCCTGAAGAATGAAATTAGGCTGTAAATTGTGAAATAAACAACACTAGAAATTGTCTATGGACTTAGAATCTTAGTACAGCGCATGATACTAACTTTCTAAACACAGTACTTAATGCAACATATATAACCCTAAAAATTAATTTGGACTATAATACAGTTTGTTTTCAGCTCTAGCACTGACAATGGGGAACTATAAGTCCATAGAGGAATAGCCACAAAGTTTTAAATCTGAAAAAATTTGGGGCATAGTCTTACCATAATTAAGAAATACATAAAGTTTTCTATTATATTTATTATTTTACAAAGAGATTACAACAAAAAAAAAGGAATTTTGTTTGTATGTGCAGATAGTAGTTGGATGGATATTTTAAAATGCATCTACACAAAAATGTAAATTGGAGTAATTGATATTCTGCAGACCTACATTCAGATCTTATTTGCTTTTGAATGCAAAAACCCCACCGTAGCCAGCACTGCCGATTTCCTCAAATCATACTTGTTTTAGGCCACTGTGGTATGTATTTACATAGCATGCAAAAATACAGACCTTTAATGACCACAGAATTTAGAAGCGCAGCTTCTAAAGTGTAGCTATATTTAGAAGTGTAGCTATATTTAGCTGTGAATACTGGAATCTCACAATAGCAGAAGAAGCTGAAATTTCTTTTAATATCATTCTGTAGTTATTTGGAAGCTAATCAGGGCAAGAAACAGTGAAATAACACCTCCTTAGATGTAATTATCCTAAGTTTTTAACTAGTTTAAACTCACATATTAGTAATTCATTACTAATGGTGCCCATGCCAAACCTGAAGTACTGATTCTCCCACCAAATAAAACAATTCTCAAAATACTGTGTGCAAACTGGGGGCATTCATTCTTTTTAACACACATCCTCTTTAGCCAAATAAAGACTTTATTTTTCATTTAAAAATACACATTCTTAACACTCACTAATGCTGCCCACTCCAATATGAACCAGTGATCACAACTATCTTCGAGATGAAAACAAAACACTAGTCTGACTTTAACTAAAAATATTCTGCATTTATTCCTAAAATAAATTCTGTATGCTTGCTATCACAACCATTTCCAACATTCCCATCTCAGCATATTATTTCATAGTAGTACTACAGCAGAATGATGAGAATGCAGCTTAGAGTACCTGGAAATTAAAGCAGTAACACTGGCAGCACTTGAAGAACTCATACAAAATTTCCAAACCCAAAATAGAAAAGATAAAGTAGCAGCTACATCTCCTTGCTCATATCAGTCTGTGTACCAAGCAGAAAAACAAAAAAAACCCAAACCTCCTACAGTCCAATTCATTCCCTTTTGATATTAGCCTATTTTGAAAGAATAAGTAAAAGATTCATATATTTGCATTATTACCTTTGGCTGAAAGGATTTTATTATAATGAAACATAAGGTGATCTCTGATCAGGTACTGATTAGTTAGACTCTGTGAGGAATCAATGCAGAAAGCTACAAAAATAAAACATATTTGAACATTTTAAAGACAGGTACATTTTTAACCAGTTGTTATTAGGCAATTCAATCTCAAAATCGGTATTTCCAATAGCAGCTGGACATTTTTCTTTCTCAGATGGTATTACATGATAAGGAGCTGTTGAAGCTGGACTATGTAAACATCAGTATGGAAATTTCCTATTTCTCCATTCTACACCCAAAAAATGGGTCTGAGGGGACATTATGGCATATAAATATATACTAGCCCCTTTCAACTATCAACTGTGAAATTATATGTTTAATTAGAAGGCTTTTTTAAACATCAGTAACTTCATATACTCTTGGTAACTTAAGAGGCTCTGTGTGTGTATAGAAATATATATCCACATACATACACAAGCTTCCTGTCTTTACTATTTGCCCATACATACACACAAATATATACATATATGTGTGTGTATCTTGTTATTTCTAAATAGTTAAACAGTGCAGAGAGAAAACTCATTCCTCAGAAGTCATTTCACTAAAGCATACAAAACGTACATATTGTTAAATTTCATCAATTGAGATAAATGAAAAGATTATTATACAAATATTTTTATTCAGAAAATGAATAAATTCACACAAAAGCAACTAAATCAACCTTCTTATGGAAGCATGTGTATTACTTACCATTACTTTTAGTACTTAAGTGTCCTTTAAATGGACTTGCTGGGCCACATCTGGGAACGACAACAGCTGGGTGATCACTCGCTTGAACAAAACATCAGAGAGTTAGAAAACAGAAAATATATTTTGGCAGACAAAGTAAAGCAGAGAATCATGGATCACTGTAGATGACCTTTTTCAGTAGAAAACTAAACATATTTAAATGCTATACTACTACTAGAGTATAACACTGCAACTACATAACTTAATCTGAATGCCAGATTATGACTGTAGTATGTTGATTGGTTCATGGAATTAAACAGCAGAACAGATCATCGGATCACTTCAGGTTGAATTTTATATTGTCCATTAAATTGCACACAGATACATGTATCTAAAGCCTCACTTTTTTCAGGTTTTATTGACATAATTTTATCATTTTGGAAAATGAATAATGAGAAAAGTATTCTCAATGTAGGCAATGATTGTGTGAAGTATTATACTAAAATATGAGCTTAATAATTTAAAAATAAGAAGCAACAAAAAATAATTATCTTTGTGTGAAAAAGCATTCTAACAACAAGAACAATCTATTTCAAAAATCTACTACTATTAATATAAGAATTTAATTTGCTATTTAACAACTCTACAGACAAATGTAAGTACAGGCAAAACTTAAATATCTAGTTATTCTGAGAAAAAAAAAAGAAAGAAAAAAATGAAACACCAGCAATTATTCTAATAATAATGTGTGCTCCTGCCACACATGTTAACAAGCCCTTTTGTGGCCTCTCACCTCCTGCACACCCAGCACCTGCCTCTCCATGTTGCCTCCCTCTTACACAGTGACTGACACTGTATTATTGTAGCTATGTATGGCATGGCTTGCTTAAAACTTAACAAAGCTAATAAACAAAAAGTCAATAAGCAAAATGAAAATAAGTAGCATGCATGAAAGTTTTCAGAGCATTTTCTTGGGCGCCCTGTTGCCAAATAACACTAAAGGTGGATCTATAAACTCAATCCCTATTCTTACACAGCAAAACAAATTATCAAGGTGATCTTGAATTAGCACGAGGATTTCACACTTAGAAAAGCCAGTCTTTATATAGCACAGGCTGGTAAGGCTTAGCTACAGTAGAGCCAGTATGTGTAATAACAGTGCTCTTGCTGCCCTTTGCTGCAGGTGCTCTAGACTAGGGGGAGGAAAGAGATATAAAAAAAAAAAAAAAACAAGGAAGAAAATGATATGCATTTTTTTTAATCCCATCCTACATTCTATATCTTTATGCCATTTACTTTATTCTTCAAAGCCAAAAAGCAACACTCCTACCCTATACACCAATGTGAAATAGCTCATTTTAAATCTCCCTTCTGATACAATTCTTCCTAATCCTTACTTGTGATTTAAATATACATATGGATAAACAGTACTAAATGGACTAATAAAAAAAAAATCCAAACATCCAATAAAAAAAATACTGAGTTTAGAAAAACTTGGTGAATGCAAACCTAGCAATATTAGCTTGCTTTTTTGTTTAAATATGTCTTTCTCTTTTGCATTTGAGCGGCAGTCATGATGTACTTAGCTATTCACACCAAGAAAGAAAACTTCATCAAGTTGGAGTGCTCACCTGTTTAATCTAAGTCTTTGGGAGGACTTAAACTTTAGGTTATCAGTTTGTTAGTAGCTAAAATAAAAAGTCCACCTAACAACAGAAAAACCTTCAGGAGCCAGAAATGTAGGAGATAGCGGGCACATGAAAGCCAGATAGTCGCATATAGTGTTACCCAAGATCAGCACAATTTCCTAGCATTTTCTGTATTTCAAAACAGTTATAATTCCAGAAGACAACACATGTGATACAATTATACAAAGTTATGCAACTAGCTCTAATTTTTATGTGACAGAATGACGGAGGGATAAATATGGGCATCTTAAAAATGCAGAGACATTCTTAGACCTTCAGCTGATTCTTTTCAGGAAAGCTAAATCCCTTTAGCTTCATTTAAAGATGAGCAAAGATGCTCAGAGCAAAGATGCTCTTAGTCTCTTCAGCTGGGATATGTCTAGAACCGCTGAAAAATCACGTTATTTTGAAATGTTCATTTTCAGTTTATCACCAGCAGATGGCACATGGATAAACTGTATCAGACAAACCATTGCATGTTATTCTTTTAGCTCTTTACTACAGATGTCAAAATAGAAGAAAAACCAACCCTCTCTCCCACCAATATCCTGCATCATCATTTCTCAGCCAATAAATAACAAAAAAAGGGGTAGGGGGAAATTTCAAGATAAACAGGGAAAAATATTTTGCAGTCTCCTCTGAATATTTTGTTTGTGGACAGAGCAGAGATTGATCACAAGCCATGCAGAAATCCCCGATTTGTGAAAATTCCCAGTTCACTCAAAAATGATGTAATCAGTTGTGGAAAAGGTCATGGTCCTTGCACAGGGACACAGCTCTCAGAAGCCACGTCCAAGATCCTACTCCTCCTGTCTACCCTACTCAGTGTGTCCCTGAGGAAGGATTTCACATGCGGCACTCAGTCCTTTCACAGGTGTTTTGATACCTTCTAAAGAAGCAACTTGGCCATTACAGCTGTGAGTCACAGTCCAAGAAATGGACAGCCTTGAATAAAAGTTTTCCTGAACACTTGGATTGTGAGGGCCCTTGAATTGGCAGGGTCACAACACCTGAACATGATAAAATCTCGCAGGCCATTAACAAATGGCACTTTTGTTACCAGGCAAAAGTTGACACTGAAGAATTTTATTTTATTTTCAGTTGAACTCTGGATATTACATGTTATTGTAGCTCAAATTCAAGAACAGAACAGTTTAGTCTTCAGTTTAAAGTACTGTCATAAACAGCACCTGTGAGGGAGGCCTCCTATGGTGCTCCCATGACACTTCCTCCTGTGCTACCAGCCCTCGGAACTAAATAATATAAATTAAATTAGTCTGCAACCTTTCCATCAAGGAAGCTATTTGAGTCTTTCCATTAGCTACCTGTTTTCACAAAACTTGGAGGAAATCTGTCACAGAGAGAAGCCCAAATACACTAATTTGGCAGAAATAATACTTAATGATATTGAAAAGTGGCAGGGAATGCATAACAAGCAAACTTTTGATTTCTTAAGATCCCAGGCTGTTTTCATGTAGATGTTCCATCAAATTTATTAATATACAAAATTCAACTTATACTATCCTCCCTAAAAGTGAAAGGTATCACAGTTTTTTTATATGTTGTCATATATTTACAACAAAGAAGGAAGCCGCTGATGTCAGAGAAGCTGGAGAATTTGGTATGTGGGGGATATGTTATGTATTTTAGCACTTGTTCAAGATGTTTGAAATGAGATATAAAGTATCAACATTTGAATGGTCATCCTCATATTTGAGATCAGCTACCCCAGTTGAACAATAGGAGAGCTCAATTGTTTCACAAGTGTAATCTCAGCTTGTCTGCTGATTTGAGCAGATATTTGTTTCAGGTTGTTTCAATTTGATTTCACATTGTATATTCATAGCTATTTGCACAGTAGCAAAAAAACTAGACTTCAGTTGAAGGGTTAGATAATGTGACCAGAATTTGAAAGGAGGAGGTGAGATTTTCAGCAAGTTACAAATTTACCAAATATTTACCTGATAAAATGACAATAACACAGTGTTATGATAGAGCAGCTGGATAGCTAAGGGAGCCAAGGCCGCTGTGCTGTGCTAGGGCTGTGAGCAGAGCAAGAGCGGTGTGTACTTAGCCTACGCGATCTCTTATTTTCTTTTTCAAAACCCACTCATGCAAGTGATATTTTTTTTTCAATGAATGTTGCCTACTGCTTTTGATGACTTGAGATAAGCTCTAAAAAAATAAATCATTTTGAAATAGGACCACTTATCTGGACTTGGTTGGCAGAACTCATCCCAGTACTAGAGCATCTCCAGTAATACTAAAGTTTGCTAACTAAAATGTACAATGCCTACTTCATGTAACAAAATAATCTGTTCTAAAACCCTGCAGTCACAAATTTAAGATCTACATAAATATACCTCTTCAAGACCATGTCATTTAGTTTAGGAAATCATTTGCTGAAATTTAAACCTGAGAAATTGGAAAGTATAATGGGTCCTTCCCTATCTCGAATAGACCAGACATTTAACTGCAGCATCCAGCTATACCTTTCATCACAGGGCAGGCAGCACAGTTCCTCCTCACTAACTATATAACACCACGCTTCTCAGGTTCTCTTTTCTTCTAGAGACCAAGCAAATCAAATAGTATTGAAAATACTAATTAGATCTTTTAGTTCCTTATTAATGCTTGTATTTCTTGCTTCTGTAGGCTTTCCCTGAAAGTGTGAGATACTATATATTAACGAAGGGGAGGGGAAAAAAAAAAAAAAAAAAGCGCTTTCTCAGTGATTCTCTTCAGATGCAATCTAAGGTAAGTAGGAATTATATTACTCCGAAGATATTTCTAAAATATTTTGTCAAAATGACCTTTGCATTTTGCTTTAAAAATATATGTGCTATTTATTTCCTTTCTATTTTACGGTCTTAAAAAATCATGGAAATTGGTGGCTTGTATTTGTTACTTTGTTTCCTATTAGTAATAATACAGATTTTATAGAAATTATTTATAGAAAGGGCTACAAGGCCCTTTCTGATTTACAATACAAAATTGGACTAGAAACAAGCACAGTTTTTCATGATAATTTTTTCACAGTACAGACACTCAGAACCAGAAGCCACAAAAGCTCCTAGTAACTGTGTAGGGAAGTGCAATCCCTGTACTTTCATATGAGCAGCTACTAAATTTCAGATGGGATTCAAAGCACCAGGTGGACCTCATGTCTGCCCAGCAGTCTCAGAGGAGTATGTTCACCACTTAGCTAATGCCACCAATCCTTATATACTGTTATACACACACATATATATATATATATATATTTCCTTATCATATATATAACCACTCCATCTTGTGCTTTGTATCCTGGCACCAGGACTCCTGCATTTCTGGCTGCACAGTGGCCTCCTCTCAGCCAGAGATGCATGAAGTGTTTCTGCCTCCAAGGAATTAGACGTGCAGCATTTGCATGAGATGCAAGGGATTTCATCTCCCTGGGCCCAATACAGACACGGAGCCCAAATTTCACAACTCCACAACTACTCTAGCCCATCCACTAAATAAAACATCAAACGCTTAATTTTTAAAGATCTGGTGCTCTCATTTCTACAACTACCAGCTCTTCTCTTTCTCTCCAATCCCCCAGTGATCTAAAACAAAAATAGTTGATGATAAAGCTGTAGCAAAGTGAATAATTCAGGCAGCTACAGGGCTCTGCTGTGAGGGATGCCCACTAGTTCATAAATGTCCTATTCAATGCTCTTCCTGCTGTGAATACCGTCTTTTAACTCTGTACACACTTAAGAACACTAATGTATGTACTTTAGAGTACACACTGCAGCACTAAGGCTATATGTGCTGTGGGGGCAACATAAGTGTTTTAAATCATCTCTGTGAAAGCCTAAGTGAGTTAGGAGTAGTGATAGAAACCCTAGCATCTAATCTAATGCCTCTGGAAAGGTCATATTTAAAGGAATGAAATTAGGACCTGAAATATAGTACCAAAACTGAAAGAATGTAAGAGCATTTTTAAATAAAAGAATCCATTAACTCTTTATGCTACAGAAATTGTCATGTGCATGAATACAACATGGATATAAACACCGCTGTCTCAAAATGCATTAATAATCTGTCCATGAACATATGCAGTGGACTGAAATTTATTTCAAAATTCCATTTTTATTAGCATGGTTTCTTTTTTTTTTTTTTTTTTTTAAGTAAGAAACAAGCTCTGTCAATACTATGAGTATTATCTTTCCTACCAATGCACCTTACATCTTCCTACCAGTCCCCTCCAATCTCTTCCAGTCTCCCCAGTTTGTGGTCCTACCCCCATGAGCATCTGGCCATAGCTGGTGAAGTGCTATAGATCATTGGGAACTCATCATCTAGTTCTTGCTCTCTTGGCAGAGAGCAGTAACCCACTCACGGGCTCCTTTTCTTTTTTAAGAAAACCAGCTTTAAACATGGCAGCTGTGTACCACGTTTTTTGCGGTGTCGATTCCGTCACAGAAGGTAACTGCAAACATGACTTTAAATTGTGTTGATTATTGGAGGCATTCATAATGTTTCATTTTATTTGAAAACTACAGCAAGGAAAAAACAAGCACTTCATAGTCACACCTTTTTTTTTTTTTTTTTTCTGTTCAAATTAAATAGAAGAAGGATGCATTTCTGATTTCAGGGATAACAGAATTCCCACCAACTCTGAAAGTACCATGACTTAGTTGTGAAGCTCGCTTTAAGGGGGAATTAACTTTGAAGTTGATTAAGAAATGACAGAATCTATGGAGGAAATATACACATATCACTTCTAAAATTTCTGAAGCGAAACTTAATGAATAAAAAGCCCCAAGAAGCTACAGTGCCCTCAGTTAGTAGTAAAGTCCCATATGTTCCATTTGAATTTTGAATTGGATCATTTGCCTTGGCACCAAAGTATTATTTTACCATATGAAATATTATAGCGTAACACTTGGACATATGCACCACAGATAATCACATAAGCTGTTAATTAGACAGCACTATTAATATATTTATCATGCCAGATTACACAAAAACACCTCTTTATCACTACTCTTACTGCCTAAGAGTTAGTCCTCTCAGTGCTTTACACCTAATAACCTAACAGCATTCTGCTTAAATGAAACCCATCCTACTGAAATTATATTTCATTTTCAAAATTCAAAACCTCTGGTTATTGAGGAAATCCAAGGAACCTCCATTTCGAAACCAACCATCCCTCGGAGCGGCACCTGCCACCACATCCCCCGGTCCTGAGCTGCCACCGCCCAGACCTGGCCGCACCGTGATGATTTTTACATTACGAGAGCTGGCAACACTTGTATAAGACTCCTATACTATTTCTTTTTCATCACGCACATCAGTATCAAGTTCAAATCTAGAAGTATTTTAGACACTTTCCAAGAGCTGGAGCCCCATCCCGCAAACATTTCCACGCATTACTGCCCGCTTTTCTCAGGCCAAAGCTGCACAGGAGCAGAGCACAGGAGCAGCCCGCCGCAGATTAGGGCGGGCAGGGGCGCACTTTAGCTCAGCCTTGACGCTTTAGAGCCCTTTATTTATCAGCTACTGGGGGACTAAAACCTACCGGGGCAACCGGCTGGGACCTGCACCCCACACGCCGCACGAGGCCCCAGGCTGAGACCCGCCGGCGGCCGCACACGCCAGGCCGGGCGAGGGGCAGGCTGGAGCCGGAGGCGGCAGCCGCTGCCATGGCGGCCGCGCCGGGCCTCGCACGGAGCCGCCACGAGGCTGGCGGGCGGCGCTGCCCGCGCCGGGCTCGGGGGCCGCGCGCGGACCCGCGGGGAGGGAAGGAGGGAGGGTGGGAAGGGAAGGAGGAGGCGCCGCGCCCGAGCCCCGCACCTGGGCTCCGCCTGCCGCCGCTCTCCATCCTCACGCCCATCCCGGCGCCGGGGCCGCGCTCCGCTCCGCGGTGGCGGCTGCGGGGCGGCCCCTGCGGCGGTGGCGGGGAGCGGGGCGGGCCCGGCCGCGCCGGGGTTGCCATGGGCACGGGAGGGCGGGGGGAGAGGGGGCGGGCCGCGGGCGGGCCTCGCTGCGGCCCTGCTCCAGCGGCGGGGAGTGGGTGGGGGTTAGGGCCGTTGCCCCCATCTTGTCCCTGTCCCCCCGCCCTCCATGCGCTTAAAAGCCTCGACTCCGCTTTTCGAACGTGTCCTCACTAAATGACGTCACCTGAGCTCGGATAAAGCTGGAGCCGGGGTGACCAGAGGCCTTCCTAGGGGATAGTGTGTGGCCCAGCAGCAGGTTTCCCTCAGCAAAGGCCGCAATATTTACATTTTCTTTCCTCCTAATGTGTTGGCAATCTAACAGTAAAGGAGAAATTTAAGGCAAATTCCTCTTTATCGTGAAAAGTGAGTCGCAAATAGTCTGTCCGACAGAGTGAGCCTAGGCCGGGCCCAGTTTGTGGCACAGCAGAAATTCACTAGCGATATCTCTCCAAGTAAGCAGCAGTTTAACACTGTAAACTTCCCAGAAGTAGCAGGGCCTGGCCCTCCAGGAAAGCAACCTCTAACATGGGTGATGAAATCAGCGAACTAGTGCGTCCATCGCATCTCAGGGGGTCACACACGAGCTAGCCCCATCCCGTGGGTGAGAAGTAGCTGCCAGGGAGCCGCTATTCCGTAATCAATCCAGAGAGATCCAAGAGCAAAGTTACCCTAAGGAAAATCCCACATGCTGTATTTGCCAAGAGGTTTTTCTGCTGCTTCTGTAAGAAGTTGCTTTATTTAATCGTTCTCACTTGAACGTAGCTTCTTGGAGAGGCATCGAAGAGGATTTTAATTGCGAAATGGGCACTTTACCTGTTGATAACTCCTTTTTACCGCCTAGAAATGATTTTTGATTGTAGCTGTATCATGCTGGATGAAGGGCGTTGTTTATCTACCCCAGTACTTCGCATGTTTCCGACGTTTCAGAAAACTTGAATATTATTGACGTATCTGAAGTCTTTTCCTGACTCCCAGTCTTTGGTCATCAGCCTATAGCTTGCTTTCAAAGCTTTTCTGGTTCCTTTCATAACTTTTAATGCTCCTATTAATTGTATAAATGTCTAGTACTGTTTTGGAAATTACCTTCATTCTTGGCCTCCTTGTATCAATCATTTCAACAGTCGAATATTGCTTCCTGTAAAACCAATTTTCCTATAAAACCAACTGTCATAAATGCCTTATCTTTTTGCCAAAGCCAAAACCTTTGATAGCATTTTGCCTTATTTTCTCGTGTTTCTTTTTGATGTGAGGTCAGTGATACCAGAGAAAATATCTATTCTATTAATTTCTCCATGCAGAACCTATAAATCCAGAAAGCCCCCAATCCAACAGTCTCATTTTCTATTCTCTAATGCAAATTCTTGACTGCATGTGGAATTGGAAATTCAGGGAAAAGCTCTCAGGAAATTAATTACCTTAAGTTCTTGTGGTTAAATGTCTGTTTTAGACTTCTTGGAAATAATCCAAATGTTTAAACCATTAGATTGTGGAGCTTTATATAGTTCCAACATACCTCAGATACCTGAAGTTCCCAGTACCTTCAGATACCTGAACTTACTATAGAGAATGCAAGTGCATGAGAGTCTACATGGCATCTAAAGACATAGTTACCTCATTTGATACCTCATTGGCCACAGCAAGATCATTCTACAAAAAATACTTTTCTGTCAATGAATTGTTCATAGCAATAATTTATTCCTTAAAGAAAAAAAAGCTTCATCATCCCAATTCTGAATTTCAGAATCCTTAATTCTCAGTATCTTGTGCCTGATGTAATGAGTGGGCTGCTTTTTTTGTCTGACCCAAATGATCTTTTCCTTTGTAGTCCCCTTGCTTTGTTCCTATACTTTTTTTCACCATTCAGATGATCAGAAGACTCAAACCGAACTGAGCGGTTTTGAGAAACCTGGCAACTATTCTCCTTGTTCCTAGGCAACACTGCAAGAATGCAGCTATTTCTATTAGTTTCCTTACAATCAGCAGCCACAATATCCCAGAAATGTCCCAGGTCTGGAATTTCTGACCTACAATGACAACACATATCAAACCCGAATGTGTTTCTGAATCGTCTAATTCATGTCCTTGGCCTTCAGCTCCCCTGGGTTACAATGCATGTCAGATAGAACCTCAAAGAGTTACCTTTACCTTTCAGTTATGGAAATATTAATAATGTTAGATTTCTTTTTTTTTTCTTTTCTTCTTTCTTCTCTTTGGTTTTTTTTTTTTTTTTTTTTTTAAATCTGGGAAAAACAATGGTACGTATATACACTGAAGAAGTAAAATCTATGTTTTTTTGTAGAGTCTTGACTTGTTTCAAGAAATTAATTTTCTTTTCCCCACACCTTTCGATCAATGAAGCCTACATATGCAAGGAGAAAGCATTTTAATAACCAAATCTGCTGGTTGTATTCATATAGTAGTAAAGAACAGCCCTGAACTCACCGCACTGTGCACTTAATGATGGAAACAAATTTCCTGGCTTTATTTGAGTGTTGTTTAGCTCACTCGTCTCTTGAGTCTGGCATCGGTGCCCTTTCTCGGTGCGGGTTTGTCACCGCTTTGTGCTCGCGGGTGTCATCGTAGCAGTACCCTGACTGCTGCTTCTCAGCAGGCTGCCGCTACCTTGGAGCAAACCCCATCTGGCATGTTCAGCCCATTAACCTCACAATCCATCCTGCTATGACTACTGAGAAAGAAAAACGTTTCCCTGTGAGGAGGAGGCAATACTTTCTAAATGCTTTTGAACAGGCTGCCTGAGCAGGGGTTTTTTTGCTACCTAATTATGAAATTCCTGTGTCAGACAATTGGGGTAGCTTTCACACAGAGAGTGTGAGGGACAAAAGAAGAGACCAGACTGAAGTAACTATTGAAATAGGAGGGTTTTTAAAGGGTACTTTTGCAGAAGGAGTCCTAGGTCCTTTTCTGCCTCATGCTTGGCGTGGTGCTGAATGTTCTTTGGGTCATTTGGTCCTTAGACATATCTAACACCATGTGCAGGCTTGAAGTAGCATTTCTGTTTTCAAGATGCTATGAAAGGTGTATGTTCTGATGGAGAACTTTCTCCCTCTTTCCCTTTCTTCATGGCAGCACATGGGGTTATTTTATTAGTGCTTGATTAGAGATTTTCATAAAGGCTAGGGCTCCACAGGAAAAAATGAGGCAGAAACAATTAAGGGGAGATGGTCCATGCCTTCAAAACTGTGTCTTAATATTCTATCATTTTGAATGCAGTAGGGATGCTAACTTCAAGTAGGAGGGAATGTGATACAGAAGATTAGGGTAATTATAGTAATATATAAGGACATAAGATTTCTATGAACACATTATAAAACTGCCTTACTATTTTTCAAATTAGGACAAAAAGTATCCCCTGCAGAATGAATAAATACTAACAAAACCCTTTCAGGAAGCTGTTGTGCAGGTGTACTCTCTCTAAATTCTCTTTTCTTCAATTTTATATGGATTCTTACAATGCACCTATCCTTGCGCATAGGAGTGTCTGTTTTTGAAAGTGGCAAAGGAAAAAAGCAACTATAAATTGTACAACATATTGTTCTATGCTTTAATATAAAATCTAGTAGCTGGGGTGACTCAAAATCTGCTTATCCTTGCATGCTGCCATTTTTTGTTTCTCTACTGTTCCCATGAAAGTTTACAGATGGGAGGACATGAAATACTGTCCTTTATTAGTGCTAACTGCAGAGAGCTGGTCTGTTCTCATTACTTGAACTATTAGGTAGGAAAAGAATGCAGACTGTGATTATTAATAGAATAATTGGGTCTTTAAAGTGGAAAAACCAGGTGAACGACAGATCTCAGTTGTCTAGACCATAAGGAATGTTTCATTCCTCAAGGGATACACCTATTGTGTCACATAGAAATGTTACTCATAGTAATTACATAGTGAAAAGAAGAACCCCTATTTTCAATATTTGCCTCAAGAACAGATAATGAGGACTCAAATTAGACCCATATGATTGACACAACTCCATACCCTGCTTGGGTCAGAACACGCCTTTGGCGGCTGCCCAGCCTGCGGTAGGCAACCGGGAGAATGTCAATGTGACATTTCTTTTGGCCCATCTACCTCCTTCAGGGATCCTCTGTGAACAGCCGGCTCATGCTTGCCTAGCTGTGTAGGAATCCATGCACACGAACAAATGGGATCTCATGTGCTCAGGAGAAGATCTTTCAGCTTTACCGAGGTCAAGAGAAGGAATTTTCAAGGGCAGCTTTAGAATTGTCAATAAAAGATGATAAAAATGCACTCTAATTTGCTACAGCACTTTGATGGCTTTTCAGTATCTTCATGACTTTGTGCATGAATGTGAAATGCAACTGTTAACAGAAATAGTCTGAAATTTCCAACTGGAATAAATAAATAAATAAATAAACACTATACGTACATTTAATTTAGGTTTGAACAAGTACCATATTGCACGTGTGCTTTCTATACAAGAATATTAAAGAAAGTTGACTGAAAAAAATTCTTGCAGACCTTACTTCATAAAGAATAGCAGTTTTTGTCACCCCAATCACTTGCAAAAACATGAAGAAAGAAATGGGGAAGAAAATGGCAGGATGCAAAATGGAAAGAATGAAATTTAATTAGTGCTGAAATTCTTTGAGAGTAATGTGTTCTTCAGAATCATTTCATTAATAGTAAAAAAAAAATCATAGAAGGAACTGCAGTAAGCACTTGTTACTCAGTTTGGGAATTCCCTTTAGCTAGATGCTTTATTCGAAGGAAAACTTCTGCTACAAACCAAATTTGTATTTTGATATGGGCTTCATGAGACTTAAGCAATATTCAAATCCAATGGATTAAGACAGTTTTATATTTGGTATCCAGGCACCTTCCTTTTATTGTTTTGGTTTTTTGGGTTTTTTTTTTGTGTGTGTTCTTTTGTTTTTTTGCTATAAAAAGTTGTGTCACCAAAAAAGAAGGGCAATTCAGCTTGATGAATGGTTCACAGACACAAGAATCAAGATGCCCAGGGACTGTTTATAGCTTCACCATTGTCTCATTTCATCTTGTGTACTCTGAGTTGGGTGCTTATTTTGTTGCTGTCTAAATCACCTTCGTGTGATTCATAGTTAGCAGTAAAAGTGGAGACACTTAGAGCTAGTGCACGTGTCTGCATACTTGGGAAGAGACTTTTTGTACTGTGTTCCTTATCGATAGAAATGTAAGGCTTTTGAATATCCTCTGAATAATAAATATCTAAACTACAGATTGAATGATATGGATGTTCTAAGGAGAGAATATTTGATATCATTGATGTAGTGTCCCTGAAACCAATAGTAAAAGGCTGTTTCCAAATTTTAAGCATCAGTATATGTAGCTGTGAAAGGGTAGTGTAATGAAGTATAACAAACAAGACTAGAAAGTGAATTTGCTCTCAGTAAGTGGATCAATTATGGAATGTAGAAAAAAAAAAGAAAAGTAGAGTGAAGATAGAAAAAAATAGTGTCCCATCATAGTTTCATTACTGACAAGCAATGACATCACGTAAATCTCTCCCATAAACTACTGAAGCTGTCTTAAAAGTATTGTGTTTTTGTTCTTGCATGCCTATTTAAAGGTTTGCTTAGGAATTTAATTCCTCAAAAAGCTAGAAACCTTTACATTCATGGTCAGTGTATACTCAATTGATGCTGTGCCAATATGACATCCTGTCTTGCATAAGTCTGCAAGTTCTTCTATCCAGTTCTTATAGAGTTCCCATTCTTACAGACCTCTCCTTCCTGTTCCCCTAATTCCTCCTATTCCCAATTAGTTTTTTCTCTTTTTTATCTTTTCCAGTAAGATCTCTCCTAGAGATCTTTACCTGATTGATATAAACTTTCTTTTCCAAGGCTTTCACACTGATGTCTCATAGCAACTCTGCGTTTACTTAATATTCTCATATCTCCTCCTACTTTTCAAAATTTACAGTGAAAACACCAAAACTTTTTCAAGATTTTCCATAAAGTAACATGTCAAACACTTTGTTGAAACATATGTAGTAAAGACCTTCTCTATTAAAATTGTTTAAGTAGTTAGAAGAAAAAAAAAGAAAGAATGTGACATAACCTATTATTGATAAAAAAAAAATGTATTTCAGTTCACTTTTTATTTACTTCCATGCTCTTGATTTCATTTTCCTTTGAAGTGTATTTTAACTCCTTGAACAGTATTGAGATCAAACTACTGGGCTTGTCACTGTTTGGATCATTTTTTCCACCTTTTAAGGATACCTGTGTTCACAATTATCCAGGCATTTGGTACCACCTTCCGCTTGGCTTGGTATCTTACTTACGGCTAGCCATATTGTTCCTCTTCCCCATGCTGCTCCTCTTCCCCATGCTGCTCTTTCTCCTTCCTTCAGCTTTCTCAGACTCTAAAAGAATTTCTGGAGAACCTTCATGTTGCCTATGTATGCCTTTTTGTCTGAGCCATTAAAAACTGATGTTCTTTTCATCATCTATAAAGAGCTGAGACACTGTGCAACCATAGTGCAGTACACTTCTCGGTAAACACCCAGAAAACTTGACATTCACCCCACAAGTTATGAGAAGGGAGCTGTCACCATGCTTTGCTGAAGTTGAAGCTGTAGCATTTTGATTCTTGATTTTCAGTGGTGTTTAGTGCACTTAAGTCTAGGGATTGAGGAGATAGCAAATTTAGGCATGCAAGTTAATTTATTAAAGTTTAATGCAAACTTAAAATGACATGTTCTTGGATTTCACAATGTTAACAATTTTTAGAGGGAAGAAAATATCTGTGGAAGGAAGATGTCATAAAATGGTGCACTTATGTTTAAAATGAAGTGGAGGAGAGGACAAGACTGCCTGTTAGATCTGATCTTTGTCTTCAGATCTGCAGATTTAGAGATATATTTTCTTTGCTACTGTGGAACCAACTGAATGAAAAAATGTTTATTTTAGTATAGGTCAGACAATTGCGGAAATATTTCATTTACAAAACAGAAAAGAGGATGGGAGTAGTTCAGCCAGGTCAAGCCTGCTGCTTTACCTTTGTCTACGAGAAAAATGAGAGCAGTTTCATTTGCTGAAAATAGAGCTAGGCTGCATTCGTTTTTTGGCCACTGATAATCTTCTTTTCATTTGAAAATTTCAGTTCTTTCAGATCTTTGTAGATTCTGAGGATTATATTATTTGTAGGGAGCTTGTGTTGTTGTGTTGTGGCTGCCTCAGCATCACTGATGTGAAAATTTCATTCTCCCAGATAATGAAACATTGAGCTATATAGGTTTACTTTCAGCTGGAAAACGGAGAGCCAGTTCCCATGGCAGCCTCTCCAGCTCTGAAGATGCTGTGGTCTGTCAGACTGTTGTGTATTCAGTCTTTGCCATAGCTGGATTTCCTCTTTCTACTGTGTGTGAATCAGAAACAAATGCTAACAAAAGGAGGTTGACTGCCTTGTACTGCTAACCTCTAATTAATGAATAATGAATGTGGTGGCTGAGGATAAAATAGGCCAAAAATAGATCCTTAGTTTAGTGACATGATTTGCAAAACCAGAACTTAAATACTACCCATTTTGGAAAGTTTTATGACAAGCAGCCATATTCTCGGAGAATTATGACTAAGCACCTATTCACTGTATCGCAAAAGTTGTGGCTTTGTAAACAAATGTAAAAACAAATGTGCAAAACCAAATGAAAACATTTAAATGTCTGTCCAAAATCTGACTGAAATAGAACAAATCCAAGTCCTAGTTGCCATGAAGATGTCATACCTCTGAAGCAAGGAAAACATGCTCAAGAGTCAAATACCAAATGTTACCTCATTTCTTTTAGCGTAAGACAACTTGAGTAATCATATCAGTACTTCAGTGAGATTTTTCCTATGGGAACTGAGGAAGCAATGGGATTCTAGCTTTTGTGTAGTTTAGCTTGAATATATATCTTTACCGTCATGAGAGAAACAAAATACTTTACTACAGAAAATAATGCCAAAATTTTTTTTGTTTGTAATTAGATAAAGTTACAATTGATCCTTAATGAACATGTGTGTGATTCATTCAAGTTTGTCCACTGCCTTTCAAGAAAGATGGGAAAAAGATGGAAAAGACAAAAAGAATTGTAGGAAAGAGAAAAATGAAGTTGACTTAAAAGGATAAATTCAGAAGTATAGACTTCTGTGATCAGGCAAAATGAAAAATTAAAAAGCCTTTATGATTTCTTCTTTTTGGAGTGTCACAAAATGAAGAATAAGATATTAGTTGTAGTTAAAGGATGATGTTATATAGCCAGAAAGTAATAGGAAATACTGCTTTGTAAAACAAATAGCCAGTTTATATAATTCTTCAAGCTTTGTGGTAACTGGAAGGAAGGGTGGTTTTATGCACCGCAAATTTTGTATGGAATAAGAGATATTTTTTACGAAGCAAAATGATAGTAACAGATAAGTACATCTTGATTATTACATTTTTTTTTTAACAAAAAATGTTCAGTATACCAGTTGGGGATCTTACATCATAAAATTATCCCCTCTTTGTGCCTAAGCGATTTGGCTTTAGAGAATCTCATTTTCGTCTTTCACGCTATTCAGAATTCTCATGAAATTAGATGAGATGCAAGATAACCAATTACCTCATCTGGAAATGGCTATAATAATATTTATTCTAAAAGGTTTCCATGATTCTAGTAGAGTGTTTTCAGATATTCAGCTGGAAGAGGCTAAAGAAAATATAATTAGCTGTAT
This sequence comes from Eudromia elegans, assembly GCA_003342815.1. Lineage (NCBI taxonomy): Eukaryota > Metazoa > Chordata > Aves > Tinamiformes > Tinamidae > Eudromia > Eudromia elegans. The sequence goes on from PTEX01000006.1 coordinate 8,717,723, forward strand.
TATGTTTCTCCTTGAAATATCAAGTACAGGCATTGGCAAAGGCAATTTATTGATCTATCTAACACAGACCTGTAATGGCAAGCTTCCACTCCTGTTTATATATTTAGAGGCACCAAATGTTAGTAGAGTCATATTTCTGTCAACATTTATATCACAATAGCTGCCTGAGATTCTAACTTGGCATCCAGAAAGCTTGCACCATAAATGTGCACTTCTGCAATACCTCTGGACTCCATTTTCACTAGAGATCAGATCTTCACTCATTGCATGCTTTCTTTTCTCAAAACACTAGCCAACATAATTCTGTGTTAAAATTCTTTCTTCTTTAATTGCATTAGCACAATTATGGTCCTGATAGAGTTGATGTTGTTTTCTTAAAAAGAAACCCACAAAATACTTAGGAGCCTATTTACCAATGACTCAATTGAAGCTTGTTGCCTAAATGCCTTTGGGAACGTGGGCCATAGTCTTTTATAACTATGCATGGAGATTAATTGCTTTGGCTTCCTAAAATTTTGCATGATCAACTAGGGATGATTTAAAAGGATATTGTTTTCTTAGAATATACAGCCCTGTGTGTAGCCTGTTTTTCTCAAGGTATCTTCAACTGGGCTTGAAAAACAGCTTGTCACTTTTGAAAGTTTTGGTTCACAGCTGCTATTAAAAAAAAAAAAGGCACCAGTTTCCAACACTCCTCACTGCTTTAAATGTTTTAAATGAAGCGGAGGTACTTACCTTAATGGACAGCCTTGTGTGCAATTATTTATTTCTAACAAAAAAAAAGAGCTAAAGTGTTTATGAGATGTACATGGATTTTATAGTACTAGTAATTTTGATCTGACTATTTAACAAGGATGTTATGCCTCTGGGAACAAGATTAGCTGCATCCCATTATTTTGCCTGGCAAAGAAACAATTTAAAACTACTAAGCAGACTCTTTTTAGTCAAATATAATATGAAACTGTAAATAATAATAACAGTTTATATTGTGACTTTCAAAGTAAAAAGCTCAAGACTTCTATATATTATATATAGAAATAAGTGTACTTCTCAACAAAAGGCTCAAAGAATGTGTACATTTGAAATGTGAATGTTTAAAGGAGGCTGCTTGTGGAGAACTGGCTGCCATTACATAGCAAGCTTATGCAGATTACATTTCTCTACTCTTCAGCCTAAAGACATGGTAAATCAGTGCAATATCCTCCCCTTGTCCTCAGAACAGTGTTCAGAAACTCACATAATCTCTTCTTTGCCTTTATACTAGACTAAACTGCAGATAGTCCAGAAGCCTGCTATAATTATATATTGTGGCGTACTTCTTGTCAAAGGTAGCAGAAGGAGATGCACGTCGCCTGTTGGCTTGTAAGCTGTAGCAGATCAGCTAACTGAGAGAAACCGCAGCCTATCAGTTGATTGACAGAGACCTTCTCTTCTTTACTGGAAATAACAAGGCAGTCGCTTTCCATCTTACGTCTAAATTGTAATTCCACTATTATAAATACTCTGAAACAGTTAATGAGATGGAGAACATGGTCACTGAAGTACTTGTTGTTAATGAAGATATTATGCACCAGAAGGAATCTCTTCTATTTGTTGCTTTTTCTACCATGTCTGCCAGAGTCCAGGCATGAGTTTGTATTTATATTTTTTATTCATGAATATATATATGAATATGTATGATTTATGTAGCAACTCAGATGGAGATGCACCTACAGTTGTGCTATGTATCTTCAGCAGTGCAGGAATACTTTTACTTCCTTGCTAATATATTGAGAAATTTTGTCATGAGCTTAGTTTTCTGGTTTTATTGTTGTAATATCTGACACAGTTTTCTTCTAATTTCATGCGCTTTGCCCCTTCTGTTTCTTACAACAAAATAATAATTTATTGATTGATTTTGCATGAAACATCATCTTGTTTCTAAGCCATTTTCCCCTGGGAGATGCAGCACCGAAGCTGCCAGTGGCAAGTATAGAGACCTAGGCAATTCAGAGTGTTAGCCTTTCAAACTGCAGCTAAGCTACCGAGTGGGAAAGTTTGGCTTCTGCCTGGCTGGAAAAATGTGTGTCCTGAACTGCAAAGGTGAGGGGAGGTGGAGGAAAGCGCTTGGAGCGAAGCTGAGTAGGAAGCTTCATTTCATTCCTTACACCACAGCTCCATACCAAATACCATTGCGTTCATATTTTGGGAAGAGCTACTTACTGTGCAGGGGCTATGTGAAAAATTTGTTCCCTAATTTAGAAAGTAGTAAAGCTCTTCTGAGTACTATAAAAGTGATGATGATTAATGCAAGAGTTGTAGTCAGCCCTTTAAATGCTTGGTATAGCTTCTTTCTTCCCCTGCTATTCAGAGTAGAAAAGAAATAAGCATGACTGAAAGCTACAGGAGGACTGGTCCAAGTGAATGGTGTCTGCACAAACTGTTTCTCCCCACTTTAACTCTCCTATAGTTACATTAATCCTCAGGTTTAATAGGCTACTTAGACCATATACTGTGTGGAAAAGCACTGAAAGGAACAGCTGCAGTTAGTGGCACACTTGATTCTAAGAAACGACAATTTTCAGTGAAATGGGTGCTGAGACTGTGCTTCAGAGACCAGCGTTAGCCCCTTCGGTGTATACGGCCCCTGTCGCACCAGCTGCTACAACTGCTGTCATGTCTACGGGAAGCGGGATTGGGAAGGATACGGGATATGCATTCTCATGTGTGGCTGGGTTAATACTAGCAGTCCAGTGGATCAAGTAGGACATACGCAGGCTGAACAGCAGTAAGGAAAATAATCTCAGCTCTTGCCCAGTATTCCTTCATCTCTCCAAGTATAAAATTTAGTAAAGGTATTCTTTACCTTTGAACGTATTAAAAAATAAACGTTAGAACAAATCAGAACGCAGTGTTTGGTTCTACTTTCCTTGATCTACTCAAGTGGTGCAATTTTATACTACTCCTTGAGTAACTACTGCATGTGCAGTTGTGATTTAACATTTTTGCAGTGCATTAAACATATCCACTCAATTATCTCCCATGCTGCCTTCAAGCTAAAGAGTCTGTGTTCACCCCAATTATCTTTACACTTTTCCCATCAAGGTCATCTATGCTCCAATCCCTTATTCATATTATAAGCTCTTGATTTCTCCCATTCTCTTTTTACCTCAGTCAATACCTTGGTTGCCCGTAATTCTGTCAGTATGTTCCTCATACACGCTCCTTCATCCACTGTCTCTTGTCTTCCCTGTTCAGATGCTTTGGATACTATTCTTCCCCTATGCCTGCTGCTTTTTTATTTAACAAAGTTTAGGTGTCATATACAGCCTTGCTTTGGCAGACTAAACTCTCATAAGAGACATGAAACATGAGCACATGAGACCGGGAAGCCTATGTCCGTATGTCTCAGAAGGCTCCAATGGTTTCTTGCATTCTGTATTTCTCTCATATGATGGGTCTCTCACAAGTTTCCTCTGTCTCTGCTTACATCTTTGGCTATCAATGAGATTTGTAAACACATTTGTACATAAACAAATGTAATTTGTAATAATTTGTAATCTCTCTGCAGCCAAATCCTTTAGGATAACAGTATTTTAAACTCACTGAGAGTGACAGGCAGACCTGGACAGTGTGATGCTGCATGTGAGCAGAAAGCCCGGAGGAGAGAACACTCAGCAGGCAGAGCCCAAGGCCTCCCTGCTCTGCCCGGGCTCGAGCGGAGGCTCCTGGGGAGCTTCGACTGTCCAAGGTCCTGAAGCCTCCATCTGCCTGAGCTGCCTTTTTTGTGTGCCCCTCCTTTCCTGACCCTCATAGTGCTGGGACTGCCAAAGAAACACAGGTATCTCTGGAAGCCAAACCCAAATTTCCTGTTTAATAAAGAGGACAGTTATCAGTCTGCTCAGGTGTAGCATCATATATCTATCTCACAAGAAATCGTACAAAAATGACACGAGAGGAGTGCACTGTTATAAAATGAAGTTGGAGGCTTGTTTTTATTAATAGGCTTGCTATTTTTGTCAGATATTGGCCTTTGATCTTATGAGGATTCTTCAGAGACATCATGGAAAATCTAAGGGCCAGATTGTAATTCTCCTGTGATTATGATTCAGGAGTAATTGTACTGAAGTTAAATTAAAGTAATGTGAAACAGATGCAAGAGGGTTCAGAGAGAGACTCAGTGCTATGCAGCTTGAGTTAATACTGCCCTTTGTTAGGGTAGATCTTTCTTTTTTACCTTTTACTGAAAAGATGCTGTTACTATTATGCAAATAATACACATATACAATATCCTTTTCTTCTTTTCTTTTCTTTTCTTTTCTTTTCTTTTCTTTTCTTTTCTTTTCTTTTCTTTTCTTTTCTTTTCTTTTCTTTTCTTTTCTTTTCTTTTCTT
>PTEX01000006.1:8722154-8840853 GCA_003342815.1 Eudromia elegans
TTTCTTTTCTTTTCTTTTCTTCTCCTCGCTTTTGTTCGCTTTTCTTCGCTTTTCTTTGCTTCGTTTTTCTTTTCTTTGCTTCGCTTTGCTTCGCTTTGCTTTGCTTTTTTCTCAGACAGATTTTAAACTCCACCAGAATCTTTGCTGGCTGTACAAAATGAATATCTAAAAGCCTGAGCCTTGCTAAGGAAGAGTGGTTACCAAGAAATGAATGAGAATGAAGAAGGTGATTACAGACTGTGAACCAGGTATCTCTTCTCCAGTTCTGGCATTTAGGGAAGGATCACTTCTACTGTATCTGGGAATATAAATAATATGTTAAGACATGAAGGGAAGGATCTATAGTCTATTCTGTGTGGTGTTTCAGAGCAAAGATCCTGCAGCCAGGCTGATGAAGGTCAGATTTGAGGAGACAGGAACCTGGAAATGGCTATTACTAAGATATATTCTTACTGATTTCATTCAAATTATTTCTGGCAGTAAGAATTTTGTTTACTGTTCCCTGGATTCAACCCTGAATGAGTGGAGACCCAGCTTCTTCATACACATTTAACAACAACTAAGGAACTTCATACCATATAATACTTAATAAAAACAGTAGATTGTTGTTTTCTTGCACAGTACATAGCAGTCCTGATTCGTAGCTGACATCTTGATTCTGAGTTAGACTATGGTTTCCGAAAACCATTCTGGGAAAGGTGAATATTTTTCAGGTTAGCCTGCACAGAAGGCTTGAAAAGGCCTTCCTAGACAGAAGGCTTCCTAGAAAATAAAGAGCAATAAAAGGACTCTGCATTGGATCCTGTCCAAATTTGTTGTACTGAAGGATGGGTCAATAAAGAGCAGAATGCACTTCACTTGGTTTCCTCTGGCTCTCCTGGTCTGAGTGTAAATAAGAACATGTTTATGGCAATAATCTGAACAAAGGATAACCTTCAAAATCAGAACTTTCAGTTTGCAGAACACTCTGTGTTCAACCATATACTGAATGATAAAATTCATGAGTATTGCAAAGAAATGATAGAAAGGCTGCCACAGGTGTCTGTCCAACCAAATCTCATTTTTTTTCAGTGGATTCAAGAAATGAAATGTAAAGTTTCAGGTGATTTCTGTGTGCTGTTGGTGGTTTTTTTTTTCCATTCTTGTTCACTGAATTTAAGTAGGTATAGGCTCTATTTATTCATCTGTTTTGCTGCAGCTTCCTTTGAGTTACATCAGAACAGCTTCTAAATCCCTCATGACATATTACTAGTGAACAATAAAAGGGCACTTAGCAATTTATTCTTCTGTCAGCGAAATTGCTTGCAAATAGAAAGCATCTTGTCTGCTGTGTTGTGATGGTCACAGGCCCAGTTCTGTAAGACGTTGATTCTCAGCCAACACCAGCTCAGGGGCCACCTAGTTTGAACAATGAGCCATATATGAAATGAAAGAATTCAGATAAATTCATTTGATAAATTCCCAATATGAAGTTAAATCCTGAAAATTCCTATTGGATTGAGCATGCTATATTTATGGGTTTTTTTCTTGGTGGTCTGATTCATTACTGAATCCACTTAACTTACAAAAGTTGACAGAATAACAGCTTGAGACACTGTGGCTTAAAGGCACCAATTCTCCCTATCATGAGAATTCCACACCACTGAGGGGTGAAAGGCATTTATTTGCATAAGATAATAGTTATGTTTCTATGCAACAGCTGTGCTGTCTGGGAAAGATGCACTCATTGTGCCAAATTCATCTCTGGAGTAGCCTCATTGGTTTTAAATGAGTTACTTTGGGAATAAATTGGCCCACTGGATAAAAACAGCAAACCTGAGACATTGAAATAATTGAGCAAGATTTCTATGATCATAACATGGTAAAAAAATGCCAAACAATTGCAAAATTATTTGATATCCTAAGTTTCTGTACCTGGTAGTATTCTTAAAAGAGCAAAACTCATTTGCTACAGGATTTTTAAACCATATAGCTGGAGCTAGGGCAAATGTTTATGTGGAGCTTACAGATACTTTGGGGAAATATGGGAATGTTAAGAACATGCACGAGACAGGAATGTAATACTATGTCATTGTAATGAGCTTTAGTATTTTTATGATAGTGTAAGTCAAATAAATAGGAGATGTCTCCCTGTGGTCAGTTTAATAATAGCAAGATTCATATGGCCACATGAAAATTCTTCTTTAAGAAATAATGACCAACATCTAATTTTCACATGGGCTTTGTTATGAACTACCTAAAGATTTCACCTCTAGGCCATGTGTTTATTTCCTGCTTATATTAGTGGGAGATAAATGCTGTTGGCCTTTCAGTAGCCTGTTTGAAGTTGATGATCTCAGGTGAGTTTCCAGTGGGCAGATACCTGCAGCACAAAACCCACCTATCACTTGTTGGGCATCACCGTGATCGAGTTATATATGGCTATATGTTGTTTCCTTTCTCAGTAAAGTACAAGTAGGACACCAGTAAATAGGAAATTGTTTTGAATGCTGAGAAAAAGTTATGCATATACATATACATAAGCATATGCATATACATGTACGTCTTGTAAATAGTCCTTTATTGAGGCACTTTTGAAAAGTGACCTTCTTTTGGCTTGAGAAGTCTTTTTTAAGGTCTTCCTTGGTTACTAGAATAATGAAAGTATTTCCCGATGATGATTCAAGCAATCACTCAGCGCAATTAGCAAAGACTGCACTCAATTTTGTCTCCTTTCAGTTTGCAGAAGTAACGTCAACAGGGATCCCGAAGCCTCTTCAGAATGCATCATGTTTTGCTTGCAAAGGAAATATCTTGTGCTCCTGGTGTCATCACTGCAATCATCTCAAATTCAAGTATGACTGAGCGGGCTCATTATCATTCTCTCCATGTCCTCCCTTACAGCAGCTTCTCCCGCCTCCTCCTGTACAGCACAAAACAAGAGCCACAGGGGTGCTTGGATTAAGGAAAGAAGAGAAACCCAGCACCACCCCCCAAGAAAACTTCCTGCACTACTTCCTTCGAGTCTCTTCAAACTATATTATTGCACACCACCAATGTATAAAAAGTGGAGCCACTAATATTGATCTGCTCTTCCTGCTAAGGGCGGAACAAAGACTGGGGGCAAGCATGAATTTGTGCATTTATTTAGCTCCTGAATGTGCATACAAAAACAGTGTGCTGACCTCCACATAAGAGGTTCCTGAGGAGAGCAACAACACTTCAAACTGTGTTGTTTTCTACCAGAAGAGATTTCATCCCTTCTCATAGTTAACTAATATCTGAGCAACAGATGGGAAAGGAAGACAGTTAGAGAGGGTAACTGGGCAAAAATAGATTATGAGCAAAAGGAGGGAGAAAATTTCCCTAGGGAGTAAACTTAGATTACAACTAGGTTTCCTAAAAATTCAGTAGATCCTGACCTCAGGGTTCAGTTTGATACGGGTCACTGACATGTGACCTATAGGAATTTTGGGGTATCGCCCTTAAACTATCCCAGGGAATCTTCCCCTTCACGCAGTGAGCTCATCTCCACTGTGAAAGCGAGGAGCCAGGACAGGGTTAACCCCACACACATCTTGGTTCAGTCCCAAGGGGCTGGGGTTTTGTTTCCCTGGCTAAGAGAGAGAGCCTGAGGCAAATATTGTGTCTTGAGCTAGAGAACTTTCCGACAGAGCACCCGTTCTGGAGCAGAAACACTCTCACCTGGAGCGGGAGGGCCAGGAGGAAGATTGCAGCCCCGGCTAACAGTGAGTACCTGAAAATGGCCAAAAGTGGAAGCCAAGTGTCCTCCATTTCCTTCAAGCACCTGAGAGCTTAGGAGGACACCGAGACTCCTTGAGCCTCTCTGCTAGTTCACCTGCCCCTTCCCCCCAGGCGGGGCACGTCTCTGGACTCTGCCTGGATTTGTCTTGAAGGGAGCACGGAGAGAAAAAGTGCAGGGGTTTAACTCGCAGGGTGCCTGCTCCCGGGGCTGCCCCACACTGCGTGGGCTCTGCCAATCCCTCTGCCCATCCCTCCCCTCCCCCTGTGCTGCGGAGGCTCTGGATGCTGCTGCGCTCCTGCCATGTGCTGCTGCTGCTGCTGCTGCTGCTAGCTGGCCGAGCGTGTCTCCGGCTGCAAACTCCACCAAACCAGCCCGCATCCTCCTCCGGGGAAGGATACCCAGTAAGTACCAGTGGGAGCCTCCTCCCTCTGCTCTCGTCCCTCCCTAGAGCACCCAGCGAGACCTCCTCTTACAAAGAGACTCGCAGCCTCTTCCCTACCTTCCTCTCCCCACCCCCTTTTTAAGCCAGTGCAGAGAGGGGCTCAGTGAATTCCCTCCAAAGCTGTAGGGTGGCTCCCTCCTCCTCCTCCTCCTGCTCCTCTTTCTCCTCGCTAGCATCCAGCCGGGTGCTCCGGCTCTCCCAGCCATGCTGCTGCGGCTCGCCCCGGACGGATGACTTTTGTTGTCCCCCTAGTGCTGGGGCCGAGCTGAGGTGGGCTCGTTTTTGGGGTGGCGAGGCTGCAGAGCGCGTGTGCGCGTGGGAGGTGCCCGTTGGGCGGCAGGGGCTCCCCCAGCCCCGCGGCGTCGCCAGCCCCGCCACCCCCTCAGCTGGGCACAGCCACTGCAGTGGGGGTCCCACCGCCCCACACCTGCAGCTGGACCGGGCGAGAGCGCCCCGGGAGCCTCCCCAGGGCCAGCAGTGCCCGGAGCCGCTGCCCATCTCCATCTGCCCTCTCCCCAGACCCTCCCTGCTCTTCTCCATCTCCGCACCTCTCTCCAGCAGGGTGCCCGCATCCCTCCTCACCTCGCCAGTACAGAACCCTCCACTGCCCTCCCCACCCCTCCCCTCTCCACCTTCCTTGATTTATTTGTGTATTTCTTTCCTTGGCAACCACCAGTTCCCCTCAGTCAAACAGCGCAGGCTCCCTATAATTTGAAATTAATTTGTTTGACTGCAGCATTGAGACAGGAAGGTTGGGAATTTATTTATTTTTTTTTCCTCCCTGTGCAAAAAGGAAGCGATGAAATTTCCAATCGAGACTCCAAGAAAACAGGTGAACTGGGATCCTCAAGGTTGGTGATTCTCTGTTACTATTATTGCCATAATAATAACAACATTCATTATTATTCCTCTTGCCTAGTGACTCTAGGAGACTGTTTGACTCCCAATGGGAGGGGATGCTGGTTGCTCGTTGGCTCCCCATGTGCACTGCTCAGTCTTTCTTTCTCAGTCCTGGCAGTGCATTAGAAAATGCTCCTCGGATGCAGGCTTGGGCGGGTGCATAGGCAAAACCTGCTTTAGATGCAAGTTTTATAGTTCTGTATTTGCTGTTTCTCCTCCCTCCCCTCCCTGTTTCTTGAGTATTTCCCTGGCGCACTCGCCTGGGATGGCCATAGCCTCCAGCTCAGCGCATTGTTTGTTTTGTTTTATCTGTGGCTCCTTTGTTGCTTCCCGTGATCATTGTCTCTGCTAACTGGGTGGTGTCCGGGTGGACAGGGATGTGAGCCCAGCTTGCTCCGGGCTTCTCCATGGCAAACGTCTGTTGGCAAGCGACTGGAGCTGCAATATAGCCTGTAGCGGGGCCAATACAAAAGGCACATTAAATAATGCAGCCCAAAGGGACCTTTAAACTCTTGACTCCATCCTGTTAACAACTGATCAGCCCAAGTGGGTAGTTTGATTAACTCTACGGCGAGATTTGGAGTCTGTCCTGGGGAGTGTGTTTGTGTGATGGTGGAGGGAGATTTACGCCAGTGCAGTGGTTTTCAGTAAAACGATCCAAGTTGGGTTTTAAAATAAACCATAATGAAATACTCTGCTTTTCTGGCAGGGGGAGGAGGTTCATATGCAACCTGCAGCAGAAGCAACTTAGCCCTCCCTTCCCTTCCCCCTTGACAGTATACAGTGTGTCATATTGCTGTGCATCAGTACAAGAGCAGAACAAGTTGGAGCCATATGCTCAGGTTTGCAGCAGAACTGCTGGCAGTGACTGCAGGAAGTACATAGTGATGGCATGGGCTTTGGTTACTCATTTTTTTCCACAGGTTTGGTTATAGTGGTCAGTTTGTCATCCTCTATGCCCTGTTATTTACAAAAATGAAATACTATGGATAGTTTCTTCTGCTGTAGAAAGGATACAGCAGGACACACATCTATATGCTGAGCAGATCAGATGGGGTATTTGAATAGTGTACACAATTAAGCCTTAGATTAAGCCCTACTACAGCTTTAACTAGGTGGAGGCTGAAGGCAGCATGCGAGCCTCTGCTTCACAGTGAGCATACGAACAGTGGCGCTAACAAGGATTTGATGGCTTTAGTAACTCTGTATCTGTGCTTATGGTCAAAGTTCTACATGGAAAATCTGCTTTTCCCAGCTGCTTTTGTGAATTTGTGTTTGCTGTTCCTTCATTCTGCTTCATTTTATGTATTGAAAAATGTCTTTTATTGAAAAAAGCTGTTTTCTCTCTTTCCCTTTTTGTGCCTGTACTGATAGCATTCTGTGTATAGCTCCTGTTCTTGGCAGTCAGCTTTAAAGCATATGGATCCAACAGGTGGTTAGTCACAACCTACTAATGTATCCAAAATCTCAGTGTACTGAAACAGGTAAAACACCTCAAACCCAGCAGGTTTCCTTTCTGCTGAGATAAATCCCCACTAAGGATTGCAGAATCCTACCTGTTATTTCTCTTCAGTTTGTTGACTTCATTAGCTGGGTGGAAAGGGTGCTTATGTATAGCCAGGAAGGAAGCAAAAATGCTAATTTCTAATTCCCTGAGAGACTTGGGAAATAGATAAAAATCAATGGCATGGACAAGGCAAATTGGTGAGAAAAAGTTGTCTAAGTTCTAGCCCTTTAATCCGCGTATGAACCATTATATGGTTCACTATATATGCCATTATACACACATAGTTCCACTAAAGAATTAGTGGTGCGGGTAGAAGACACAGCAGGTCAGTTCCATTTTTTTTTGGAAATGGGAATGTGTTTACCTAGATAAAAATGTTAGCAAATATATAGGAAACAAATATACTAGAACCATAAAATGAATGAATGAGTGCAATCTTGTTTGTAGTTTGTTCTACATGTATGTGTGAAGAATGATGTTTCATATATGTGTTTCATAGAGTTTATTATATTCTTGGAGTTAAGAAGTGAAGTTAGATGCAAAGATCCACATGTAGAAAACTGGCAGTGCAAGGATAAAAGCAGCCCTAACTCTTAAAAGCAGAACACACGCCCAGTCAGTGTTAACTCTGAGGCAGCGGGGCATCCAAGTGTGTGCTGTATGATCGTGTGGTTCACGTGGCATATTCTGGCTGTCAGACAGAATACCTGCCGTTTACACAGCTTTGTCTAGTATGAATTTTGTTTGCTAACTCGTACTAACAGTAATTGAAGTATTGCAACTGATGTTTCTGGCATGGAAGCCAGCAATCTTAAGATGTAAAAGAGAGATTTGATATCCTCATTGTTTTAGATTAGATTATCCTAGACAATATCTTCTAGAACCAATGCACATTTTCCAAAGACTGAGATTTTTTTTTTTTTTTTTTTTTTTTTTTTTTTTTTTTTTTTTTTTTTTTTTTTTNATGACTGGCTTGGGACTGATGGTGTTGCTGGGTTTGAACCCAGGTCAGGATCGTGGTCATTGAAATGAATTAATGCTCAAACTCCATAATGCTGGTAGTACTATAAATATTTAGGTAGATAGATAGATGGATAGATTAGAGCCTGATGGTTTCTTGCATAAAACCAGTGTTCTCAGTTCACATCAGCAAAGATCAATACACCACAGAAAGGCTTTGTGGAGAGCATAAGTTTAAAGGAGGAGAATTGACATGAGGGATGGTGTCTGACAGACAGCTAATTGGAGGTTGATTTCTTAGCCATTAGAGTGCAATGATTAGGGCAGAGAGGCTGAACTGCGCTTTTACTCTGTTGTGTAGCACCAAGTGCACCTTGTGTATGAAGGATTTGTGTTGTTCCTGTATGTGTTGTGTGTGCTTTCCAGATAAAGCAACATTTCATAAACCTGGAAGTACAGTTATAACTCCACTGCTATCCCATGCAGTCAAACTACATAATCCCGTTCCTAAACTGATCAAATTCCATCCAAACAGTTATTGAATACCTGAGTAAGGGACAGCATCTCACATCATCTGGCCCTATGGGTTTTTTTTTAAAAAAAAGACTGAGGTTTGTATGACTGATAATATCAGCCTGGATTTATAGTCAAAATACATTTAATCTACAGATCACGGATTTTTGCTTCTTTCATTTGGGACAATTCAGGCAATCTAATTCTCTCTGAAAATAGAGAGTGACCAGATTTTTGGTTTCATATATTATACGAATTCCCACCTAATTGTCTCTGAATATGTTTGGATTTACAGCAGCTCATGAACACAGTAACTCTTGGAATTGTTTTTCTCATCATTTCTCATGCCCACACTCCTCCTGCTATTTGTTAAACCAACCTGTTGTCTTCATTTAGATTAGCTTATAAACTCTTTGCACGTATATTTTTATATAGAATTTAAAACTTTTGGGTCCCTCGTCCTAACTGTTGATATTACAACAATATGAAATTATTGCTACTTATTATCTTATTATTTGCTTAAATTACTGTTTCTTTGGTGGAAAAAAACCCACTGAAATGACACACATATTAGAGCTAAGGTCCAGCTTATGCAATGGCAAAAGATAGTTTTAAGAACACTTTAAGATGGTGTGAAAATAGTCTTGAAAGTGTTTTTCAAAGAGCTTATTTTCTAAAGTGAATGTGTTAATTTGTCTTGTTTGTCTAGGAGGAATTTTCTTGTCTTGCAGAAGGGTAGATAGGACTCTTTCCAGAAATTTTCTCAGAAATTAGCCCCAAGAACTTGCCCCAAGACCGCAAGCCCCAACACTTGTAGGTTGATGGTACGACGTCCTTTCCAAGAAAGGTGTGCTTATCTTGGTGATGTTTTAAATGGGCAGAAGATAGAGTTCGATTTTAAACTCTGCTCCAGTTATATGTTCACTGCAATGATATGGATTGTCAAAACCCTTACATTGTTTTCTATATGTTTATCTGTACACTGACCATTTGGAACTCTGAGGTTTTGATATACCTGTGTCCTTTCACAAAGACATCTTTTGTGTAGGATTCTTTTCTGCAGTTCAGGACCCGAAAATCACACATTTATTATCATTTTAGTATCTAGTGTGGGAGTTAGTGGTCTGTGGAGAAATCAAGCTGTGGTGGAGAATCAGGATCTTCCTCAGATTCTGCCAGGGACTTACTGTTTAACCTTCAAAGAGTCACTTAACCTGCCCATTCCTCCCCTTTTCCCTGGCTGCAAAATAAGAATATTAATACTTCCCTAATGCACAAGGGTGTTGTGAAATACAATTAACTTGTTTAGAGCAATCTAAAATCACTACTGAAAAAACGTATGTATTGCAATCAAATGCTAAAACAATTTGAAGAGAGCAAAATAGCCCTGTCTTCACACAGAGATCACCTCACTTAAAAAGTAAGGCTATCTCAGTATTTACAACTAGAGGAAACTATTCTTACCTACACATCTCTATAGACACTGAAGACTCAATTGAGTTCCCCATCAGAGGTATTGAAAGCTGTTAGGAGCTGAGAGCTGCCCCTGCAGAGGGGCACAGCTCTTGCACAGGTCCTGTGTCACCTGCCTTGGGATTTCTAGTGTCGCATGAGACACTCCAGGTAGCACTGGACACCTTGCTCATGGGCCAACTGAGCTGTTCTGCGCTGCTTTCCTGAAGATATCAGAACTGGATGATCCCTAGATGGCTCTTTGTTCAAAGAAACCTTCAGTATAGGCTATTCAGTATAAATTCAACTAGTTCTTGCTACATGGTGTTACAAACTGTTGCTGTTTTTTCTCATCCTTTATTGCCACAGTGGCCAATGCAGAAGGCAAACTTTATAAGTGGAATGAGGGTCACTTCTGTCTTTGGCTTTTAAGAAAATATATTAAAGGAGGAGGTATGTTTCATATAATGGAGTATAACTGTGACTCTTTTAAGGCCTCAAGAGCATGTTTAGCCAGGCAGCCTTCCTCTTGTTATGCAGCCTGGGGTGGAGGCAATGCCAATAAATGCTTCTGAGGGATGCTATGATACTCCTAAACTCCCCCTGTAAATTCTAACCTGTTTGTCTCTACTGATTATAAACACAGTGGCCACTGGCCATAATCATGTCAACAGGGTCACTGCTTTTAATAGTGCTATTCACTTTAAGAAGGCAAATAGTTTGATCTGGGACACAATCTAATTTATGCAGTTTTCTCATAGATTCTGATGAATGTACAGTTTGCTGTGTGTTTTACATATGTGTTCCCTGACAGACATAGTCTAAAGGTTTTTTTTTTGCAATAACCCCATTAGATTTTTTTTGGATTTTTTTTGTCCTACATTAGTTTATTTTTGGCTCTCTAATCTCTAGTGCTGGAGTTTCTTTTTCTTTCTTTCTTTTTTTTTTAATAGAATTTCATGAAATTTCTGGGCTCGATAACTTATATCCTTCAACGCTAAGCAATCAATTCTTCGTAACTCAGTAAAACAACTTTGCTGTGTAAAGCTATGATGAGTTTAAGCTGTAGCTCTGATCCCAGCAAATGGAGGTAGGGTAGAGAGCACTTACAAGATGCATCACAAAATCATACTTGCCACTGCACTCTCTGACAGGTCAACACTGTGCTGTACCTAATCAACACAGGTCACAGAACACCCCTAAGAGGTTGATTTTGAAGAGAGATTTGACAGAGAATAGAGAGTGCATAACCAGGAGGGCGCTTTTTTGAGTATAAATGGCAGTTTTGTGTAGAGCCAATGCTGAAAAGTACAGTAAAGTGGGAAGATTGGAAGAATTTCAAAAAGAAATAAAAGAGAATGAGGAAACTGAAACTTTACTAAAGGCTGTGAGGAAGTTGAAAGTTGCCTGTGAGACAGGTGAAGATCATGGATAGCAGGAGAGCAAGAGGGCGGAGAGTTATTAGTGTCTTCATTGTCATTTTTAGGAGGACCTGGAAATGGAAATATTAAGAAATCAGAAAATAAAAATTAGTAATAAAACAGAGGCTGCGTAGAAGACTGTACAAAGGCTTCTTTAATAATAATACTGAGGAAAGATAGAACTCTAGTCAATGTGAGAACGACAAAGAGTAGGATATCGTGAAGATATCATGCAAACTGTGAGAAGAAAAAGAGATTAAAGGAATCAAAGGAAACTGTAAGTCTAAGACAGAGAAAGTGGAAGAATTATCTGTAGTTTGAGAGGTTAAGACAGAATTATCATTTCAGTGAATAATATTGATGCTATTTTTGCCACATACATGCCAGAGTAATCCATTGATAGGCTTTTGGACTGAAAAATGCCCTGGAACTCTTGAAAACTGTATGATGCCATCTTGAAGGGATGGAGGTTGCTTTTGAGCCTGTGTTGTAGGTGAAAGATATAAGATATCACTTATAATTGGATAGCTTTTGGTTCAGCTTTTGGATTTGATGTGGGTTTATCTAGCTAATCGAGCATACCAGCTTCAGATAAAAAGGTGTAGATGTATGGTGATGAGGAGATGGTTATATTCTCCTAATTTGATCTGGAGCTGCAAATTTTACCACTCACTTCAGAGGGAGCAGCTGAGATTCTTAATTCTTAAAGGATCGGTACCGTGTTGTCCCGAGAAGCTTTACGAAGATAAAAATGAAGGAATGTCTGGAATCACAGGGAGAATAGAGATACGTGACAATATATTCCAGATAGCGTGAGTATATGGATTGCAAGGAGCGGGGGAACAATGAGGAAACCAAGATAAGAAAGGGTAACAGACATTAGGATTCAACAGGTAAGGTATTATGGACTTCAGTGTAATGGGAGTATTTAACCTTTACATTTTAATAGTCTCAATGTAACAGGAAAAAAACAAAGCAGAAAATATAAATGCTAAGCAGTTTTCTGTTTTCTTAGTGGCATTTTTATAGAAAAGAAATAGCATTTATGGAAGAACTAATATTAGCTTTTTCCACACATTTTTTATTGGAATGCTTCCTTTTTTTCCCCCTCCTTTGTTTTCTATAAGAAGTTGAAAACATCCTGGCACCTGGCCTTTGTTGCACAGAGGCTGCTCATATTCTTGTCCCTGAGATGTTGTTTATACTTGTATTGTTTGTCTGTAGAACTTGTGTATAAAGATATTTTACCTGTGATGGAAGCTCTGCTCTGAGATGAACCCGCTGGGTTTTTAAAACTGCAATGTAGTTCTCACCAGTGACACCCTCAAGATAAAACAAGGGAGAGCAGTGTGTATCATGTAGTATTGTACCTCAGGGTCGTGGTGCCAATCTATTTTGGTCCAAGGTCCGCTGTTGTTCCCCAATATTTCTTATGGACTGCTTTTCACAGTGACAACCAAACTTTAATTCAGAATATTTAAAGAAAACAGTATTTCAAAAGTGAACTGTGAGTCTCTTACCATGGTAAAGAACTGCAGAGTTTAGAGAATATTTCCTTGGTTTGGAAATGTTGAGACGAAGAATTCAGATTTCACTTTTTCCTTTAACTGCTAATAAAATTCCTATGCTATTACAATGTTATTTCTGACAAAAATCATAAGCAGTAATTTGAGAAGCATTAAATCCCAAATGCGTGCATTGCCTGTCATTCAGTTATCTCAATATGTGAGGATAGGAGATCACTGCTAAGATTCTGAGGTTAAGGTGCAGATTTCTGTTTGGATATATTTTGTTGCTGGAGGTGGAAATGGAAGCCAGTATGGTGACAGAACTAGCTGTAAGCCGAGATGGGTATGAAGACAGGTTTTGTTTCTCATAACCAAAATTTGCTTTTTTCCAAACCAATGATATTTCACCTTTTAGAAGTAGCACCTTACCCCCTTACCCAAGTCTTTTTTCTTTTTTTTTGAAGAAGAATCTTTATATTCTCTATTTGTTCCTCAGACACGTATGAGGATGCTCCTCTCTGAGAAAACCGTGGCACAATTCAAAAATGATTGTAAGTAATCTTCTAGGCATAGTATAGAATATCTTCATCTAATAAAGTATCTTCATAGATGATGATCTCTTTAGTGGGCTAACCTTTTATAGGACAATTATGCTCATTTTGTTTTTCAGTTTGTTCTCCATTCTACCCTCAAAGAGATGCATTAAATAGATATTTAATTTGCTTCAGATTTTTGTCCTTCTAGATGAAGCTTGTCTGGTTGTGACCGTTATTTGATGAAGACATCAGTTTAACTGCTAGGGAATAACAAAATTCTTAAAAAAATCCTATAAAACAATGCAAGTTATTTTAGAATCACTATCCTACACATCATCTAAGTGTTTTAAGCATCATGGTTTGGGTACCTGGATTTGTTAGAGCCGTATGTTTATATCTCAGCAGGGCTGACTCATTTTGCAGGAGGAAGCAACCTGTTACTGTCTATCCTGGGTAGGGACTCAGGAAGACCTTAGTCAGTGCCACTGAGATTCTTAAGATTAAATGATGTATGATAAAGGATGCTTAAATTATTTCTCTACTACCCAATACTGTAATATCATAGTACTGGCACGGTTTTAAAATAGCAAATACGTACTGACAGCTTGTCCAGGGGATTTATCCTCCCAAATTTCAACTTCAAATTTTAAAGGAAAAAAAGGAAAAAAAGGAAGTCATTAGCTACTAAGGGAGAAAAAACTCACTGATAAAATAATTATGGAAGAAATGGTACTGCAGAATCTCCCAACTGAAATGAAGGAAGCAGTTCACACATCTCAAAGACATTGCTCTAGGTTAACTCAGATCCATCACTGATTATTTAAATGTCAGGACTGCTAAGTTTGGATTTCACAAGAAAGGCTGATGCAGAGAGGCCTTGGGTAGCAGCAATCATGACAGCTACAAAAACAAACCCAAATCTACCTTGTCCTGATGCTACAACCACCCTAATGATTTACCTTCATGAGAAGCAGGGTTCACTGCTTGTGCGTATGGGAAGCCTCTCTGCTTCTGAAATGCTGAAGGCCAGGGATATCCTAAGGATATCCGAAGGCCTCTCATGTGGCACTAAATAGCATGTGTGGGTAAATGAATTAAACTACTTGAGTGAGACTTATTTTGAGAATAAAATGCTGATGTTTTTCCAGTCTTACCTAGATATGAAAGGTCTGTCCCCTGCCTAAAGGAGTTCTGCAAGAGCTCCTGTGCTGCCCGGCTGGGTGATGCACTGAGCTCTCACAGCTGCAGCCCCTGATGCCCTCAGTGGTGCTGCTGTAGCCCCTTCACCTCGCTGTGAGGCTGTACGGAGATTCCCTCCCTGGCAGATAGCCACTGTCAATCACATTTCACGTGGAGATCAGACAGCTTCCTCTGTGAAGGCCAGCGTGAATCTTTGCTTTGGTGTTTGTTTCCTGTTTGCTCTTCTTAGCCCTAAATGTCTTCAGGTAAGAATGTTCGTTCTTTTTGGCTTTTGCCTACAAGATTCAGGTTTCCTTCACTGGGTGGCCTGGCCCTGAGACCATTAGTTGAATTTCTTCTGAGTCATTTTTTTGGGGAAAGATTTATTTTGAAGAGATCAGTCCAAGTACTCTAGCTGCAGGTCACCTAGCTAAAACTCTGACTGTAGGGTCATCCTATGAACACTGTGACAGAAAAATCTTGAAGTCTTGAAAAAATCTTGAAGTGGGAGATTCAGTCTCTTCCTAATCATTACTGGGATCCTGGGTCACTTGCTGGAGAGAAAAATGTAGTAGGTGCTTTTTGTCCAACTGCACGTCTTGGTGCCACGGAGATTTTTCTCATAAGTCTCTAAAAAGAAGACTATGGATAAATAGTAGCATCACTGCCATAACTTGTCTGCTCTTCATCTAAGGGTGAAATCTGCAGAGAACCAGAGTACAGCTTTTCTTCCTTGTTGCTTCTACTTGAGGCTTGTAACTTAGCGGAAAGCAGTTTTTCTAAGCAGTACCTAATAAGGATAAACAATGGTGTGCTCATCTCTTCTGACAGGAGCTCTTTGAAATGAAGTCATCTCTGGACCCAAAGCTCTTGAGCCAAGGGCACTTCTTTCCAATTTGACTCTTGACATAGCAGAGATCTAGATGAACTGGAACTCCCAATTTTAGCAGGATCAAGAAACACTGATTTTTTTTGCTAAGGAAATAAGTTTTTAGCCATGATCTATTAGTTTTAGTCTTATTTTGGAAAGGGGAAGGTGAGATTTTTTTTTCTTGGGTTTCTCTGTACTCAGTTTCTCTATAAATAGATGGATAAACCAGATGATAGAGCTGCCGCCAGCGAGAGCATGTTGGAACAAACACAGTCACCCCTTTTGAAGCAGGAGGGCTCTTTATTAAGGACTTACCACTGCCAATCACCTCTGAGCTCCCCTCGAATCTTCCTACTGCTCACTGTAGCGCTCTTGTACTCTGATTTCCATTTTGCCATACCTGAGGTACCTTGCCAGGGAGGGGAGTTCATTGATGAGTCCCATCACATACGAACATGTGCTTGGCTCCTGGCTGTGGGCTCAAGTGTCAGAGGCAACGGGGAGCTGAGCACAGGGTGCCAAGAAGGGGAACTGAGCAGCAAGTCGCAGGTATGCCGCCTCCCACGCTGCCAGCAGCACGGCAGGGAAGTGAGGGACAAGAACAGATGGATGGATTTGGAGGAGGGCAGGGTGGAAGGGAGGTCAGGGGCGAGAGAAAGCAGAGCAAGGGAAACAAAATCCGAACTGCCTTCCAGCAGTGTACAAGCTTACTCCAGCCCAAGACAAATCTGCCTCAAGCATTCGTCTGGACTTGGCAGCTCTGTAAGTAGTGCTACAAATGGTGTCAGTAGCAGGGCATCTTCATGTTCATGCCAGAAAGTGTTAGGAACCCCCCAGGATTGCTGTCCTGAAGCCAAACCAGAAAGAAAAAAATGAAGATGCTTTCAGCTGTTCCTGGATTTCATGTCCTGACATCCATTCTTTCAACCCGTGAGCTGTCATACCTGCCTTAAAAACTGGGTGGAGGGAAAGGGAGGGGAAAATATCCCCGCATCCCATGACCGTGACTTTTACTGAGATTTTTTGATGTCAGTGCATAAGTTCTTCATGCTACCTGTGCAAGCCAGCCTTGCCATTCCTATTTTTTCCTTTTTTCCACTGCAATTTGCATAGCCTCATTACGCAGAGGCTTTGAGGTTGTGTTACGATAGCGTGACTCTTATGAAGCCCATTTTAGCTTTGTAGGCGGGTCCTGACATCAGTCTGGACAGCTCTGAGGTGACTTTGTCGGGTAGTTCTTGTAAATAGTCGGCAAGAGCAGTCTGCACGTGGGCACCGTATTTTTCCTTTTTGAGCAACACAAGGAAGGAAAAAGATTTATCATCATCTATTAACCTTGTAACAGATCAGCATTTTGTTCATGAGTGGTGTAAAAGAACATCACTCTTTGGAAAAACTGCAGATTTGCTAGCAGACTGATGACAATAACTGTACCTGCTTGTTAAACAGTTTTATGAACTTTCAAAATTACTTTTTAATTCAGTTCTCTTGTTAACATGTATGACAACGCTTACATGAGACAAAGTGTGAATACATATAATACCCTTTTTTCTTAGAGTAGCAGGGATGTTCTCTTATTTATAAAATGCTTTGGGAAACTTCAGTAATCATGAAAGATTATTACAGACTTCTGGCACAACTGATGCAAAGGGAAATGGGGAGATATATTTTGACTATCTTAAGCAGAAGTGGAGGGTTGGAAGAATTTCATCATCAGTTTCCTGCTCTGAGGCAGGACTAGAAAATCAAGATGAATGACTTGGAATTCTTTATTACTATTATTATTTTATTTCATGACCTAATGCCATTTTCCAGTTTGTTTACAGACCTTGCAAGGTGAATACAAGCCAACAACATTAGGCTATTTTTCTTATTTACCTTTCACTAGATTAGAATTTGTTCATGGATCCTTGGGGTTCGTAGCACATGTTGAAAACACTGATCTAAATTATTTCTGGCAGATGATTTCATGTCCTGCTTTTTAAAAACCTCCAATGAAGAAGAACTCAATGTCCATAGGTGTTCATATCCTTAACTCTCCTTGCAGCTAAACTCTTTCCTGATATATACTCCACTGCTTCCTTGATACAGACTAAACAGTTAATTCTTGCCCTATTGCTAAGGAATCTAGAGAACAATTTGTCACTGTCTTTGGTTAGCCAGTGTCTTATTTATGCCTGTGAGATTCTGGTTCACTTAATCTACACTGCACTTTGTACACTTAGTCTAAACTGCATTTTCAATTTCTATTAAGACAACTATTTGGAAAGTAAGTGGCATATTGAAAAGATGACTGCATTGATAGTCAAATATTTTGTGACATGGGCAAATATGTATTGCAATTTGACTGAGTGCAGTGTGCGCCAAGATAAGAGATCAGTCAAAACTGATTTAAGGAAAACACTGAAATTTCCGCTATAGTTTAAACATAGATCCAGTATTTGCCTCTTGAAGTTTGCTAAGTCATTCTTTCCTTCTATTTTCCTAAACTCTTAACACTCAATTACAATGAATCATGACAGTATCTAGTCACCATTCAATATTTTGATGATGAATGAAGCCCGGGAAGACGCTGAATACGTCAACCTTTTGTGTGCCATTCAGAGTTCAGGCTGCTTTTCTATTAGCCTGAAGAAAGAAAAAAATGTATCTATATCTTTAGTGGTTGTTCACCATATGTAGTCATATGAATTGTTTAGAAACCAAGAAATGGAAGTAAAATTTAAAAAAAAAAAAAAAAAACCAAACCCACAGATAACCAAAATTGGAGATTCTGGCCATTTTCTGAGAAGTCTGAAAAGGCTCAGATCTGGGAGCAAGATAGATAGTGCTTTTTATTCTGGTTCTATCATTTATAAATGGATTTTTGTTTTGATTTTTTGTCTAAGGTAGATCTACAGACTCTTCCTCTGCCAGAATCAAGCTCTGCTCTTTGAGCCAGGCAGATCCAGACAAACTCTGAACTCAAACCTGTCTAATACTGCACTGTTTTGAAGCAAATATGTTCTGCTGAGTGGCAGAATCTATTAATTAGCATAGTGTTATGCTAAAGAAGTTACTTGCCTTTTCTTGTCTTGAAGTTGGTTTCTGTGGAGATCTCAATAAAAATTGCATTGGTCTGCAAGAAGGGGCACAAACATATTTTGAATTCCTCATGTGTAAGACTAAGGAAAATGATCATTGTTGGATCTTTTCAGGATAGTTTGAAAGACCATAACATGTGATAATCACTGCTGTTTGTTATCTGCTATTCCAGAACAGGGACCTCCCTGCTCTAAACACTGCTGTTGTGTGAAATTAGGGCCACTAGTTTGAAGAGTTTCTCTGTGTGAAATGAGTGGTTACAGTAGTGTAATTATTAACCAGGACATATTTTAAAAAATGATTTAGGATTGGATTTGTTGGCTTAGTGGGATTTTCTGCTTTTTGTATGGTTAAGTCCAAAGAGATAGTAGTCCTGCAGATATTTCGTTTTCTAAGCAGTCATTGTGAGGTTTTAATTTCCCTGCTTTGGAAGGTGCTTGCCGTTTGCTTGAGCTGCTTTAAAGAATTTAGGTTTAAAAGTGGTAGCACCCTTCAAAGATATAACAACAATGGTATTCAGACTCTCCTCTCCCTCTTTATAGTTCCGTGACTAAAATTAAATTAGATTGTACACACTTCTTTCTCTCTTTAGGGAGACTAGGCTTAGAATTCCTGGAGTGAAATGACATAATCCCAAAGAAAAGTCTTTGAGTACCTTCACAAAAAGCTGCTAAAAAACAAGAAAAAGGCAATGGCACAGCTAAGTGGAATGGTAATTAAACAGAATCTTTAGCTTTTACACATTTATTAATCACAGACTGAAAAGTAATACAACTAGACAAGTTTATCCAATGCTCAGTTTCTAGGTATTCAATATCTGCAAGCAGATTGTGATTTCTTTTTTTTTTTTTTTTAAGATAAATAACTGGCTAGAATTTGTCATTGTCTTTATGTGAAAATGTGTGTTGCTAGCATCCAATTTCTTAACTGTGTATAGAAAATGAATATAAAATGCTTATGTGTGGGAAGGAAAAAAGGTGTTAAGGAGTGAAAAAAATCAAATCCACTCAACAAGGTAAATGAACTCATTTTGTTCCATAGTGACCAAATTTCATGCTAAATGGCAAAAGACTTTCCTGGTTAAAGGCTGTTCTCTGGAGCTATCCCATGTTCATCACCATAGTTTTAAATCTTGACCTGTGCACTGATACTTTTAGAGTGTGATGCAATGGATAACAAGTTTTCCATCAAAAGATCACATGTACATTGTGGTTAGAGAGACTCAGGAAAAAATGACTTTCCCAATCTCATGCATATTATCCCTTGTGCAAACTGCCGTGGAAGTCATTGCCAGCACATAAAGACTCTTTTGATAATTGGGAAGTGAGTCTTACAGAAGGGCAGACCTTAGCTCAGACCACACTGATTACTTAGTTTCTTTCACATTCCCACTTTGGCTGGTGTATTTTGTATTTTTGTCTGAACTCCGTTTTTCTAATAAGGAGAATTGAACGTGGTGCTATAAAGTAGCGATGTTTTTTGTTTTCTCATAACAACTGCGTTCCAAGTCAATAAAGCAATTGGGGTATTCTAAAAGCTATTAATTAGTATGTTTTAATTATAACTGATGAAACAGAATTATGTAGATTTTTTTGGGAAACTTACGGAGAATCATAATTTTGAGCACTGGCTGGGAATATATGGCAAATGCTACAAAAATGGCAGATGCCTTTTCATATGACATTTTCCCCAAAGCTGCTGCCAGGGATGGCAAACCAGGGGTTAGACACAATTCCCTCTGGTACATAGTACTGACATTTCACTCCCCACCAACAGAGAGAACTCAATATATGAACTTTTCCTCCACAACCACTGCTATTATACTATAATAGGAAGTAAACACTGACTTGATTCCTTATGCAGTTTCCTAGCCTGCCCTACGCCTGCTCCCGTTGCCTCACCCCTCTCTGGAACGGGAGCAGCAGGGAGCAATCAGCGCTACTTTCTTTTTAATAGCACGCTCAGGCTTTTTGGTTTAATGCAGGTTGCCCCTTCTGCCTGTTACCTGTCTCTCTTTCCATAGGTGGTTGAATGCCCTGCCACCTACGACTGCATCTGCAGCACACTGCTGAGATGTTGCTGAGGTCAGCAGCGCTAATACCGCATTAGAGCATCCACTTTGGGAACAGAGCCGTAGGTTTAACCAGTAGGGTGCTGTTGCAGTGCAAAGCCATACGCTCTGGGGCACTCTGTATGTTTTCCAAGCAAACAATGTGTTGAGATTTGCTTTCATGAGCAGCAAATGTAGTACTGATGCTTCTCAGCTCAGTGGCAGCAAAGTTGTGTACCAGCCACGGGGTGAAATTCCCCAGGGGCAGCAGCTAGCAATGGCTCTGACTCTATCACTGCTGAAATCTGGTGCTGAACACCCTGGGGAGCAGGGCCAGCAGCAGTGATTGTTATGCCTCAGTCCTGTGACTGGAGCCTGCAGGCAGGATTTTGTCTCCTGTATCTTGATCACAGCTGTAATGTCACCTGTTAATTAGCCCACGTCATGCAAAGAGGCTGCACAAACACCAAGGCAGATACAATCATTATCTACTGAGATTTTTCCTTTAAGAAATAGATTTTATGTACTGACCTGAGATTTTCAAGAGTCCAGTGCGTAAAGATCTGAATACTTATTTTGTCGGTTAAATGGATGCTCCCTCCTTTACAAAACCTGTTTAAAAACAGCAGACAGAGGTGAAAAAAAGGGGAGATTGGAACAGAAGGCAAGGCAAGTAACCTGGCAGTACTAGACCTGTCCTCATGACACAGTTTTAATTACCTTTTTTCTCTGGTTACACATGGACAGGAACTCCTCCTATATTTCATTAATTCCCTCACCCCCTTCCTGGTCTGACATACGTATTCCCTTCATCCATAAAATTCTCAAGTGCTTTGTGACGTATTCCCGAGAAGTGCATATAGCTGACACCTTCATAGACTGGTTGGCTCAGCTCTCCCTCCTTCCCCTCCGGGCACCGCTCTGCTATCTTAACCCAAGCAGCTCGTAGCTGAAATCACCTTGGGAGAGTCCATGGGGATCTTGTGAGATTGGAAGCAAATGCTCGATGCCCAGTTCCCCCAGGAACTTCTGTTTGTAGATGAGCCAGAGCCTTCAAGTGCTAGATCGTATGCTACCCGCTGGTGGGCTCCTCGCTTTCCTGCCTCTCCTCATGCTTCAGTCAGAAATCCTTCTGATATTACCTTTGGGTGCTGCCATTTCAGAAGAGAGATGGGCAGAACCCAAACAAGCTCTGGCTAGTGAGAATGAAATAGGACTCTCCTGCTAATACACTACAATAAATTGTGCCAGTGAAGCCCTTTTTATCACTCAGTCCTTCATGACCCATTTTAGAAGAAATAGGTCCTCCTATTTTTAGCAGCCAGTTCAGCGAAGCTGTATTGGACATAGTTGACATCTCACAGGCATTTTCAAGCTGGGCTGCTCTAGGTGTCTTTTTTGCAACTTCATACACTTGGCAAAATATCCTATTTCTAAATTACTTCAGGAGGGAATGCTGACACATCAAGTAGTGCCAGATGAAAGATGTACGAGAGCTGATAACCCAGCGTAAGATCTTGCAAAATTTGTAGGGAGGATGATTTGCTCATAAATTTTCTCGGGGAAGCTGGACTGTGTGATGAGATTACATTATAACTCAAACTAAGAATTTTTAAGACAAAGATACGAACGACTCCGTGAGTCCTTTGGAGCGCCAGACTATATAAGTATTGTTTATATAAAGGCTAATGTCCTTTTTAAAAAAAACTCCCATTATATTCCATTATGGGGAAACATGCTAGTGTTTGCCTTCAGATACACTCCAGAGCCTTGCTGCCTGAGCTGAAAGTATTCTGTTGTCTCCCTTGCATGGCCCTACTGCAATGGGAGATGAATGTCTAGGACTGGTGTTTAACAGCTCAGAGGTGTTAGCGGACTGCAGAGAAATACTGCAAGCTATGAGTCTTTTTTCAGTTCCCTGGGTGCACCCTTCTGGACTTGTCATGATTTGGTCATTGTGATTTGGTCATCATGATTTTCTGCTGCATTTCATTTTGGACCAACTCGTGTACAAAACTCTGAGTTTCTGAGTTTCAGAGAAACTGCTGGGTTTATGAATGCATAAATATAAATCCTCTCAGTCCAATGCTGTACTGAATCTTGTGACAGCAATCTACGCTCCACATATTAGGTGCATTAAGTCAGTAGAGAAATAAAGCATGAAGGACCAGTGATCTACAGCTAGATCTACACCCATTCCAAACAATCACAAAGATCTATGGAAAATAGCTACATCCTTCCAAAATACCCACAAAGCCCCTTTGGCCATTCAGCAGGTGTAGGCCTTTCTCTCCTCTGATTCACACATATATCAAAAATACTCCTATTATTGCAAAACTATGCATACAATGCTGCATACTCAAGTAAATAATTAATATGGAAGAAAATTAAAGTAATAAATAAGACACACCATTAAGCAGCAGTTGTGGGATTTTTTGCTTGTTTGTAGAAAAAAATGTTTACAGCAATACCACAGAAGAGGATTTGTACATGAAAAACAAACAAACAAAAATGTTTGGTTTAAAGTCATTGACAAACTTTCCTCTAAAACCAGATTTTTAAAATATCTTTGATGTTTTAGGCCCATAGGGCAGTAGCCGGTATATGGGTTGGTGTGGCAGATGCACACTTAAATTTTTAGAGTTAAAACACTGAATGTCCTATTAACATTTGTCTTTTATTTGAAGTTATGCTTTGAGGTGGCTGTAGTTTAAACCCATTTGCCCAGACAGCTTCCCTTTAAACTGGAACTGAGTTTCCCATATTTTTAACAGGTTATAAAGTTCATGTGCTGCTATAAAGCAGGGCCAACTATATTAACTATTTATGAAAGCTCTTTATCCAACTCGTTCTTACAAACATCAATTTCCTTACGCAACGTATCCCAGACCTTTAAAACTTTATAGGAAGAGAGCTCTTCCTCAGTGTTCAGCATCACTCTTGTGGCAGTAAGATCAATGTTTGATAGTTGATCGTATTAAAAATGAAGTTAAACTGTGGATGTAATATTGCCAGCACAGCCATTCAGAAATTATGAGCAAAGTCTTTAATTTCCTGAGATGGCTAGCTCTCTTAAAAAAGAAAAAATCCTAACCCTAAGTTTTAATGAGGTAAATGTCAAATCCTTTTTCTGCCATCCGTGCCAACCAGTTTTTGAAAGTTGTTTATGAACCTTTCTCCTTGGCTGAGCTCTTTGGAAACAGCATCTAAATGAAAGCTGCAGTTCTCATGTCATTCCTTCCTGATGCTCTGGTTTAAAGAAAACGCCAAATCAGCACTGTCACCAATAACCTGTGAGAACTGACAGCTCAGGAAAGAGGAAACTGATCAATGATTCCTTTTCTCAGCAGACAGAATAGATTTTATACTTGAAGTATTTAGGAAATTAGGAAATTATATTAAAAATAATAACACATATATACATATTCTTAATGACTTGCTATCTTGATAATGCCACTGGCTTCTGTAGAAGTGAAATTTCTAAAAGCCAGGTCTCTTCTAGGCATGACAAGTCATGGAGATGTCAAGTTCCTGTCAATAGGAAATGAGAACAAACTATTACTTCAAGCAATCATATTCTTGAAAGTTAAATTATCAGTCATAAACAAACGATTAAAGCAAAACATACGTGCAGTAAGGAAGGAGGATTTTTAACTTTCAGCAATGTTGCATGGTGCATCTTTTCAATAGCAATAATGTTTCACTACAGTGTTTTGCTTCGCCTGATCAATGAGTGGGCACTTCCTGAATTCTCATCAATATCGGTAGAAATCTGAGGTATTTAAGCCTCTCCCATATCAATAGAGAGCCTGGCTGTACCGTTCAGCACACAGATAAAGTGCAGTACTCTTCAAGGTGACTAGCTGTACAGATGCTAGCATTTAATTTGATCTGTAATGTCAACATCTTCAGCTGTTTTATTTTGAAGCTTATCCAAACAAAGAGAAACTCCCCTTAATTTCCCCATTGGCAGAGTTAAGATGTGTGTCAAAACATGGAAGTCTTCCTTTGAGGGCATCTGTCTACCAATTCAGTATCTGCATATGAATGGAGATTCATTACTCCTTCTGTTGAGGTGGATTATGTCTCCTTGGGCAGGATGCAGGTTTTAACAAGACACACATGGAAAAGACACTGCTCTGGGAAGAGCCTGTTCTCACAGCAGCTTATTTTGAAATACATGGATTAATAAAATGGAGATTATTTTGCATTTATTGTATATCTTTCCTGTGCTCCTGTGGCCTACTTTGACCTGTAATCAAATTGTAGTATTTCAGGAAAACTTGCAATGTGTAGGAAATAAAATCTTTTATTTCTGAGCAGCTAACCAAACCTAGTAGAGACACTAGCTAATAGGAGAGCTCTGTTACGTTTCTCTGACCCTTTCATTATGACATTATATCTTCAGCAGTATGTGATTTTATGATTCTTAAGCTGTCAATCTGTCAATCTGTTTTTTTTAAGTGCTGTGTTTCTGTCTACGGCTTTGGGAGATAATTCAGCTTAAGAATTATGGCAGTTTTGAGAACAATAGTAGAGAAGAAAAGAAAGCACTGCTTGGCTCATACTAAAAGAAAGCAACTTGTTGTCTGAGCAAGGGCAGAAATAAAGCCCTGTTTGCCTACATATATTTCCTCTGTCTTCCGAGTCCCTGTTAGGCTGTTCTTAGTTCCACTGCATGAACTCAAAGTCCATAACATAACCAAGTAGTTCAACATTATCCAGGTAATTTCTAAACTGTCTTTATAGATCCAAAAATTTATGGAACCCACCATTTTCTTAAACTGTTTGTATCCCTCTCCGCAATGTTTAATTGTGTAGGCTATTTTTGGATTATAGTAAAACTACTACATGTAAAATTTATGTAAGTATTTACAGAATTCACAAGTTCACATGTAACATATGTCCATATGTTTGTTTACAGAATTGGATAGATACAGCGTCTTATAGGACATTCATGAGTTAGGAAAAACAGAAAGCATGACATTCCTTCTTTCTAGTCGGAAACCATGACTTAAAGACAAATGGCACCAGAAAGCAGAGGTTAATAGGGGTAGAGTTGCAATTACATATCAGGACTTCAATTTTCTTATTACGTGCTCAAGTCACTTAACCCACCTCATTGCCAGTAGAGAGTGAGACAGCTGCTGGTCTCTACATTGTCTTTCCTATAAAATATCAAACTGTTTTAAATCCACCCAGAAACATCTCTGGGGTGTTGACTGCCGTTCTGCTCTCTGCACCAGCTTTATTAACAAGACTATCTCCATCTCCAGTTGCTCAACTAGTTGTTTTAAAACCTTCTCGCATAGTATTTTACAGAATACAAGTACTTGAGGATCAACATTTCTATATACACTTAGAGTAGCTATAACTAGCAGCAGAAAGGGAAACCTGTGATGCAAATCTTCTTATGAAAAAAAAATCTTATTTTAAATATGAGAAAATGAAGCACAGCTATTTAAGTAAAATGGTATTTATAAGAATATGTCATGTTTCTTACTCTGAACCTCTCTTCTTCTTAAATTAGTACAACTTATTTTCCTTTAAAGGTAGAATCAAATAGGCCATGGTTTTACTATAGGGCTGGTATTAACACTTTACAAAAATACAATTTGAATAAGAAACATTTATATCAAAAGAAAAGAGAGCTCACAAATTTAGCCTTGCTAGTCCTGGAATCCGTGTTCTTAGGTGAAAACCAGCTCGTCTTGGGGGGGTATCAAAGTCAGGCAGCTGTGAAAGGTTCACCCAGCCAACACGAGACCATGCCAATCAAACCTGGTTTGAGAGCCGCTTCCAAAAGTTCAAAAAACAGCAGCATACCATGTATGAAGGGCCACTGGATAAACGTTGGATCCTTTGACTATCTTACTAAGTAGTCTCAGGTATGAAAATCATTCATCAAATTTGCAGATTTTGTGTTAATGAAAAAATATATGAACAGTTATAGACTTTAACTAATGTAGGTTGACTGAATTCCCTTGATGCCATATAAGCTGTGTTACACTGATTTTCATCAGCTGAGCAGCTGATCATGTGCTTTTGGGAGTACTCAAACTTGGGAGCACCCAAATTTATTTAATTTAGCAGTGAGACATTGTGACTAACATTTAAGATATCTGCCTCCAGAGGAAGGGAGGTTTCCTGTTCTAACCTCTCCACAACCTTTCTCTTCTACATTTCTTCTGTATTTTTTTTCTTTATTTCCTGCTGAAGCTCAATGTATCAACTGCAAACAATCATTTCCTTTTGGGAGATTTAGAAAAATGGATTAATTAATATCTTTTGCAAAAAAGAAAAGGACAAATGGACCTTTCTAAGGGTGATGTTACTCCATCCTCATGGATGCATTAGGAATGGGTAAAACATATTCTGAACATTCCAGATAAAATTCTATCGCATGTGAATAACAAAATTTATTTAAGAATCTAGAAAATGATGTTTAGACAAGCTGTATGTGAAAATCAAACCGTTACTCGAACAGATTTTGAACACGGGTTTTTATTTTGTGTTTCAGTTGCTGTTCCCTCGCCAGTGGCAGCCTGTGAACCCGAGCCCAAAGCCAACGGGCACTACCCAACTCCACGACTCTCTGTTTCCTCCCGAGCAACGGTTGTCGCCAGCATGGAAGCCCCTTCTCAGGGCCTGCAGACAGTCATGAAATGGAAAACAGTAGTGGCCATTTTTGTTGTGGTTGTGGTTTACCTGGTGACTGGAGGACTTGTCTTCCGTGCCCTGGAACAGCCTTTTGAAAGCAGGCAGAAGAACACAATAGCATTGGAGAAGGCCGACTTCCTTCGGGAACACGTTTGTGTCACCCAGTTAGAACTGGAGACACTGATTCAGGTAAGCCATGCGTAGAAGACAGTGTTTCCTGGGAGTCAGGAGAAAGAGCTTGGCAGTTCATTGATCATCTGAATTGTTTGGGAACATGGGTCTTGTTCACAGGGTTTTGTGCTAGGCTGCTTAGTGCGAAGAAAGAAAAATCAGTAACAGGCAATGTGAATAACAGGCTCTTTCTTAATTATTTTAGTGGCCTGGAAATAGAATATTTTGTGTCCTCAAAATATTTTAAATAGTGTTAAATATTTTCACTAGAATGATGAAAAATGTAGGCAAAGAATATCAGAGCTTGATATCTGGAAGGGAATTTTGTGGCAGGTGACAAATTTATGAAAGGCTTGCCTATCTCTTCCCTCAGGATTAATCCCAGCAACCAGGTGAGTCAAGAGTAAATGAAAGATGGGAATTCTGAAATAAATATTTGGCCAAGAATTCTGAAATTACTGGTACACTAATTTACAGGCTTATTATTGATAATTTTATGTAAATGAACCTTGCAGAAGGTATACATTTAGAAACAGAAAATAAACTTAAGAACTACAAACTTATTACTCTGGTCTACTGATTTTCAAAGACTTAGAGTAAATTTTGAAGAAAATAAAAAGAAGACACATCGAGATAAGTAGAGAATGTAGTAGCATGCCAGATAGGTTAGTCAAAGACAGAGTTATCTTTCATTTATTAGATCTCCATAGATCTAATTAGATCTCCATTAGATGAGGAAAACATTATGCATCTCGTCTATATACTTCACACATACTTAGTGAAGTATCATCTGATACCCCGTCTAAAAATCCGTCTAGAATCCCATCAACTAACATGGAGAAACATAGAAACATAGGTAATAAGTGAGAGATACCAAGGATGTATTGCAACAGTGTCCAACACCAAAGCTGAAGTTCAACTTCCTATTTTAATGGGAATTTGTATATGAGCCTTTCAAGAGCACAATGTGTTAATGTCTTGGGTTATTTGTATGCCTGGTCAGAGATCCGCTGTGATTTTAGGCTGTTTTAGGGATCACAGATCCATGCCATGGATTGTGTGTACCCACCCTTTCCCTGGTGGACCAGACTCCATTTTAAAAGGTATTATAACTTTTGTCTTTCCATTAGGAAACTGCCCCTAACTATCTTATTGAGGTGACGATATAAGCATACTCCTAGTTTGCATCCTAAACTCATTCAGTTTCTGCGTAGCTTCTGTTGCTTCTGTTGCTCAACGCCTTCCTCTCCCTTGCCCGCGTGTACACCGCCGTCCTCTGCTGCCTGTCCTAAGCAGAACAAACTCTTTCTGTTTCTTTGCAGATAGATGTGGGCTTACCCTGCTTGTGCTCTCTGTTCACTGAAGACAGGTCAATTCTGATTTGGAAGCTGTCTGTCCTTGTTTGTGCAGCCTGGTACTCGAGCTAAAGGGCCAAACCTGCTTCAGCAGGAAGCGGTACCACGCTGATGACTGTTCAGCTTTTGGATCAGGGCTGGCTTGGATCACAGTCACATCTTCAAAAGACAGGTGAACATGGTTGGTTTTCAGTGTGAATTCTTCTGGTCAGGGATATTGGCTCAGATCCATTTCTTGTGAAAATGTTGCAGAGATTATAATTTCCCTTGACACTTTAAGTATGATGTATGCTGGCTGATTACAGCTTTTTTTAAAAAAAAACATATTAAAAGCAAGAAGTTGTATTCCCCTGATGTGAATGTCACTATTAAAAGATACGCAAAATACTTCCTTTTTAGCAGAAAACAGAATACATAATAGATACAACAAGCATAGCACCGCAGCAGTGTAGTAAAGATGCCTGCACAGAGACCGCAGCACAAGGACCTGTTAATAGCCCATATTCCCCAGCCTAAGCTATCTGCCTGTTTTAACTCATTATTGTGCACAACATCTTGTCCTTCTTTCACCTCAGAAGTGGTGACATAAAGGTAATAAACAGGCACACTGTGTCACTGGAAGGCAGATTTTCTGAACAAAACGTACCATCTCTTGAGACTTCAGTATGTCCTCAGGCATTATGACGGGTAACTGGAAATCATTTTGAAAAGGTAAATTAAATGTGTGTAGCAGCTTAGCATATGAATGTCCTAAGGCCAAATGATGTGAAATATTGGAACAGGTTTGTCAATAAAGAATGATATCCTTTGGGATTTTTAGAGCATCTAGGAGTCAACCTGGATGCAGAGAGGAGGCCAGATGTACCAGTACAGCAAACTGTACCAGGATAAGGGAGCTGCTGCTTGAAGATAATGTCTTGGGGTTTAGTGTTATGCTTTCCTGCCTTCATGTTGATGATATCAAAAGTGACATCTCCGGCTGGCACAGTGGGTTACTGCATTGCACCAAATGCTGCACCTGCCTTTACAGCGGTAATTTCAGCTTCCAGAGTGACCTCTGTGGGTCCTGGTTGCTGTGTGTGTTCACCACATGGCTGCCCCTAAAGGAAATATTTATCAATAGCACCTGACTGCCGTAAAGCACATAGTCTCCAGAAGGACTGTGTTGACTCAGCATTGCGCTTTGGAGAATGCACAGAATGGAAAAAATACAGTTTCCTCTCTGGAAGGAGAATTTTTAAGGAGGCAAGAAGAAGAGAACGTCATGTGATTTGCAAGGTTGACGATGGACACTTCTCTCCCTTTTGCTAAAATTTCAGCCTTTCAAAGGGTTCTGCTTTACCAAACTTGTAATAAAGGTGTACAGCAACAAATACTTAGCTGTGAACATTTTGGTGTGGATGAGACATGTTTTACAAATCGATCTCCGATAAGCCATTGAAAATACTTGCACTGGTGGCACAGATGTGAACTGCCCTGGTGACAGTGCTGAGTCCAGACTATGGATTTCATTCATAGATTTCAGAAACAATATAATGATGAGAGCAGTGTAAATCCATAGGAAGATGCAAATCCAAATTTAAGTTCTGCTTATCTCTTGCACTTTAGCCTGTCTAGGGCTAACACCAGATGGATTTTTTTCCCCTCTTAATAATATCAAGTGTTTCACGGTGCAGGCTACGTTTTTTTTTGGGTCTTATGAAGTGGAAATTCTTAACTGTTCTTTTTTTCTTTCTTTTCTTTTTTAAATACTATTTCTGCTGCTGATACAAACAAATTGTTATTATTTAATCCCTTTAGTGATCTGCTAATTGGCTAATTATGAATGCCAGAATAAGAAAATAACAAAATTGGATGCTTTGTCTTAGCTCTTTTGAAGCTGAAATTTCAGTGTCAGACAGAAGTGAGCTCTGTAACACGCTAAGAGAATGAAACTTCTGTTGCTTCAACTGAATTTAGTGCCCATTGTACCCATTTGAAAATCTAACAGAGGGTAGCAAGATTCAAGAGACTGGACATATGGTT
The DNA here is from genome assembly GCA_003342815.1 of Eudromia elegans. Classification (NCBI taxonomy): domain Eukaryota; kingdom Metazoa; phylum Chordata; class Aves; order Tinamiformes; family Tinamidae; genus Eudromia; species Eudromia elegans. The sequence goes on from PTEX01000006.1 coordinate 8,752,534, forward strand.
GAGTAAAATGACATTGATAGATAAACATAGTAATATAGTATAAAGCTGTCCTTGTTCCCATATGCTAGGCATAAGCTTATTAGTAGCTGGAGTAAACAAGAAGTCACCTTGCCTCTGTAAGAAAGCACATTTAGACTGTAATATGAAGAGGCTACATCTCTTTTTGAAAGATCAGATGTCATCAATCATTAGGAGAGGCAGGGAGGAAGGCCATCAGTGTGTTTTAGCCGGGTACTGATACTCTGTTGATACTCTGTTTTCACTTAGCTTCACTTAGCTTCATTGTGCGAAGTTTTTTTTTTTTTAAAAAAAGCTGTTTTAAAAAGCCCTAAATTATGACACAAGATAGAATGGTTTACTACTGTGAGAAATTACTTAGGTGATTCATTGGCTGCTTCCCTTTTTTTTCTTCAGGATTTCACTTATTGTGATTAATTGTAGTCAGAAAATCTCACACCTGGGAGCTATGCCGTATTATCAATGGCCACTAATGACTACAGCAATTCTAATGAGTTAGCCTGTAAGCTGAAAGGGAAGTAGAGTTGGAAATAAGCTAATCAGATGTTACTGGCTAATTTTGTGAATAAGAGTTGATATCTTGGATAGACACATCTGATTACTGTTCTGAACTACTTTTCCAGAGAGAATAAGCAAACAAGGGAATATCCTGTAAAGATATTTCAGTTTTTGGCTTCTTCTCAGGTTCACTGGTGTTTAAGTCAGCTTCTCTTTTCAAGGTGTTTCACTGTAGAATGAAGAGAACTTGGGTGGTTTTCATGTACTAGAATATAGCTCTAAATGGAGCAGAGAAAAAGTCTTTTGAGTTAACTGTGGGGAAGATTTGCCTGTTGCTGAAGATGGGAAAAGACTATTTGTGCTGTGAAGAAAAGCAATGGTAAATATCTGGTTATTGGATCTTCTCTTACTGTGCCTGAAAATACTAGATGGGTATTTTCTCTATATCCCAAGTTTCCTTCTGCCTTGATCTTTGCTTGTCTTTGTGTAGTTGCACCTGGGGGCAACTCAGCTTGTCATCCTAAAGATTATATGAAAAAGAATTCAAATCTCTTGAGTCAGGTCTAAGTTTGTGTAGACATCCTAGTTGGTCACTTTAACCCAGAAAGACTACAATCAAACTGAGCACAATAGGACTCTGCTGCTGTTCTGCAGCTACAATGCTTCTAGGACATAGCTCAGATGTTTGCAGCAGGTTAAGCCCTCTCACATTAGATAGCTCTGTATGCCCCTTGTTGAATGTTGTGGGTCTGCCTGGAAATTGGTTCACGACACTTGATAAGTGTAGGTGATAATCATCCACCTCATTGTTCCTTGAAGATTCCTATGGGATGGGCAAAAATATTTAATGATGGTCTCCCAAAGCTCATTACATCTGGTTATTCATTAACAAAAATTGTTGATTATTTCAGTGAGGAAGAGGGAATAAATGAGAATTTATAATGAGAATCCCTTAATCGCTGAATGAGAATAGTGAGAATAAGGGGAGAGGTGGTGCATACAGAAAAAAAAATAGGAATTAGTCTTTAAAAGCTTCCTCCTAACGAAGTGTATCTGAATAATCATCATAGAGAAACATCTGAGCGTGAAAGACAATTGTAACAACCTTCTGTGTGCTTGATAGGAATATGTTTTGAGAAGAATTATGGAAGGAGATAATTGTTATTGGATTAGTGGGATCTGTGGAGGGGAATTAATAGAGGTAGAAAATGGGATGACAAGAATTTTCTGTTCTAACTAAATTCCTATGCTTGGATACAGATCAGCAGATCCTTAGAATAGTGAATAACCAAAGCTTTTGCATTACACTTGGTCTTGGAAAAGATTTTTCTTCATGCTGGGGTGTGACTGGAGAAATTAAAGAAACGTAAATGAGTAAATCAGATGAAAGCATTTCTTCCCAAGGAATGCGGAAGGAATCTGCTTCATTCCCCTAACCTCATCAGCTGCATTAGCTCCTAGCTATCTTGTTGCCTGTGGGCATATTCTAGACATTTTTTTCTCGGGTTAGTTGTCTTAATCAGTGATCAAGGTAGCTAATGTGCAAGGCGGGATCAGATGGGGGTTATGAGAGTACAGTGAGGGCTGGCTGCTCCAAGAGCTGAGGACCATATGATGGCCGGTGGAGCAGGGATCTTACTGGCCAGAGTCTCTCCCTCCATCCCACTAAAGGAGCTGAGCAGGACAGGAGTGCAGTGTCCAGACCATCAGGCAAGTTTGTAGTGGTGAGGCGGGACCAGGGTCAAGTCAGGACCGCAACACAGGGTCAGGTCTAGCGAGGATAATCGCGGTCAGACAGCTTGTGATGGCAGGGCTGTGGTGATGGCGCTGGGCCAAGGCCAGGCCAGACTTTGCCCGTAGGTCTGGCTCATTGGAGCCTCCACCCGAGCAGGGGTGGAATTGCGGTGGGGCTGGACCCTAATACTGCGGTGATGCAGTGGGACAGGCACCCATGGCCTTGGGCTGGGCTGAAATGGGGGTCAGCAGCATGGGGGAGGCTGAGGAGCAGACACGAACAGGCTGTCTGTGCCCTCGGTTGAGGTGAGGATGGTAAGCACGCCCAAGTAAACTCATAAGGATGTTAATTAGCAGTTTAATTGGTATTTGAAGTGAAAAAATAATTATACTACAATGTGCTGTTGCAATCAGTAAAGTTATAGGTGGTCAAGATGCAACACTGCAACACATTTATTAGCAGAGAGATGAAAATGAATCAATTGATCCAAACTACACTACCCTCAGCTAGGAGGATATAATCTTTTTTTGACTGCATAAGCCTTACTGGAATTATTGCTGCTACTGATGGTCTGTAATGGAAAACAACAACCTGCTTCCTGTTAAACATCCAGGAGACTGTGTTCTACCCCACATACTGCCACTCTATGTGTGTCACCTGCCTGTCGTGCACCTCATCTCCCCCTCCTGAAGATACCCTCACTGAATATCTCCTGCTGCTCTGAAATGGTACCATTTAGTTTCCAGGCAAGGTCAGAGGAGAACATTGCAATATGTCCCAGGGTCCACTGCAGGCCCCAGAGATTCCTGAGCTCCGACTGACCCAGCTGGCTGCAGGATGCACGTCACGTAATGATGTTGACAAAGCACATACCATACTAGCCAGTGATGCTTGTCAAAAAAATAATGGTTTCACCTCTGGGCTTCAAATCTGTCAGCAGATCCCCATGAGCTACCTATGTCTTGCTCAATTTCTTAGACATTTGCATTTGTGACAGGTTGTGTTGTTCAGGCCAATTGGACTGCCACTTTGGGATTGCTTCCTTAAGAGACCGGGAAATCTCAGAAGAAAATTGCCCGATGAATCCTACTTTTCTTTTTAGACTTTCTGTGTAGCTTTCAGCAGGCTGATCATTTTGTACTTCAGTCTTGATTTATGGAGGGATGAGGAGGGTGGAGTTGGCAATTATTTATCAAGCCCTTGCTGAATTCTGATCCTGCCCTTCAGAATGTAGGCAACCATCTGAATCTGACGTGTGATCTCCTTTGCTTTCAGCAGACATTCACCAATTTATTAAAAAGTAGTAGAGGAAGGATGCAACTCTGCAGGCTCTCAGCTAATTTGCAGTAGCAGTTCAATAGCAAATATTCCCGTTTAAGGAGTTTGTGAAGAGCAGTGATGTGTGTAACTTAGGATGCTGTAGGCATATATGTCACCATGTGTTTTCATGTAATTTTGGCAATACTCTTGTATAATAAATAACTTATAGTATGATATTTAATATACATATATTAATATAAATATATAGCAAAATAACACATATGCTATTCATGGTATTTTCATATAATGTACACTTTTCTAGAAAAAGAGAAAAATGTCAGACATGAAAACCTCTAAGTTTTCCCCCTTAACAGTGTCAGAGAGCAGTGAAAACTGCCTGCTCTGCCAAAGAGCATGAGCCATGAACTGAGTGGCAATGGGCTGGCACCAGAGGAGCTGGAAGGGGTAAGAGGTACAAAGAGCTTCTTGGAATACTTGAACTCTTGGAAATGAGTTGCAGTTGAAAACATTTGGGAAGGAGAGTTTTGTTTTTGTAAGACAGTCATTTTAGATACAGTTCCAGAATGATTGATCTTAATTTCTCTATGATAGTCCATAGACTGCATGAAATCTGCAAATAACTTGAGTACACGTGTTATAGGGCATCTCCAAAGTGACCTTGGGAAAAAATCAGCTGAATGCTGCAGGTGCTGAGAAGAGATTTATGTTCTGTGCTGTGGATGCTGTGAATGTTAGCACTACCATTCTCTGTACAGTGAGAGCTGCAGTGAAAGGCAAATATGTCTGTCCTCATGATGCAGCGTGATGCCTTTTTAAAAATCCCCAAGAATTTTTTCAGCTTGCTGATTTGATTTCCTCTGGTGTTATGTGAGTAGGACAATGACCTGTAAGTAGTAGAACTACTTCAGCTTCTGTTCTGGATTTAATTTGTTCGTGCACTAGCTGGAGGTCTGTAAACCATGCCGTATTGGTAGACGTGATCATATCCAGGATGGCAAGTAGGAAGTCCTGGATAATCGTAAATCTGTCTATGATGTTTCCATAGTTATACTATTTGTTTGTTTCAAGTGGCATATAAATAAATAAATTGTATTTGGCACAAAATATAAATAACTTCATCAGATACAAATTGTCAGCAATTAAAATCCTTGGCTGACTAGCTTCAATTGACTTCATGAATACTATTTGTTTTCACCACCCATCTTGCTGCTTCTATCACCAGCTTTTTCCATTGGGATCGTTTTTCCTTCAGTTATTGCTATAGAACGGTATTTATGGATGTCTTTTGTATTATTAGTCCTCTGTTTCCCAGCTCTTTGTATCTTTTCTCTTTGTCTACGTATTGTATCTTTATTATATCAGCTATCTTAATCATCTGTGTTAGTATCAACTTCAGTTGCAGATCAGATCTTGTGTGCAGAGTGTTCTACGATAATTTGAGCAGGACCAGAAGAGTTTAAGCTCTTCCCATAGTCCTATCTTGACTTACAAGGCATTATGGTAAGGTATTTATAAGGCTGATTTGTTATCTCTTTTTTTGCAGCATGCTATTGATGCTGATAATGCTGGAGTCAGTCCCATAGGAAATTCCTCTAACAACAGCAGTCACTGGGACCTTGGAAGTGCCTTTTTCTTTGCTGGAACAGTCATCACAACAATAGGTATGTTTATCTTTTAAAATATAGAGTCACACAGAAGTGCATTAGGAAATGAATTTCCATAAAGTGCATCACAAAGAAATCAAGTGGCAGAACTGTATTTCTCTTAATTTTCAAAACACATAACTCTGGCAATGAGCCTCTGGGAAAATACTGGAAAATGTTCATACAGGGTAGCACAACAACATTGAACTGCAAAATTAGTAGCACCTACATGTTTAAACCCTGTTCTTGATGTAAATGTAGATGATCTTAATTTTCACTATAAAGGTCAAGAACCTGTGTCAGATAAAAGAACCTTGTATAGAAATTGGAAATTATGGTTTAATTTGTGCAGACAGGTAACATTTTTGTGAAGAATATCAGTTGATTTTGGCTCTGAACTTTTATATAATTATTTCTTTTAATATCTTGCTCCTTGTAACTGGAAATATACTCACATAAGTATCAAATCCTTTTTAAAATCCTTAGCAAATACTGCCTTGTTTGAAACAGTTCCACAAAAAGAATTTTCTTTGTTATTTCAGAAGTTGTTTCCGTTAAATACTGTCATATTTCTCTCTAGTATATGGAGAATATACTGGAATGCTCCATTTACTTTTCTGAACTGCTCATTTCTGGTAATTTCATTATGCAGGTTCCTGTCATCTGTGTCACATATACATTATGTCTGGTGTACTTAGTCTCTCAGTCTGTGAGTGTTGGCTTTAGGCGTGCAAAGATTATTACCCTCTGTTCTGGGAACCTGTTCTTTTGAAGATTGTTGGGGTAGTTGGGACTTCAGAAATCAGTCTGAAAGGAAAAGATGACAAACCAATAACTCTGATGATAAGGTTAATCTGTGAATTATAATATAATGCTTTGACAAATTTAAGCTCTTCTTTAGTGCTCTCCTGATTATCGTTAAGGGATCAGCAGATATTATTATTTGGAAATCACAGACAAATTGTTGCTTTTTATTTGCATTGCCTTTGAAGAGCCTTCCAATTGTTGCTACTGCTACTGCATGAATTCAGTCTGGACATTTGCCATTTTTTAATTATGAACAGTACATTTCTTCAGGAAAACACTGAAATATGAAATAAGGTGCTTTTCCACATTGTGACTGTGATGCATACTCTGGTGATTGTACAGACAAGTAATCCAAAGCACACAGCCTTCATTAAAGAGTGAAAATCTGGACTGAAATCTGCAAGTTCTTTATGCATATAAAGCAATACAAATATCCTGGTTTAGTTTATATAAACTTGCTGCAGTGATGAACCCAAGCACTGAAGTTGATGCCCCTGGCTCAGAGTGATCGCAGAAGAGTACAGAGTGCCCACCTCTGTGGATCTCTGTACACTATTACACTACCGTGTATTTTTAATAATAACATAAAACTGGGGGGTAGATAGAAGGAAAACATTTCTGAATTAAATTACCAAGAGAGAGGCTTTTAAATTGCTCATTAAAATAAATGCCACTAGTGCTGTATGTTGGCATAGTTTAGGTAGGCACATTTGTTGACATCTGCTATTTAAATAATTTATTGAAAAGAGCCTGATATTTGCTCTGTATTTTCCATGAATGAGATATTGTGGGTATTGTGGAATAGTGTTGTGTCTGGGCATGAAAATGATTTTATTTTATCCCCCAAAATCCTGCTAGATCTCCTCTTATGCACACGTTCAGCAGACTATTTAGCCTCAGTCCGCTGACCTATGAAACCTCAATTTTCTTAGACTTTCAGCAGAAATCTGAGCTCACAGATGCAGCCATGAAACAGAGTGTATCCACACAGTGATTTCACCATCCAGTGCAGAGGGCTGCCCCTGTTGCCAGTGTTCCAGACTTTGGGAGACTGGAGCCTTAATCCTCAAGGACCTGCGGATTTACTGTAGATTAAGCAGATACTTTCTTAGATCTCCATCTAACTGAATGCTCTGGGTTGTCACTTCAGCTCATACAGCTCTTCAGCTTGCAGGAAGTGTCACACCTAAGACAAAGTTGCACAGGACTTATCTTTCCCTAGATAGCACTGCATCTATAGAGAACCAGACCATGTTGTCATTCACTCTCAATTTTCATACCCTTCAGGGCATTCTTGAACTTAAACATGACTCTTCTAGGTTATGAGATATTTTATAACATTATTGCAAACATGCAGTATCTCTCGTCTGCAGTTAAACAGGACTGCTTCTCTATACATTATGGCCTACTGCTGTTCCTAGATGTGTCCTTTCTTCCTCTGTGTTGCTGAATCTCTCACACAAATGTTTTTTGTGGCTTTAAAAGGCAGTGCTTATACATTTGCTTTGCACTGCTCAAAATCCGACATCCCAGGAGAAGTCTGAAGAAAACAGAGTATTCTAAGTAACAGCTGAACTGTTGTTTCTATCTACTCCTTTGGTGGGAAGGTGTTACTTCACTAACAGTAGATATATATTTTCACAGTCACCAATGATGTACTATCAAGACACTGGCTTTGGAAGTGAACCCAGCTTAAAGAGTCCTCGTTCTTGCCTGTGTTGCAGTTTACCATCACTACAGTTATTCTAGTCTTCAGGTTTACATTGCAAATAAAACCACTGAAATAAGAACTAGAAATAACTTTCAAAAAGGAGAGGCAGGGAGAGAAAGGCAAGATGCCAAATTTTATAGCCAAATTCAGTCTATGAGATAAACTTTAGTTAGAATTCATTAGTTGCCTCAAGTTACCACAAACCTTTAAGTCTTTATTGCCTTCAGTGCAGCCTGTTGTCTCTAGTTCAGATAGGTCTATTTATGTGAAACTTACCTATTTTCACTTTAGGAGACAGATGTAGAAATCCAGAGTAAAGAGGATTCTGGCATGTTACATTAGTTATCAGAGGATCTACCGTCTCAGAGTCTGTCTTTTTTTCTGATGATACCTGGTCTTTCCCAATCCTTACATGGAGTCATAAGGCTCAGAATGAAAATTGAACATGTTCAAATGTGCTATGTCCAGAAAAGATTCATGAAATACAGCCATGTAATTTGTGTGTTGATAGGAATCTATGATCTGTTCGGCAATCCTGGGTTACCCTAATAAACAGGAAAAGGTAATTTCAGCATCAAAATTTATTACAGCATCAAAATACTAGTTAAATGTAAATGGGCTGAGATATCCAGAGGGAAAGCTTAAAAACTTCTGTGCTAAAAAATATTAAAAATAATCAAATACAAAAATTAGACTTTTTTACTTTTAAATCAAAAGGGAGTTGAATAAAACCAGAAGCAGCCCTTGAGATTTCAAGTAGTGTGAGGGCAGGCTAGTCAGTGCAATGAGGAAATTATGAGTTAACCACTGAAAATGAGTCTTGTCAGGTGCATCACACTCCCATCAGGAAGCAGTTGGCAGAGCCAAGGGGAACAGCAGCATGCAGACCAGCACTAAGTGATTTTTATGCCATGGTAAGTCAAGCCAGATTAATTAATCAAATAGTAGCTTTAGTTAGTAAGATGATTCCATGGAAAATATGGGTAACTGAGGCTGAAAATGAGTAACCTTAAACCACATGGGGAAGCTTGTGTGGGGAATGGCATCATGTGATGGAGAGTCAGTGAGGAGGAGTTCATGTGGAACAAGGACATCACTATAGGATCAACCCATTAGTTTTTCTGAAAAAGATATATAAATTCTGAGACTGATTTTTTTTTTTTTTCTTCTCAGGATATGGGAACATTGCTCCAAGCACTGTCGGAGGCAAAGTTTTCTGCATCTTGTACGCGATCTTTGGGATTCCACTGTTTGGCTTCCTGCTGGCTGGGATTGGAGACCAACTTGGAACCATCTTTGGGAAGGGTATTGCAAGGGTGGAGAAAGTTTTCAGAGTAAGCTTATGGTCAATTTTTCACTTGCATTGTATAACTTGTCCAGCTTTTAATTCTTTTGCTATAACTTACAGTACTTTTTAAATACTAGGCAACTTTGACATACATAGTTTAGATGATGCTTAATCTCCTTCAGAAACTTCTGTACTCAGCGAAGAGAAATAGACTTCTCTAGATGGTTATGTGGGAGATATAGATTAGAACTTGAATTTTCTCCTCGATGATCCTTTATTTTTTAGTGACTGCAGACTGTCTTTCGCGAACAAGTCTCCTAAGCTAGTTTACAAGGAGTAGATGTAAAACACCCTTTAAAACACTTCAGGTTGCTGGTTTGACTTTGTCTCACTAAAAATAGAAAGATGTAGTATAATTTCTGGAGGACCAGGGATGCAGTGTAAATTCTGAGTGTACTAGAAACAAAGCCTAAAAGACCTGGAAAGCAAGATTACTGGAATGGATATAAGTTTGGGAAGAGAGATGGCTAAATTATATGCTTTCACTGTGAGAGGACAGATGTTGGAGTGCATCTGAGTGGAATCTTCTTCAGGCATTTAGCATTTACACCCTTGTGCACCGTAGGTATATCCTACAATGGATTGCAGGATGGATTTTCTAGAGATGAGGAGCTTGTATGCAATTTCCCTTAAGGTGGCCAGTACCCCCCATTTCTGAGTTTGTGTCACCAGAAACAATTCTTTTGCAATCAATGCCACGGAACTGGCAAACACCATTTTGCTAATTTGCTCATGGTTCACTTCAGGGATTCTCTCTTTGAAGCAGAACTTCTAGAAGTGCCTGTGTGGTGGTTCCCTTGGAGACGGCATGAGTAGAGGTAAGTCTTTCAGGGATGGAGTGGATAAGGAGTTGTCCAAGATAATTAGGTTAATAGAGGTCTATTTCTAAAACATTCCCATAGATGAGAGAAAAGTATTTCTAACTCATTTTTGAAAGGAAATAATTGAGTATTAGATTGGAGTATGAGTGATTTTCTCTTGACTGAATTACTGCAAAGTGTCCCAGACTAGCCATTAGGAATATCTCTCAGTATAAATGTGGAAAAAGGTGACCACTGAATTTCAGCACTTGTTATTTTTGGAATCTGTGTAGTTCTGTGAAAATCAGATCATGAAAAGATGGCTAAGGTTGGGTCTGCAAAAATGAAATCTGACAAGTTCACAAATTTCTATTTAAATTCATTTCTTCTTATTTATACCTACCTTACCTCAAAGGAGTCTGTTAACCTTCAAGTTTGGTTCTGCCCAAGAAAACTACAGTCTGGTAGTTATTATATGAATTTGAGAGTAAAGAGATCTTCGATTAATTCTCAGCTTGCTAGACTTTCTGAATGACGTGGAAAGAGCATTAATCTGTAAGCCAAAGTATCTGCAAAATACTTCATGAATAAAAAATAATACTTCTTCTATTTAAGACTCATAGATGAATGTTTTTAGTATAGTGCCATAGAGAATACAGACCTTTGCCACCTATTAAGAGGTTTGGTTTTTTTCTGGTATTCAAAAGGACTTTCTGCTTTTTCTTCACTTAATGCACTTGTTTATAACCACACAGAGTATTCCTTTTCCTTCTTGGTATTTTGTCAGCTGCCATAGCAGCTTAGAGATCTGAGGTGCCAAAGTAGTTTAAAGATCTGGCTTCCCTTTGATTAACCCAGGTAAATGCTTATTCATTTCAGTTCTGTAATGATTTTTGAGGGTTTTATACATCATTTCCTTCAAATATTACTGATAGTAAGGTTCAGCTATCTGAGCTGTTCTTAATATAATCTACAATTTACTTTCATCTTAGTAACTAGTCTTAATATCAGTGGTTTCCACATCATATGATTATTTATACAATGACTGACATTATATTAGTATAGTATGCATGTATATTGTTAGCTAATATAAAATATGATATTTTTAAACATTTTTAAATTATTATTTTGTTTTTAATTTTTAAGATGTCATTAATATTTGTGAGTAATCAGAAAGTCCAGAAGTAAAAAGCAATTCTTGTTTTAAATCTGAGCTGTGAACAAAATGTAGTTCTATGCGTAACTTCTTACTTTGTAATGGTCTCCATAGTGTATTCAAATGCAACATTTTTGTGGGAGTAAATCAGGGGAATGGCATAAAAAGAGGAGAATAGAAAGCAATTAAAAAGAACACATATAATCTAAATAGACACTAACAAGTCTAAGAAAATGTCAGGTGTGTCTCTCATGAATTCACTGGAGTTTTCTGAGGATTTTCTAAGTGTGTATCAATGATTGAGTGATAGTGTCTGCTAAATTTCCAGAAAGCTTTTGACAAGTTTTCTCATCAAACACTCTAAGGAAATCAAGCTGTGATGAGATAAGGGAGAAGATTTTACGTATCAGTAGGTGGATAAAGGGGAAATGGAGATTAAGAATAGATGGTAGAACTATCAGTGTGATGCCATCAGAGTCCTTGCTGGAATCTTACTGCTTTAGTAGAAATGGCCCACAGTGAGTCAAAAAGAGGGTAAATATGTAGATGAATAAATTTGCAAATTACATCTCTAGATATTTCAGGATAACTAAAATGATAGTGACTTTTATTGAGCTGCAAAAACTTGATAAAGTGATCGACAAAATTCAGAATGCAAAAATGCATTTGTATTAGGGTTGAGGAATGTAATTCTAATACATACACAGGGGTTTTACTACTCTGAAGATACCAACACAAAGCCTAGCAGCAGTCAGAAGGGGAACAGCGTGTCCATAAAGGGTTGAGGATGAAAAGGAAAACCCCATATTGCCACTGCACAAATCCACAGTGCACTTTGGACAACGAATATGGCATGCAGCTCTGATCATCCCATTTCAAAATTCAATAATAGAGATGTAAAGCAGTATTAGGATCTGCATGAGCAGTCTTTGTAGCCAAGCCTTAAAGACTACATTTACTAACTGCCCACTAACTATTTGGAGCAGTATGGGTTGTACTCTTGAGAAGGGAGTAGGAGGAAAAAGGCAGAAAATTTTTGTATGTCCTGGGCTTTATATAATATAAAGTTTGCATGTGCATATGGCTCAACACTCTGTTTCTGTCTATCTTCAGTTACTTTTTGTAACTGTACTCTTTATGCATTCACTCTTATAGCTGTTACATGGCTGGTGTTAGGGCATGCCAAAGCTCCTCGGATCCTTACAGCCTTGTTGTCACCCGTATGGGTGGATGGGATCTGAAGGCAGCTTGGTCTTGCACTGAACTGCAGTAGTCTGCAAGGGAAAGGGGAAGGTGGGGTGATGCACTGTGGACTTGAGAGTGCTTCTGGGACCCGGGTTCTCAAGCAAGGGTAGGCACTGACAAATATCATCAGAGATGTGGAAGATGACAGTATGACTGGAGAGTGACTGAAGAGAACTGTGTTCTTTAGCCTAGTGAAGAGCTTGCTGGCATGGAGAGATATAATAGAGTTCCATAAAATCACGAACCCTAGGAGCAAGTGAGTAGGAAATAATTATTCCCTGCTTCTGGTTACATTGAAATGAGGGACATGTCAGCGAAAACACTTCACATTAAATTTTAAAAAAGTCCAGAGGAAGTATGCCTCATGCAAAGTCTAAATTAAGCTTTGAAACTCATTGCTATTTGTAGCAATCAGGAGCATACATGGATTAGGAGAGGAATTAGACAATTTCATGATGACAAATCCATTGAGGACTTCATAAAACAGTATGACCCAGACATCACCTCTGAGAAAAGAAATGTTTCTATTATGTTCACAAAAATATAGGAAGGAATACCAAAGTAATAAGCCCATTTTATTTTGTAATCTTTTGTAATCTTTTTTTTTCTAAACTGTTCCTGGCTACCTTTGAAGTTAGACTATTGAGTTGGGCAGACTTTTGTTGTGATCTAGCATGCTCAGTATTCTGTTATATAAAATAGTCATTTGTTTCGTGGATCATCCCATAGCCAAATAGGAGGGCAGCACAGGTGTCAGTGGTGGTTTTGCTTTGGTTAAAAGATGTGGGGTTCTGAATGGAGTAAATGAAGACCATATTCTCCCTTGTGCCCATCTTCATTGGACGGAAACTGTGCTGCAGAGCTCGGCTGTCAAGTGTGTTTTCAACAGTGTACAGTTTAGTTTCTTTCTTTTCTTTTTTTTTTCCTCCTTCTGAAAGAGAAACAAAGGCAGATCCAGGTGGTCCTCACGTACAAGGCCTCTCCCACCTGGTTCTTTCCATATCATCTATCTATGCTGCATGGAAAAGCTTGGCATGCAGGGTTCATGATAGCCCTGTAGTAACTTCCTGCCCTCTCCTTTGAAGCAGAATTTTCACCATTTCAGCTGGTCGGGGTTTTTGTTTGTTTGCTTTTTTGAGGCTAGGTAGCAAGCTGTCTATGTGCACGGGCAGCTGGGAAGGAGAGCAAGGTTTCCACCTCAGCACAGAGGTCTTCTCATCCAACGCGTTCCCTTCACAGGGCTCTTCCTCAGGCCAGCAGTGTACCTGTGAGCAGCCAGCTCATGCTGTACGAGGGACAGCTTGCCCCAGCACTGCCCAGCTTAGCTGGAAAGAGGAGAATCGCTCCCCGGGTTGCTGTGCTAGAGCTCTGCTTCTGCCTGCGGCCTGTGTGGATCCCCACCAAACCTGCATTAATTAGCAGCACAAAATAGAGCCTAGGGGTGCTGCATTTAGCTATTGCAGGGATCAACCTATACGTTGTGTTGTATTTTAAGAACAGTATGAACCTCATAAAAGGGGAGAGAGAACTCCGATTTTATCAAATATGCACTACTCCTATAGTATTGAGAGAATATTTCAACAGAGGAATTGGGCATCCACTACTGTACATTTTGCAATAAAAATATATTTTTGTGACTATTTCGGTGTATAAATGCCAAGGACAACAACAATAGATTTGACTGTGACTGGATAGAGCTGCGTATATTTCACTGCAAAATGGTGCTTTGTAAAAACAGATACTTTTTATGTACCTGTTTGGAATCTTTTCATGTACCTTGCTCCTGGGAAGAAGAAACACTGGCTAGAATACAAGGAGCTAATACTAATCATTTCCCAAACCACATATTGGGAGTTCTATGGCATCTCTCCGGTTTGGATGATGCTGTTTTGTATGGGTAAATAAACATCAGCCAGTTCAGAGACACAAACCAAAGTGTCCCCCACCCAAACCATCCCTACATACTCGCATACTGATTATACTTACATGTTTTGTTTTCAATATTTTCAAGCAGAACCTGGCTACTGCTGTATTCATACATGCATAACAAGTGTGGTTTCCAAGAAAAGGTTGTATGTGCAGGGTGACCTGAGCCATTACGTATGCGCTAGTCTCCAGTGTTGTCTGGGTGCTGGCATCCTCCATCTGGCAGCAGCTTTGGACAGAACCTTCACGAATGGTGCATGAAATAGGAATAGGCATAAGTACAGCAAAGAAAGATATTACTCTGACAGTTACTGGTACACTGTCTGGGTTTTGATACTTCTCTGAAAAAATACTGTCTGACAATTCCCTAATTTAAAACATGTAGACTTTCCTAGGAGCAGTGAGGAAAGCCAGGATTTCGTCAGCAAGGTGAATCCTCAGTTTGGAAACTGTTTTCTAGGTATTTCTAGGTGCATTTTTCTCCAGTTCATCAGTAACTTATCTGTTGTACAAAGACAGTGTGATATCTACAGGTGCATTCTTCTCTCTCTTTGCTCCATCCTGCCTGAACTCCTTCAATACTTCTTTTTTTTTTTTTTTTTTTTTTTTTTTTTTCTTCCAGTTTAAAACAGTCCAGACCTAGAGATATCTGGACACTTTAGTATGTCTAGCAGAAGTGTGTTGACTCTTTTACATTGTTGAACTGAGAGGATTAAAGGCAGAGTGTTAAGTTTACAGTGCCTGTCTCTGAAATACTTTTCTCCTTGAGATGCTGCAGGCCACATCTTTTATGTTTCCAACTGGTGCTTTATTTCTGGCAATGGAAAGATAGCAAGAAGTTTTACTTCTGGTTTTGAGCATTACCTGCTTTAGTAGTCCTCATGGTCAACTGCTTAACACAAGGTAGAGCAAATGATAATCCCATGAGCTGACTAATCAACTAATGCTGCATGTCATTGCAGACAACGACTCCTCATTCACTAGAGCAAATTTTGTTTCTGAATTGTATTTTAGAATCAGCCATTGGCTTGGGATGTAAGCTTGAATACGTCATTTTCTCTCTTTGATTCACCTCCCACTCTTTTTTTTTATGCTTGACCTATGGAAAAGCACCATTTCTGCAGAGTATTGAGATAATATATCGGTATTTGTAAATTCACGACAAAATCTATGGACCCCGGACTTGGAATATCAGCTTTTGGAATTTCATCTCCTCAAATTGTGTATTTAATGCAGGTAGCAATGCTTACAGCTAACCTACTTCAGCAAAAATAAGTTAAGTACACCAAATCCTTCTCTGATTCATGATCCACAGTTCTTGTTTGCCAAATATGAGTTCTATTTACTTGAGCTAACGTCTGACTGGCTGTAGAGCACATCTATTAAACCTCAATTTAAGGGTTGCTATTTCCCTGAACAATTAAATACAGTTCTGAAAGACTTTTAAACCTTTTGGTTTTATCAGCATTATCTGTTAGGCCTATAGAGTTTGAGAAGTACAGATGCAGCTTCAAAGAGATGATCCTAAAGGTCTTGCTCTAGTCTGCCTCTGAGGAGAGCCCCAGGAGGTGTTGCAAGAGCATTCCTGGGGTTACTAGAAAGAGAAGGCAGCAATGCTAAAAAGGGAGAACGTGTCAAAATTAGGAATAGATAATAGTTCCCATAGCTCTAACTGGGGAATCAATTCAGTCTTACTAGAGAGATGATAGTATACACAGAAAAGGAAAGACTATTCTAAAATGAAGCTGTACAGCTCCCTTAAATCTAGAGTACAGTGTTATCCGGGAACCTCAAGTCAACACATTTCTCACAAACTTTGAAACACAGATCAATACATTTCTCACAAACTTTAAAACACACTATGCCCTAAAGTGTATTCCCCAGGCTAGTTGTCTGATATTTCTGCAACACCTCTTTCTGTAAGTGTTAAGCACTGAGCAAGGTATCTTAGAGTTACAAAGTGATCGCTGCAGGGCACAGAGTATTATTTAGCCTGCCTGTCAAACCTTTTAACATCTTTTAGTTGCATTTTTTTCTTCATAATTTACTATGATAAGAGATACAAACCTTTAATAATTCTTCTCAGTGGAGTCATTCTTTTTTCAATGAACTGCAGTGCCATTAATATTGCAAAGATATTAAAAATAGAATCTTCTACAAAACTGAGCTATGACCCATGATTAATACAAAGATTTTATTTATCACTGCTCAGGTACCTGTCTGTATTGCAGTAAACTGTGATAATTAATTTCTCTATTGAAAAGCCAAATTCATGACGTCATTTTCTGGCTGTGGATAGACTCCATCAATGTTAGCATATGACCTCCTATTCCTCAAGATCCTGTTACCTTTCGTGTTTTTCTTGATCTATTTTAGCAGTCTATAGAGTGCACGATTTCTTTCTCTGTTTCAAAACCGGTGCTTCCCAGCTCTCATTCAAGTTGAAAGCAAACTTGTACTCAGAATGTCATCTCAGCACAAGCAGGAAGAAAGGAGATGGTTTTCCAAACAGAACCTGATTCCCAAACTTCTTGTTAAGAAAGTGAGTAAAATGGTCCTTCGTTAGGCTTTGAAATGATCAGAAACCACTGTTGTAAAGGGTAAGCCTATACCTGCCTGCCTCCTGCTAAAATCAGTATTAAGCACACAGCCTTTAATTGCAGTGAAGTGCGCTGGAAATAAATCTCATGGGTCTTGGCAATTATCTCTCATGAAACCTGAGACAAACAAGAGCTGAAAGCATGATTAGGAACTAACTGAGCAGTTAGGGTTTCAAACATGTGCTGTGTGAGGCTTAAAAAAATGTAACACTTCAGTGGAAACTACTGATTAATGCCGAAGAACATGTGAACTTTTCACCCATCAGCCTGAAAGTTAAACTGTTTCCTTAGTGCTACTGGTGAACGACCTCCTTCTGTTATTGCCTTACGTTTTGGCCTTATTGCTATGGAAACTTCTCCATGTTTCTAACAGTGCCATGCTGGAATGTCAAGTCCTATACGCTGGGTTTTGATACAGATTTTGTCATTTCTGGAAAGCTCACCTATATTCTAAAGAAAATATCTGGCCCCTGATAGTTTAAGTACTAGTTTGCAATACAGGGTATAAAGGAAAAGCAAGAGAGACGTGAATCTGGAGCACAGAATCACTGAAAAATATAGGTGACCATTGACCCTCCTCCCAGATGAATACACGGAGCCATTTTGGTTAGGCTCTGGGTTAGGGCTCTACAATATCCCCTGAAACTTCTACGATTAACATCAGGAGAAATATTAAAGTGAAGCGTGAGGGGGGTGAAAGGCAACAGAGAGGAATTACCTCATGAGAGAACCTGCATGTGGTATCTTACCCGAGGCATGAAAACTGTGATACTTTCTCACTCAAGAGATGCTAATTCAAGACTACAAACAAGAGAAAAGTAGGAAATTCACTGTTACATTGCATCTGCTTTTTTTTCCCCGGAGTGGAGCTACTCTATACTGTTCCTGGTTCTGGTCTATGGGGTCTGAATCCTATCTAGAGTAGAAGGCACTCCCTTTGGGCTAGTTACTTGAGAGAACATTTTGTGGCTGCTTGACTAGTCACAAATAGTGTTTTTCTCTAGAAGACTGCAACATTACAAGCTTTGTAGTGTTAATAGCTGTGAGAAATCCCCTAGCACAAACAAAATGTGCCTTGGAGGCTACTACAAGAGAATGAAGTGTGCGATAGTGATCATGAAGGGGAAAGGGAAGGGCTCTTAGACTTTTTTTTTTTCAAATTAAACAGAAATTGAAACTTGCAAGCCAACAACAGATATTAGGAATCTAGTCTAAGACTACTTCCCTCCCAATTCGGAAAAGGCCAATATTTAACATTGCAACATCCAGTCCAAAAGTTTCCATTCTAGCGTCACAAATATTGATGTTGTTACAATCCCAGTCACGATGAAATGTCCTAGAACACAACAATATGCAGGAATCTGGATGTTTTACTGCACCTGACCTGAAGAAAACAAATCCAAAACGTTAAGAACAAAAAAATCAACTCAACTCCCCAAAAGAGCTAACGATAGAAATATTGAACTTCTTCCCCCTACAAAGAGAAGATCAATTCTAACATGAAATTGAATTGTCTATTTCTTGCTAAGCCTTTGATAGTAGCTATTGTACAATAAACAACTAGATCTTTCATTGATCTGGTTATGTTAATTGCTTTTTTTATCATGTCTCAGTGCATTTTTAAATTAGACTGAGAACATGTATTCAGAAATCTAATAACGTGTTCTAGGAGCCTTGCCATTATGTCATACTTTTCTGTGCATGATTATAACTGCATTTTATATTTTCCGTTGAATTGTACTGATGAACAAGGGGAAAGCATTGACTCAGCACTCATAAAAATCAGGGTTGCCAGGAAGGACAACATAGAATCCTCCTAGGCAAAAGGAAATGCTACCGGTGTGGTATTCTATGAGCACAGCAACCATTAGATACCCTTCCTTGTATTCTGTAGGAGAGGGGCATATAGGTGTAACTCAGGAAAGATAGGAAGGAATAGAAAGGAGCAATACATATACACCAAATCTGGCATCTGAGCGCCATGCCCAAGTTGTGATGTCACAGCCAAGACTCTCTGTCGTCTTTTGTCTGATCCAATATATGGAAAAAACCCATACATAGATCCCTCTTATTTCACATTTATTTTTTCTGCTGAATATAGCTCAGCCTGAAAAAAAGTTTGTGGTCATTACTGTTATTTTTGGTAGTGTAATGAGCAACCTGTAGAAGTGAGTTCATACGTACTAGGAAGTCCAACTTGTGCTTTTCAGAGAGAGGATAAAAGATTGGAAAGGGAAATATCAAACCTGCAAAATTTCTGTGACAGCCTTTCTGTATGTTTTCAAAATAGTGTATCAGCACTCACATTATGACTCCAGCATGATCCACACATAACAGTTTCCAAAAATAGCATTAGAAAAACCTGCTGCTCTGTGGGAATCTTTCTGCATACTCTATCTGAGTTTAGATGAACACCCTACTGAACTGTGTTTTTATGGGGAGAAACAGCTATGTAAAAACAACACCACTTTCTCTGTGCCTTGTGTGTCTTGTAAAGTATCTAGTTTAGTAACAAGTGTGAGTTTTTAGAGCTATTGTATCTGTTTCCCCTATACTGTATTTAAGAAATAGAGGATGGATTTTGTATCTTCTGATGCAGCAATAGCCGCATTCTTTGTAAAATGTTATAATTAAAAAGCACAGACGCATCAGAGAGCTGGTTAGGCAGAGGGTTGAGAGCCTGTCTGTAGCAGAACTGTCCAAACCACTCTGCTTAACCCACTGAGGTGTCTGAAATGTTAAATATATTTACATTTCCTGGGAAAAAATGTACTGAGAATTTTGCTTCTGTGCTTTCTGAAGGGAGTTACCTTCTTGGCTGTATGAGGTTCCTAGGTGGGAATAAATCCATTTGGGATTTATAAGCTGTATCATGTTGACAGAATGTCCTGAAAGACCCTGTTCATTGGATGTGCTTAAGATCACATGTAAGAATCTATCACTTATTCTGTCTTATGCTTTGATATGAAGACTGGCTTTCCTCTTGTTAAAATATTATGATCTGGAGGAAGTGATTTAGAAGACAATCTGTTTAATTAGTGCACAGGAAGAGAGAATCTCTTCCAAGAATAGTTGGCAGCATAGAAGAGGGCATAAAGTCAAGAGCAGGCAAAGGGGACAAAAGAAGCGTTAAAGAAATGTGAATGTTCTGCAGAGATCAGGACAGCATGTTGCAAGAAACCACAGGACACTACTACTAAAAATACAATCTTCATCTAGGCAAAAAGGTAAACAACTCGCTCAGAATGTAGGGGATATTTGTCAGGAATTCAGAAAAGACTGAGAAAATCTTTGGAAGACAGAGGAGCTCTATGAGCTCACTGAGAGGCAGCAAATGTTCCAGTGCTATTTTTGTTTGAGCAGTACTGTAGATTGAGGGAGTTTCTGAAAATGAGAGGTGACACTACAAAATCGTGGAACGAACAGATCTGGAATTTGGTATATTGTGTATATTTCCTATACTATATGTACGTATATTTAGCAACTAGTATAATTTGAAAAAATGATTGGAAATATAGCGTCTTTTGATCCTATACTTAATATTTTCTTCTTGAAAAAGTCTTCTCCTTTTTTCAAAAGAATATGAATGACTTCTAAGTGCCATCCCCATTTACTTAAGAACCTTGTTTGGTCTTTTTATTGTCAAAAGTCAAGATAAAAAAAATGTAACTGAGTTAATTCTGATAGCTCAAGACCCATAAAAGAATCCAGTTGATTGGCTCATGATTTGTAGGATCAGAGAAAAAGAAAGAAAAGAAGAAATAAAAAGAGAAGGGAATATCTATATCTGTATTTATATATATATATTTAGCTCCTGAAGCTACCACATAAGACCAAACCTAGATTAGATTTGAGTGGACATGCATAGAAAACATGCAAAAAGCAAAGTCACAGTCTTTGATAGGAAAAGATATATAAGAAATAAATTCTATGACAAACGTCTTTCTGTGAGAACGTCTGTCTTCACCATTCTTGGCATAACTAGAGCTGGTTGACAGTAGTTAATATGAACAAGATGATGCTATATACAGTAAGTTACTGTAATCATCTTAAGAGGAAAATCAGTATCTTTATTAGTAAATTTAGATGATCTGGAAACCCTCATAGGTTCTTAAATCACAGAAAGCTCTCCATTCTTTACTTGTTAGATTCCTCCTTCAGTCTTTTTTAGATGAGCTCCAGTTGGATTTAATTAAAGGCTTTCTCATTAGCAGGCGCTAATTTGTGTTTGATGAATGTCTCTCAAATTATCTGCTTCCTAAATGTGAAGTGCAGAACTTGTTGGTAAAACAAAACTAAAAAAAAAAAGAAGAAAAAAAGTAGAAAACATCTTCTAATTGTGTTTTCATTTTACTTAAACCACATGAGATAACCTGTCTGCAATTGTTCAGCTATTTTGTTTTCATTGGTCCAGACTGTTTAACACAAAAGTTCTTTTATTGTTTGGAATCCTGAATGCAATTCTTGTCTGCTGGTCCAGCAGTTTTTGCCATTTTTTTCTGGAGAGCGGTTTCCACAAAGTTGTTTGAGGTTCATGAACTGTAGGAACACAAGATATATCATCATATTTCTTTGATGGACAGACCTATTCCCCTGAAAAGAACTGCATACTTGATGAATCCATTTGGATTACTAACACAGGAGACCTGGGCAGAAATGCAAAGCCAGAGAGGAGGAGGGAGCTATGGTAATTCCTGCTGTGGCTTTTAATTATCTACCAACACCCTGAAGGGAAAGAATACCTAATCTTATTTATGGCATGTCAAATTTACTGATACTATTACTGTTTTTAGAAAGATAGTTTCATTTTTTAAGTTGAGCCAAACATAGTTTTAATGAAGAACAGAAGCATTCTTTATTCAGAGTTGATAGTTTACACATTTGTTATACAATAAGGACTGGATGCTAAAAGTGACAATGTGATCCTCAGTGCTGTGAAGCTGAAAACTGGTTTTATTGATGCTCTGAGTGAGATCACAAAAATCGCAAAAAGGTAAAATTTCCCTGTGTACTACTTGGAGAGGCAGGTGCCTAAAGCAGTGATCCAGAATATCCTACATGTTTTATATGGAGAAACTAAAAGCAGTCTTCAAGAAAAGTGTGGGTGTATCTATCTGCTGTGCAAGGAGTAGTGCCTGGAATTAAAAACCTGTTTCAAGGATTTAGGTAGATGCTTCTGAGAAATTAGAGTTAATAAAATGGTGTTGAGGGGATTGACCTCTTAGACTGCACAGAATAGATATGTGATTTAACCCTGGTCTACAGGTGTTTGCCATCTCTTGTATAACAGCTTAGTTGTTGGAGAGCATGGGAGACCTGGGTTCTGCCCAGCCTTAAGAAATCAGAACATACATATCTGGGCAGTGCCCTATTCCCCTAGATACGACGTCGTGTTGTGTAGGACTGTTCTTTTCCCTCCTGTTAGAACTGGCCATCTGTTTAGTTGAGAATACAAACGGTCATTAGCTTGTCTGGTAGGCAAGCGATTCCATATCATGGTAGCTGGACTCTCAGGCTTGGAAAAGGAGAGCAGGAGTATCAAAGGTATGCAAGGTGGCTGCTCCAGTCCTGATAAAAATAACGTTTGTTTGGGAAGTTGTAATTCTTTTGTAAAATAAATAAGACTAGTCAAGTGTAACTTGATACAATTGTTCCAAAAATGGAATGTGAAGGTTGCATTTAGTTATTCTTGAAAGTGTGGGCATTTTGTAAGGGTGTTCTCTGTAGGGAAACAGTAATGTTAACTCTGTAAACAAGAAAAAAAAATGCAAGTCATCCTTTTTCTTCATATGTGGTTACTGCAATAAGCATATTCCATAAATAGAGGCACTTATACCATAGCATTTCCTATAAACATTTATTATGGTGTATGTTTTCAAAGTGAGTATCTAGTTCATGTTATACAAAGATTCCCTCTTCACTGGTGTCCTCAATTTCACCTGTCTGTTTGCCGTTAGTAATTCAGCTTTGGCATATTGCTTTTATACTCTTTTCTGTTGCCTTAAAAGTGCTGGACTTCCTCCACCATTGCCTTCTGAATTTTGTAATAATTAGTACCATTGGAAGAATAAAAAACAAGCATTAGCTACTTCACTTTTTTTGTGAATAACTGAGGTACAAAATTGTTACCATTTTTACTTATTAAAAAAAATATCTGGATGAATTTATCACTCATAAGTAAATGGATGCCCTGAACATTTGGTACTAATTTGAATAGTTTTCCTTCCACCTCTTGCTTCTATCATGAAGCAAGACTAGCCTGACTCATATTGAAATGCATCTTTAATGTAACTATATGGGGACTGGAAAAAGGATTATTATGCATAACTTTGATAGCAAGAGCTTGGCAGCTCTAACGTAGTTTTTGTCCAAGGACTCCCAGTAGTATGCTATAGCAGTGCATATGCCTCATAATTTCCACTGTAGGTAGATGTTTGTCATTTCATTTTTACACATTGGGAAACTAGAGCATTAAGAAGAAGTGTTGAAGTCACCTTGGCCAAACTTATAAATAAACAACAAAAAAATCTGTTTAAATCCTGGTATGATTGGTCTGCGATTCACCAGGGGAAAAGTTCCAATAATCCACTCAAAATATTTCTTTCATTTGTTATTTTGTCTTTTCTAGAAAAAGCAAGTGAGTCAAACAAAGATCCGGGTGATCTCTACCATCCTCTTCATCCTGGCAGGCTGCATCGTCTTCGTGACCATTCCTGCAGTTATCTTCAAACACATTGAGGGATGGACAGCCTTGGAGTCCATCTACTTCGTGGTTGTCACTCTGACTACTGTTGGCTTTGGTGATTTTGTAGCAGGTGAGCAGCTTTGAGGTGCTGTGTAGGAGGGCCTTGGCTTTTAGTATTTCTTCTCTGGTGTAGAGAACAAGTATATTTTTCAAAATATATTCCAATAAGACAATGGCAGGTGTTTCTGTTGGGGCTAGTGTACAACAGCACACAGGACTCCAGGGTGATTTAAGACCCTGGGGCTTGCCATCTGCAGAGTGCAAGCTTTCAGCACTGCAAATAAAGGGAATTTTGGAAGTCCTGATTATCCTTTATCCTGTAGTGAATTATGCACAAGTCAAATGACTTTCCTATTGAATTCATGACTTGTAATAGTTCATTAGGTCTCACTCTGATGTTGATTGCTGAAGTAAGTTAGCCAAAATAGATGAAGCTTTCCCAAAGTAGGGCTGAGCTGTAGGACTGGGAACCTGTCTGCAGTGGTTCAGTAGTTGTCTGCTAAAGCATTCTTTTGCCTGAGCTACCACATTTCAGAGGCAGGATTTTCTTACATGACCTTGGCAGAAATTTTGACCTTGCACCTGCTCTGATAAGGAAACTCATGTGGGAAGGGAAGAACTAATGGCGTGTGCATTTCAGGACGATACTCACTAAGATTAATACATTACTAACACATGCTATAAATAGCCATCCTGATCAATTGCTGAAGAGGGTGTCAGAATTGCTGGCTGGAGAAAAGGGAAGATTTTTTTCACTGTACAGCTTTACTGAAGAAAAGATGGTTAAAATAAGCAGAATTTCTTTTCCTATTAGTGCGTGACCTCTCTTCCTCATTCCTATTAGCAGTTATAATAAGCGCACTAAACTGCCTGAGTTACAACTGCTGTACTGTGGCTACATTAAGTCACCTTTTTATCCTGAAATATCCGTGGAGCTATGCTGATTTATTACAAGTAGAATGTGGCCCATAGCTTGCCGTAGTGGGAGTGCTTTTGTGCTAGCGTTGGAAATACGAGTGACTTTAAAAAAATCAAATGAAACAAGATATAGCTTTTGGTTTTCCTCGATGAATAGCTTCTTTTTGTAGAGACCCTCTCATCCTCCTTTTTTTAATACTGTGATAAAGATTATGTGAATTATTGAGTAAAAAATGGCACTGAAAAAAAGAGCTCCAGATACGAAAAAAAGTCATTTTATGAATGTTTGAATGCAGAACTGAATATCTGACTTTGGTCCACTTTAACCACTTAAAAGTGAAACTCATTGGTATTCTGCCTCTGTGTTATCACTCATAGAGTGAAATAAAAATAATTGATAGGGGTTTTTTTAAGCATACGACACTTTAATATTATTTTCTTTAATAATATAATTGTACAAAATGGATGAAAGTGTTCTATATCCAACATGATCAGGAAAATGAAATCCACAGCTGGGTGGCTACTAATAACCAGAATTTTTCGAAAATCTAATGGAGAACCTTAAATGAAAAAAAAGTTCAAAGGTTCTTACAATATAAGTTTCAGACCAGGTGATCACCAGCAGATTTACCTTTTATTGCTGGTCTTGACACACTTTTTTCCACCACTTTTATTTTTTGTCACTTTATTCTCTCCATTTCCCTATTCTTTTAACATAAAAGATGTGGTACTGTATCATGTTGGGTAAAGCAGCATCAGTGGATCTACGCTGACTTATTACAAGTAGGATGTGGCCCATATCTCGCCGTAGTGGGAGTGCTTTTGCATTAGCATTGCAAATACACTTGTGGATGGAGTCTGGAAAAAAAAAATACCTAGAATATTTGATGGGCTGAAAAAAAATGTAATGTTTCTGTAGGCTGATTCCTCCATAAGACAGACCTAGACAATCTGCTTTATAGCACACTTCTGCAGGGACATGTGTGATCACAACAGCCTCATTGTACCATAGCAACAGCAGCCCCCACCTCCTATTGTTTCACACTCTTGAAGACTGGAAAAAAAGAATGATTCATACAGTGTATGGGGAGAGATTAACATCAAAAACAATATTTGGGTCCCTGCCAATACCTGAATGCCTGAGCTCTCATGCGAATGTTCAGTCCCTGTAAGTACACTTACTCTCAATCTGCATAAAATTCATTTTAAAATTCATAAGAATGTCTCAGATCGCAAAAAAGCTCATGGGAAAAATCTCACTCTGTCACCTGGGGATTTTAAGAGGAGATGGGAGAAAAAAAAACCCAGAAAACTAAAAACCTTTTCAGGCCATAATGAGGTACAGGTTGGTGTATAGCTCTTGTTTATCCCAAATTGAAGGAAATATTTATTCCTCTGCTTAATAACAGGCCTGATAGGCCTGTTCTTCAGGCATACGTTTACCCAGGTCCCAGCAAGGGTGCTTTTTGAGTTGAGGAATGTGGCTGTGCATATGGAGCAGTGCAGCTTCTTTGCCTCCTCCTCATCTTACATGCTCTGATAGGGCCTTGAGTCTCAAAAGTGAGGCTGTGTCTACTTTCTTCTTAAATAGATCTATTCTCTTGTGTGGTATGGTACTTATTTTAGGCTCTTCACAGGCCTAAATATGCTGAGTTGCCAACTGTCCCCATGCTTGTGTTACCAGCTCCTCCCAAGACTTGCATAAAAAGCATAAAGGATATTCACAGTTTTGTTTGACCTGTATCTACTCTCAAGCCACTGCTCAGAGAATACATCCCTATCACCAAACAAGCAGTATATTTTTATTATCAAAGCTGATGCAGGAGTGACATCCTGTCAGATAGCCTGAGTTCAGGGGAAAACAAAATTACATTTCTCTCTGCCCTCCAGAGATCTCTAAATGCAGTATTTAGAAGCAAAAAACCTGGAAAAAACTACAGGTAGTTCAGAATAAGGAAGACTGTCTGTATGACACGTTTTACTTGGAAATGTGTTCAAGTTGTTACAAGTCGTACCAAGGCAGAAATTTGTGCAGTATAAAGAAAAGAGTTTACTGGGATTTTTGGGAAGTCTTAAGTTAAAACCAGGCAATACTCCTGCCATCTGCCAGGCCTTTAATTTTTAGGAGAACTACAGTGGTGTTGGCAAGAGTAAAGAAATACTTTAATGAATTTCTCAGAATTGCCAGTATTTTGACGTAATTTTGGCACCTCATGACTCCTAATCATAAGTATATACTTATTTCAGGAGGAAATGCTGACATCCACTATCGGGAGTGGTATAAACCCTTAGTGTGGTTCTGGATCCTTGTTGGCCTTGCCTATTTTGCTGCTGTCCTAAGTATGATTGGAGATTGGTTAAGAGTCCTGTCCAAGAAGACAAAAGAAGAGGTATGACTAGTAATTTCTCAGTGGTTTGACATTTTCTAAGAAAGCTTTAATGTCCTGATTCCTGATGGTCTAATTAAGACTGCTCTTCTGTTTGACAAATGCTAAATATTCCCTTACGTTCTTTGCACCGATTATCTGAGTTCTAATCTTTATCTTCTTCACAAAGGGGAGAGAAAAAGCAACCGAAGCAAACCTTTGTTGTTACACCTCTGTCAATTCTGCTGCATAACACAAAATACATCATAGGATTGCAGTTATAGAATATGAGAAAGCAGGCTTAACTGAAATTAATTACAAAATTGTGATAAATATTGTAGCTCTTCACTCTAGGTATTGGAGATGCATGGATTTTTAAGATCAGAAAAAAGCACTACTGTTACCCTGTGTGACCTCCTACCAGTGCAGCAGCTCTTGCTTAGCCCTTTGCAGAGCCTACAAATTCGGTTTGTGCCGTAGCATGTCCTTTACCCTCAGACATCAGTTGTCTCTGTCCGTTATCTACCTTTAAATCATGCTTTGATATTGAGTTTTCCCTATGTCAGGATATTTGCCTCTGAGTAAGGGTTTGAAGACAGCCTCTTTTTTGATAAACATTATTAAAAATGGAAGAAACTGAGTAGATAGCATCAGGGAAAGCATGCGTAAATTCACCCAGAACATGCCCTCCATGAACTGAGAGCAGTATTCCTAATTTCCTTTGCTCAAAATCAGAACGGAAAATGAAAGGTAATTGCCATGGGCCACGGGCTAAAGACTCTTAGGTGGTTAATGTAATTTCAAATTTTAATGCAATCTCCTCCTGAATTCCAAGTAAAACTAATTTGGTTGAGTTAGCCAAGAGGAGACATAGCCAAGGTCTGGCAGAGGAGCAAGGCTATTTATTATTTATGAAACTAGCTGGTTCACCTGAGGCCCAAGGTATCTGCTGTAAGGGGGTCTTCACAGAGAGCTGCGGATGAGCAGCAGGGCAGCTACACTGCTGGGCTGTGGTGCCCGCCGGTGGGAACTTGGAGCTCGCATGGTGGGTAGGTGATGCTATAGCTTTTGCAATTAATCCACTTGTAAATGGAAACCTGCTCATGTGGCCTATGGAAGCAAAGATCACTCCCTTGGGAACTGTGTGGTATGGAAATCGAGTTCTAGCTCCAGCCACCTGAGCAAAGTGTTGACCTTGGTGGACTGCTGCAGAGACTGTGCCCTTGGATCTCTTCTCTCTTAGTTGAGTTTTGAGAAAGGCCTGAGTTGGCTGAGATATTGCTTGGTAATTTATCTTCTTTTTTTTTTCTTCCCTCCTTTCATGAGAGATATTTGTTCTATACAGCAGCCATGTCAGTGCTTTGTTCTTAGTCATTATTCTGCTCTCAGGTGCGAAAGAGCGAAGAAAAGCAGAACAGTGAGACATTTAAGGACATGGCACCCGCACAGAATACAGATGTGTTTGGAAATCTCCTCCTTCGCATAGCAGTGTGCCCATTGCTGGCTTGAGGGGGTGGTATTTGGAGAGCTGTGCAATGGAAACCTCCACTAAAGACAGTTACACATGCTTCCTTTCTGAGAAGGGACCCTTGCGTGGATAGGCACTTGCCGTTTTGGATATACAAATTCTGTAATAGGTGTTCCTGACATTAGTTGCTTTGTGGCACTGTACAAAACCTACCATGGGATTGAAGAGCTCCAACCGTGAGAAATGGGTGAGAACAAGTTGCTGTATGGCTACACTGGTGATTTTGCTTTCTGAAGCACAGGAAGCCTATGTGATCACTTTTATCCCCTCCTGAGCATCTGCCACTCACATAAATCAGGAAATTTATTCTTGTCTTAGTCAGGGGGAGGACCAGCATGAAAAGTTGCCAATTTTTAGCATAGCTTTAAAATGTGTGGGGTGGCAAATTGTGAATCAGGCAGCCAAGCCAGCCAAATGCTACACGAGCCGTTAGATAGTCCCTGGTTGGTGAGGCTGGGCCTGGCCTGAGCACAACCAGCATGCTGCTGAAGCCTGGGCCCTGGCATGAGTGAGTGTGGGAGCTCGCGCTCCTCTCCAGTTCTCCACCAGACACAAAGCGCTCGTGCTAGCGTGATACAGCGAAGAGTGCCACTCCATTTTCCTCTTTTGGTTTTCTCTGTGTTCCTTCTTGTTCTTGTTGTACAGGTTGGAGAAATAAAAGCCCACGCGGCTGAGTGGAAAGCGAACGTGACGGCCGAGTTCAGAGAGACGCGGAGGCGCCTCAGCGTGGAGATCCACGACAAGCTCCAGCGGGCAGCCACCATCCGCAGCATGGAGCGCCGGCGCCTGGGCCTGGACCAGAGGGCCCACTCGCTAGACATGCTCTCCCCGGAGAAGCGCTCCGTCTTCACGGCCTTGGAAACGGGGCGCTTCAAGGCCTCGTCTCAGGAAAGCATCAACAACAGGCCTAACAACCTGCGCCTTAAAGGGTCGGATCAGCTCAACAAGCATGGGCAGGGGGCATCCGAGGACAACATCATTAACAAGTTTGGATCATCTGCCAAGATGACCAAAAGGAAAAACAAAGATCTCAAAAAGACCATCCCTGAGGATGTGCGTAAAATATATGAGACCTTCCGAAACTACTCGTTGGATGAAGAGAAAAAGGAAGAAGAGACAGAGAAGATGTGTAATTCTGAGAACTCTTCCAGCACCGCAGTCCTAACCAGCTGCATCCAGCAGCACTCGGACCTGGAGAACGGAATGATCCCCACAGAAACCAAAGAAAGGGAACATGAAAACAAAGCATTACTTGAAGACAGAAATTAAATGTAAGAGATGCTTGACTTGAATAAACAATGCTAGTGTTTTTATATACATATATATATTGAGACACGTGCCTTATACAGACTCCTTATTCAGTCTGAGTTATATAGCATCGAAGAATATTTCACTGTGCCATAAAGACTCAAGCTTGCTCTGCCAAAACAAATCAGGAACACAGCACTGCAGAATGGCAAAAGAAAGCTACGCACATGGAAATTTCAGCCTGTATAAGATCACCAGGGTAAGACACAAAGGAAGAGCCTGCACCACGGCAGTACCACCAGAATGCTGCTGCCATGGCATGACATTACACAAAGGGCAACTATGTAAGAAGAACCTTTCAAAAGAATGGAAAAGATCGTATCTTTGAAATGGAGTATGTACATTAAGCCTTCCCCTGGTGATTATAATGAGGAGAAATGTTTGGAGTTAACTAGAAACTTTCAGTAAGGCTTAGTTTACGTTTTGGCACGTGATCGAAGCTAGGTTTTCTTCTTTTCTTTTTTTGAATCAGATGCATTATCTTTCTAAACTCCAAAAGAATGTCTGCGGACACAGCCACCAGCTGCACGCTGGCTTGAAAAATCAACACAGACGTATTTAAGGGTCGGATTGCTCTTTCCATTAACAAAGAAAGAAACTCTGTGGGTATTTATCATAACCAGTTAAAAAATAAATTTAGAAAAATGGATTTTTTCTCTTGTAGGAAATATTCAGTATAAACTCAATGCAAGAAAGTACTTATGAAGAAAATGCAACATTTCATGACGTGTTGTTTAAAAGAAGAGAAACGTTAATTTAATAATATTTGGCTAAGTGTATTAAACAGTGGGCCAACTGTTTTTTTAAAAAGAATTTCTGATTCATACTTTCTACCACTGAAAGAACTTCAATTTTAATGCTATAAGACTACAAAGACAGAAGAAGAGCTATAGCTTTTGCATGTCAGCAAGCTGCTGTTCTCTGTAGCTCAATCTAAATTTTTAAAAAGAGACATATGAGAATATATATATCCAAATGAGGGTCAGGGCAACTATATGATCTCAGGGCTCTATGCCCCTTTTGCTGGATTTGGTTAAACATGAGCTGCAGTCCTTATTTGAAAACAAAAATTTAGGAAACAGAGGTTGAGAAAAATATGGTGGTAATCTTTTAAGTGCTTATAGCTTTAAGTGCCATTAATGCTGTCATATTTTGTAACTTTTTAAACAAGTATTTTTAATTATTTGTTTTATTTTATTTCAGGTACTACCTTTGTTTTTGACATTTGCTATCTCTTTCCTTGATAAAATCTGAACATGAGCTTTGTGCATTTCAAGACTAAAGTGTAATGTAGCCAAACTGCAGGCTTTTTTAAAAAAAAAATCTTTTGTGGTGTATGGACATAGGAATATAAGAAACATGTTCTGTGAAGTCCCTGGACTTCACAGGAGATATTCAAAGAAAAGGCTAAGAAATAATGGGAACTGCAAGCAACATTAAGTTTTGGTGCCCTCAGTCTATAAGCTACTGCATTTGCTCTTGCAGATAGAAGATTTTGCATGCTGGAAACATGATTGCACCAGCGATGCTTTCCCTGCTCCTTCAGAAAATCCTAAACAGCCCTGCAGTTCAAACCGTAGGCTTGCAGGTAAAGTAAACATATACACAGATGGCAGAGGTGTTGTGAATCTGGTAAGACAGTCAAACATCCACACACTCACAGGTCATACAGACATAGACTTGGGGGACTGCGTGCCCATACCTGCATACACAGAAATGCACGTTTCGTTTCCTGTATTTTCTGAGATTTCTTATGCAATGAGTCAGCTCAAAATCGATCTGGTCACTGGAATACATGATCTCCATGGCCATGAATACCTGCGTGATGATGCACACACAAGGTTTGTAGATGCATATTTGTGTAACTACTTGCCTCTGCAGTTTGTAGGAGCAAGTAGAGGACAAAAGCAGCTTTTAGTATGTTCTGTCTGTGGATTCGCTTCACTTGAAATATCCCATCATCATTCTAATTTCATTATCCAAATACACTGTCTGAAAACTAAGGAGGAAAAAAACAATGTTTGAAAAAAGTCAGGTCATTTGGGGTTACTGTAACTCAATAAGGTCCAACAGAAATTGAATTCTGCATAGTTTGGCAATGAGTCTCCTAAGAGAGAGGGCTACATTTTGCCTTTGCTACTGGGGCCGGACAGGGAACCTGGAGCTTAGGAACCATTTCAGCTGCCTCTGCTCCCGGAGGCCTCCATGCAGTGCAGCTCTGTGCTCCGTGTCATGGTGATGCAGGCGGCAGGTTGTGGTGTCCTCACACCTTGTCCTCCTCAACCTGCGGGGAGATGGCAGCAGGAGGAAGGTCTGTTCCAGCACGGGAGCCCTGTAGCCCTCCCATTGCTCCTGCTCTGGTGTAGCTCTGGCATGAAGTATAGCCTGCTGGGCCACGTGTGAGCAAATATCTTACAGTCTCACCCACAAATAAGCTGAATCATACCGAGGTAACTGTAGGCCTGGGATGGATTTAGTAAGGTGTTGTTCAGATCTGTGGCCTGTTAGAAAGATAGAAAGGATTGCTACAACTTAGATTTGCACTTGAATTCTAGACTTGATTCAGAAACACTCAGACTTGAGATTTGGGTTTGGGGAACTGAAGTACTGCTCAGATACACTGTATTGTACCTTTGGTTGTATGAAAGACTAGGGCACAGAAGAGCAACTTAATTTGAATCTGGAAGCAGGCAGTACGTATAGATTGTGGTAATAGTTTTTCCTGGTTACTAAGCACCCAGAACAAGTCATGTATTTCTGTTTGCTCTTTGTGTGAGCATTTCTCACAAGAAATGCTTGTCTGTAATGGAAAAGAACTGCACAAGTGCACACAGTTGTAAGGATATGTGAGGTAAATTTCCTGCATGTGAAACGTAAGGATTAGTCATAGTCAGTGCATTCCTGCTGATTAGGGTCGGGGAAAGCACAGTGGGATGGATGAACAATATAAGCTCAGTGTGTTTCACCTCTCAAATTTTCTAGCTGATGGTGTCTGGGTGTCACTTAGGTTGCCACCAGGCCAGACCATGTAGCTAGAATTCCTTGGCTGACCCTTTATTGAGTTGGGTCTTCAGCAGCTGCTGTTTCAGGTCACGATTATTTCAGGGGCAAAGGGTGATGCAGAATAAACTCCGAGTGAGATGCTGAACGGAACATTCGATGCCTTTACCATAAAAGCAAAATGTGCTCTTTCATTCTCCCCACCACTTCTGTGTCTGTGAAACTTGCTGAGAAAGCTGCCAGTCTGGTATCTGAGTACATGGGTTTTTTTCATATGATTGCCTATTAAATACCTCAATATACATTATTTTTAATAATATGAAAAGTGCAAATGATGCATTGCACAGGAGGCCAGCCAGAAATGTCTAAAAATTAACCCTACATTTTAATGTCCTCTAAACTGCCTCTTCTCTTGTAAATGCTGTCCCTGGATTTTAGTTGTATGTAGCAGCCCAGGAGAGGATCACGGTTCAAGCTTCAAATGCGGCTGAAGTTCACATCCTTTGGCGTTTAGGATTACTTGTAAAATACTTGTGACGTTATTTCTAGTGAGGCTGTTCCACCCTCATTGTAAGGTTTAGCAAAAGCTGGTCTGAACTGTATCCAAAACTGCTCACTCTGAATTACAGCCTTTCACAGCGACCTGAAAATAAAGTCAAACCAAAGGGTGACTTATTGGCATTAACACTCAGAGCCTGCACTGAGCACAACACGACTTGGCATGGGACCTGGGGCCTGGCGGAGGAAAGGAGACTTGCCCTTCCTGTAGCTGCAGCCCTCGCTTCTGAGGGATATCTCGCTGCTTGTTTTCCTTCAGATTTCAGCACCCTGGCCCCCCTTGCCCCTGTGTCCTGTACAGGAGCGCGCGCTGACGTAACCGCGGCAGAGCTTGTGCCGATGTCGCATGAGTGTCTTTGGAAAGGTCTGTGGCTTCGTCCGTGTGAGAGTCTGTGAATTTCATTTATCCTTCAACAGGGAGCGTTATTTCTAATAAATGTGTTATTAGAAATAATAGTGAATAAAAAGCAGTGATTTATATTCATGAAAAATCCCATTTTGGTTGTTGTTGTGAAATGATAAATCACCTGAGCTTTTGCAGTCTGGCTTTATGATGTCGCTGGTACTTCTGCAAGTCTGCTTCTTCCTGAGGCCTTTTCTGAAATTTCTGAACAGATTTTCTGGAAAAAAAAATCTCTGTAACCCAAGATACATGAAACTGGAAGTATGTCTGTGAGTTCAGGGTGTTAAAAATTCTGTCCTCAAGAAACCTGCATTTTTCTGAAGAGTTTGTGTTTATGCTGTATTTGTTTGCCAGCTTTGGTTTTCTCAGGGGTTTATTTGTGTTGTCAGGTAGCATGATGTCTGATAGTCTCACTTCTCCCATCAGCCACTGAAAATAAAGAAGAGTCAAAGACCGGGGTTTATGTTATGTTGTATATTAATCTGAAAGAAGGAGTCTACTAATAAGCAGTTAGGAATTTAAAAGGTGATGGAGAGCTGCTTTGGTCCTTCCTATACATCTGCTTATTGAGCAAGGCCCTAATGTAAGGCCCAGTCTACCTCCATCAGAATTAGTAGAGTAAAGGGGAGCCAGATTGTTATTTCTGGGCTTTTTTAGAGAAAAGACATGCTGTTTTAACAAATTTCTAAGTGAATTGCATGTTCACACTTACAGATGTGGCATTATATCAATACAGAATACAAATAATTCTAGCTTCAAACTCAGCTCCCTAGGCAATAAAATGTCAATGTAGACACAAATACAAATCAACACAAATCTGTGAAACTTAAACTTAGCCTTGTAGATTAATATATGAAACTTGTTGCCTCTAATACATCACCACATAAATGCAGATTTGAATGTTTATTTGGATACCTAACTCCTGCTGAGGTCCCCATCTCCTTTGCTATCAGTAGCAGCCTCCTTCACACCATTCCTGATCCGGACCGTACTATTTTCTTTATTTCCAACGCATTTGAAGTCCCTACCCACGTAGGGCTGTTGACTCATGCAGTTGGAACCAACCATACCCAAGACGCAGCTGCAAAAGCTACTTTGGAATTAGCCTGGTGCGGTCAAGGCTTTGACTCCGGTGTGAGCTGGACGGTGTGGGGCTGAGTGGGTCGCCCCGAAGGTCCCGAGCGCGGCCATGGCCCCCAGGCCAGCGGCGGCCCCCAGGCCAGCGGCGGCCCCGAGGCCCCGCGTGAGCACCCGCCTGCGCCCGCCCCGGCACCGCGCGCGGCCTCCCTCCCCGCACCCACGTCCAGCAGCGACGTCCCTCGCTCTCAGCATGTGTGGCCTTCCCATCTGGATCCAAGTCACACTTCAGCCTGCCATTATCCATGGAAAATACCAAGCTGCTCATTTCCTGGAAAACAGGCGTCTCCCTGGCAGGTGCCCCTTTAAAGCAAAGGGAGGTTTTTTTTCCTTTTTTTGGCTGATCTCCTTAGGAGTAAATTACAAGCAGGTGATAATTTGGCATGTAAGAGAGAATATTTTTGTCTCTCAAATATATTCCACCCACACGCCCTTTTTCCTTGTGAGAGCTGTGTGCTTAAAGAGGAAAGCTTACGGTACCGATTGTGAAATGTTAACCAAACATGCCAGCCTCCAGCCTGCCGTGTAGCAGTTTCCCAGATCCCAGAGTCATGGAGTGTCTATAATAAGAAACAGGCAGAATTTGGCTCTGGGTCACAACTTCCCCACAATCTGAATTTATTCGGGCCACCATTCCACTTTGAATCCTTGGAGAAATATGGACCCAACTTAAGATTTAGATGTAATTTTAGAGTTTTTCTAAGTTCTAAGAGTACTGGATTTGGATGTCTTGGCTTGGGCTGAGAAACCTAGATTAGTCCTTTTCAGCCAGCTGACCAAAAGAAAAAAAAGACTTTCTTATAGTTTGGAAAAACATTTTGACGGGATGTTGGTCTATTCATTTTTTCCTAACCAACTTCAAATTAAAATATAAGTGATCACTAAATCCTCTTGCAAAGATGTTCTGTCTACACTCTTGTGTCTGTGTGCCCCTTGCCGCCGCCTCGATTTATGGTGCTCTAGAAAGACATGTCAGAAAAGTGACAATTTCATAAGCGTCATTACCAGGGTACAGAGCAGGCTTCGCTTGTACCATCTAAATAAGTTTTGCTGCTATTGTCTTGTTTATGATGTAATGTTTTACAAAGATGGAAAAAAATGCAACAAAGACCTTCTGGAGAACGAAAGCGCCTTTGCTGTTGTTTTTATTTTTTCCTCTCTCCTGTCCCATCATCTGGCAAGAGCCAAGAACCTGTAATTGGTCTTCCCTTTTGCCTATCCATGAGGAAGGCCACGTGTTGCTGGTATTCCCACCATTGGGTGTCTGCATTTTTTCCCTGTTATCCTTTCCCTTTGGAGTGGATTCCCACCATCCAGGCTGTTGCGGTTTCTGGGTCACTCATTCAAGCAGTGTTGCTGCTGGGCTGGTGTAAAAAGAGAGGCACAATCTACCTAGCTACAGCTTTTGCTCTGAGTTGGAGACCTAGGAAGTATAGAAGGTTGTTTTGGTTTTGAAGTAGTCCAGAACGCTGATCCATCTTGGCAACTGGCTCTCCTCATACCGACCAGTGCTGACCAGGAAAGATGACAACAACAAACCAAACAAGCAATTGTGCAGTAATTGTGAAATGCACGTTCCTGCTTCAGATTCTTGCTGCAGGATGCCAAGGGTTACCCTAAGACATTTGCTGAAACATGATTTTGTCGCTACAGTTTGGTGTTTTACATAGCACCTGCTATTTTTGAAACAAATTGTTACTGTTACAACGATGCAAAGCGATTAAAGTTCCATTAAAAATAGTAACTTAGACTTCAGATACTGAAACCGAGTGGTGCGGGAAGGAAGATGCCACACAGATTTCACATCACATTGCATGAACTGGTAGATATCAAGCCACTTACTGGCAAAACTTAAAATAATTTCCACATTTCTCTTCTCGCCCTTCTGGCACAAGGTCTGTGTTGATGGTGCCATTTCTTTGGCATGGGCCCTGGTCTCTTTTAGGAAAATGTGCTTACTGAACCAAGTTTAAACAGGATGGATGGACACCTTAGGTTTGACTTAAAACAGTTCACTGAAAGGATTGTGCCACAATTTCCTTCTAACTAGGGTTAAGTGGCCAGAAAGAATAAAGCGATGAAATAGGATGGTATTATGTTCCAGAGCTCCTTGGGATTGTGGGTGTCAGGTGCACGTGAAGTGGTTTGTGATAACCACTGTATTAAACCAAAGAGCAGCATGCAGGACAGGTTAATAGCTGGGGGTCCAGCCCTTCTCCCCCACTGAGAACCAAGAGATCCACTTTAAATAGAGCACAGGGTAAAGTGGACAATTGCTCCACCTTTTAGGCAGAAATCTGAGTATTTCTTGATGTGGGCTGTTGACTTCCATGTTCACCCCAAAGCACAAAAACCAGGAACACTTTAATGCCTAAATCACAACCCTATCTCCTTCCTGCCAAAAAAAAAAAAAAAAAAAATCCAAAAAAGGACCCAAATACTCTCCCTAAGATTCTGTCTCACTGAACAGATTGGAACTTCTTTACATTTCACACTCTATCAGGTGGCCTCAGTGAAAATAAAGATGCACACAGTATCTTTATGACACTGCAGCAAAATGACATGCAGTCGTTTTGCTGCTTTTCATCTTTCAGAGCCAGTCCAGCTAGGAGAAAGCCAGCCAGCTTTCACTCCCTTGTGTGCACTACACTACCTACAGATTTAACGATTCCAGATTAATTGGTTCCCCTTGATGAACATCTTCACAACCGAAGAGATGCAGGAGAGCTCATGGAGGGCAGAACCGGGCCTGCAAATCCCTGCTTCCTATGAGGTTTTGTGGGAAGGGAGGCACCCAGTGTATTCTAGCACATGAAATGGGTGATGCAGGTGCAAGGTTGCAGCGTGAGCTTGTGTGGCACGGTTCCTGCAGACCAGCAGGATCTTTGCGAGGTCAGGTTTTATGAGCCTGCATTGCACATGTGGGGATCATTCTAAGACATTAGAATAGGAGAATAGGAGAAACAAGTACTCCAGAATTGCTGTCGCGTTCGTTAAAGGGTGTTGAGCGAGGGATGCTCCTCTACCACAGTGGGCTGCTGAGGGACCAAGACAATGTCTGTGTCTTCTATTGCAAGCGAAAGAAGCCCTGACAACGAGAGCTGCGTTGGGAGGAGTCGCTGCAGAAAGATGCAGGATGTGCCGTCCTATCTCTATCGAAGTGTTTAACACTGCAGCTGCAGGGGCCTTAAAGACAAGACAACAGGCTGCTTAACTGCAGAGCCCAGGTGTCTCTAAGGCAGGCCTGTCTTGGGGGGAATGCATGGTGTGCTGTGAAGCCAATTATCTTCCTTTATCGCCGTTTCTCTTCCTGATGTAGCTGAGTTTGACAAACTAGATGTAGCTTGTCAAGCTGAAAAAAAAGGGAAAAAAAAAGATAAGAAATGGCATCAGCATCACCTTGGTGTTTAAGGGAAAAAAAAACAATTTCCCCTGTCTTGGAAAAAAATGGAAAATAAACTTTTATTGTCTGACCATGCCATCCTAGTTCCATTGTTATTTCCCCTGTTGTTTCAAGTTGTTTTTCTTACAGTTTAATGAGGAATTTAAAGCAGAAAAAAGGTGTCATTCCTACTCTTCATTGCTTAAGTTTCCCACTTTCCTAAGCCTGCTTCAACCCACTAAAATGGGCATTTTTCCCTGTGCAGACCAGAGCACCCTCCCTCAGGCTCAGCACTGGTACCAGTGAGCTGCACCCACTTCCAGGGTACCCACGCAGTGATCTCATCTCATCAGCTCTTATTTGGCATTCCCAAAGAAGCCAATTTACTGCAATGGGAAAATAGTCTGGGAAATTGCCACTGTGCTTGGCAGTTTCTCTTGTCTGTCATCGGCGAGACATCACTCCTGGCCGGCCTGTTCCTGTTCATCTGCTTCCCATCACCACCTCTCTGACGGGGCATTCCTAAGGCAAATTTAATCTGAGGTCTCTTCAAGATGATCCAAGTGTTTGGTGGTTGTGAGGGAACACGGGAAGGCCAACGGAAGTGGGGGACTTGCTTTAAATAAGGTAGTGAGCAAGCCTCTTGCCTGCTGAGTCTGTTCCTTTCTAGCAGTCACCACCTCAATATCTGCATGGATCTCTCCCTATTGGTCTGTTATTGATACATATGGCAAACTGACAGCAAGAATCAAAACTCATGGAAAAGAAGTATATTTGGGGTGCCCAATGTACTTAAAGGCCTTTTAAAGATAGATAAATATTTTCCTCTTTCCTGGTGCTGCTTTTTCTCAGTTCATAGTAAGAAATAAAAGGAGCTCTACAGGTGCTCATGGAACCAGAAGAAGTTTTTTCCCCCCTTCACAGCCCTGCTAATTTTGGAAAGGAAAACAGGCATGTGGATAGAAGCTGCATATGCTTTGGAAGGAGTTTCCATATGCATTAATGTAATCTTTAATAGCTTGTGTCACAATCAATATGCATCTTGAGTGCAGAGGTCGGAAAATATTGGTTGAAATGTCAACCCTTTAAATAGTCTACCCAGATACATCAATGTCTCTCAGAGAGGCAAAGGTTTAAATAAGTTATCAGATATGGAATGGGTGTATGTCAGGATACTGCAGTGCTAACCATTAAATGAGGAATGCAGCAGGGAGAGATACAGTACTTTGTTGGCAGGCCTTCTTGTTTGGCAGCTCTGGTCCATTTGGGGCATATAAATACTCAATTTGTTTCTAAGTATTTTATGATCAAAGTCTTACCAGTTCATTTTCACTACAGTGACAGTTCATTATGTCTTGACAGGTTATAAAAAATAATTTTCCAGAGAGAAAAACTCTGCTTAAAAATAAGATTTTTTTTCTTCCCTTTCAGGAAATAAAAATGGGAGTGGATTGAATTAAGGAGTAATGTGCTTGGGTCAGACTTTATTTTATTTTTTAAATTAAGCATTAAGTGCAAAGTTGTAAAAAGCTAGCAAAACACTATGGAAAACCTCAGACACTGGGCTAAAAGTCTGTAGAAGAGATGAAGCCTTGGAAGAACTAAAACTCAGAATTACCGATTTTCAGTTCAAACTTAAACTCTAGAAATAAAGAAAAACAATTTGGGGATCAGACGAAAATCTTTTCTTCTCATTGAAATTACAATAGGAAATAAACCAATCAAACTCAGCTGGTATGGAGTCTCCTTTTCTGGAGAGCTTCAAACCCCATGTGCTCTAGGGGTCCCTGCTAAAGCAGGGGGTTGGACTAGATGATCTCTAGAGGTCCCTTCCAACCTCAACCATTTTGTGATTTTCTCAACCTGAAGCAAAGCATCACATTTCAAATTGGAATGAAAAGTTCCAGCTGACAAAGGAAACCTCTCCCCCAATCTACGTTCTTTCTTTTCAGATGAAATAAATCAGCACATTAATCAACTGAACTTGGCTCATCAGCCCTAATGAGAAATGGGAGTGAGAGCAGGAGTTCAGCCAGTAGGAGGCATATATGGGACAAGCAGGTGAGGGCTGCCTTTTTCCTTGTTTTCCACAATTGCTGCGTAGCTCTCAAGTCTGTTCTTGCTGGTATGGATTTGTCAAAATCACTGTAAAAGTCTAGTCAGTGTTTGAAAACCTGAGTTACTCATTTCCCAAAAGGAATTTAACGATTCTATCTTCATGAGAACAGGCAATGCTAAGGTGAGTGCTGGTATTAAATTGTTACTTTCTCAGTTTATTTTTGTAGCACAGTATATTCTAATTGCCTGCCAGCTTCCATCCTGTGCAGATGATGCTTCCTTCCTTGATGTACTTGTTTCAGCCTCATATTTAAGGTACAGTGTTGCAGTACAGTGTTGCATATTGGTAGCTGCTGAATTTCCATGAACCAGATGAAATAAGGAAGTGTAAGACAAATGGTAATGGTATTAGTGACATGATAATTAAGACTTATTTAAATTTTGTATAAGTAGTTAGTTAGTGTAGCCTTTCATTGTCACATGTCACGTGCCAGGAAATAACTATTAAATTCCTTCCGCATGTACCTAGGAAATATTGTTATCCCTGTTTTACAGGAGAGGAAATGAGCTGAGATTACACAGCAGGCTTGTATCAGAGCCCTGGTTCAACTCTGATTCCCTGTTACGTGCTCTCGTGGCAGGCTGCTCTTCTTCCCTTGGTTAAACTGTGGCTTCCTTGCAGCCACTTACAGCCACTTCTGTTTCTTACAGCTTTTCCTATTCATATACCATTAGGCTAAATGTGGAGTGTCTGCAGTGTGTTACTTCTGTTGTTAAAATTTAGTGTTGAAGTTGT
The DNA here is from genome assembly GCA_003342815.1 of Eudromia elegans. Lineage (NCBI taxonomy): Eukaryota > Metazoa > Chordata > Aves > Tinamiformes > Tinamidae > Eudromia > Eudromia elegans. The sequence continues at coordinate 8,793,501 of PTEX01000006.1, forward strand.
GTAGTCAGTCATGCCCAAAACAAGGAAATGCCAGAGTTAACATTGCCCATACACCTTAATTCCTGTCAGGTTCTAGCTCCCATAGCTCAGCCTTGGATTGCCAAAAGGACCTGTTTGTCTTTGGGTCCTGTCACGTCCCATGTGCTCCGCACTGTGCTTGGCTACAACCACATTGAACGCTTCATCTTTTCTTCACTGTTGGCCTCATTTATTGCCAGTTGGTCCAACCCTGCTCTGAAGACAGAGCTAGTACTGGTCACTCTTGTGTGGCGCCACCGGGAGCTGTGGAGGTGTTTGTCCCCTACTGCTGTGGAGGGGACAATGTGTTGGGACGGGGGCTGGAGAATGGCATGAGGGGAAGTGTGTTCTGGTAGCTCCTGGGACTGCTTGTGTTGTCAAGCTGATCACTGCTACATCTGGAGGCCTCAGCTGCCCTGGAGCCTCTTCTGTTCCTAAATATTAATGGTGAGGAGCAACTTTCTCCTCAAACTTTCCCTGCTTTTAAGACTTGGCTTTGCTCTCTTCTTTGGGTATTGGCACCTTTCCTCTGAGCTCCCCACTTCATGTCCTGGGGAGGGCACAAGTGTCACCTTGAAATACTGAGCAGAGTGTTTGAGGAATATGATTTGAGATTTACCCTTTCCTTCAGCCCATGCTGAAGTTAATTTTAGGGTTAGGCATTGTGTTATAGCAGCAATCTTTCAGATGCCAGTTTGCTGAATCTGTCCTGAAGTTCTTATTTACAAGAAGGACTTCAGGCATAAAATAGTGCAAAGGAAAGAGGAATGTTCATGCTTTAAGATACAAATCCATCTGTAAGAAGCAAATATAGCTCAGCCAGTTTATAAAAATGTTCTCTCACACTAGAAAAACCTGTAGCATCATGCAAATGTTTCCCTTGGATGAAAGTGAACTTCCAGTGATAGGTTGTGACGATCCATCCAGGCTGCCTATGCTGCAAACTGCAGCTTTGTTTCCAGACCAAGAGGAAAATGGGAACCTCTGTGGGTAAGGTCATGGCTACCTCAGAAAACACTGCCTAAGGGCAGTTCAGTTTGAATCCTTTTGTAATATCTTAAATTAATATGCAGTAGTTAATGTATTTTAATGGAGTGTCCCTACCCATTGTGTTTGGTAATTAATGTAAAGCTCAGTATAGTCAAAGGGGCAACTTTCCAGCTGAAGTATTCAGGAAAAACAGGTTGGTTTATTTATATTTTTAATGGCATTAAAGTACATATCACATTAAGCCATGAAGATCAGCTTTGAGAGGCATAGTTTGATCTCTTCTCTGTTTAAGCAGAGCTTTGTTTTTGATCTTGCAAGTAGAAAGCAGCAAAGGGAAGAATATTTTTCCCACCTCCGCCCTCCTGCAAAGCTCTCCACAAGTTGCTAAAAGATTTTGAATTACTTGCTCATTAGATAGGGAAATGATGGCTCTAGTCTGGGCTACTGAATTCTTTCATAGAGTCAAAACACTGACCTGTCTCTTCAAGTTCTTTCTCTATCTCTGTTATCACTTGTGTTTTTCATCACTATCGCTTTGGTTCAACATTGGCTGGTAGAATTGATCAAGCGAGAAGGCAAATGAGCAGTTAGCAACAGAGCTCTTAAAATAGGATTCTTCTGCTACACAATGTTCATCTCCCTTTTTTTTCCCCCAGCATTATTTCCATTTCTCTTTCTCCCTGGTTTGCAAATATCACATATTACCATTGCAAAGTAGAAGTCCTCCTTCTTCCAGCTTGTGCCTGAGGGTGAAGCTGACACTTGGAAGCTGAAGGAATTTTGGTTGTGATACAGACTATAGGGGATCTTGCACCTGATTTCTCACAGCAGGTGGAAAACAACACGAGCCCCTTTCATTTGGTGCATGTTTTGGAGCTGAGTCAGTACAGCTTCATCTAAGTGTGAGATTCAAAACTGGTTTTTTTCTCTTCTGAGAGCCCTTCCTAAATATCTAAGGCCACTTGTCTTCTGCCTTTCAGGAGAAGTCCGTTAATACTGTGGCAGTAGCTTTGAGCAGCAGCCTCTGTTCCTCCTCCTCTTGTTATTCTACTAAAGAGTGCACTTGATAAGCTTAGACTGACTTAACCAAATAACCCTTTCCCAACAGTTATTTTCTCCTTCTTCTACATAGGAAGAAAGGAGTGCATTGAGGTACTCAGATAGTAGGGGGTATCTTTCTCTTATAAGAAAATGCAGTTGCAGATCTCAGACCATTTGTCACACCACCTTGCAGTGTAGCACAGCAACATTTTGTTTTGAAACTAGAAATGTGCTGCTTGGCCACGCTTGTTTATGTTTTGTTGCATTGCCTTCTATTCATATATTTCATTCTAAATACAGCAACAGAGTTTTTCCTTCAATTGCATCTTTTTCTTTCTGTAGTGGTTGTTATTATTTTAATTAACATAGGAATGTCCCAGCTCATCCTCCAGTGATTCTGCGCAAAATACTGCACTCTTTGCTGCTGTTGCCCATGGGGATCCCAAGGACCTTGATTTCTAGAATCAGATGGAGTCTTTTCACTTCAGTAGCTCTACTGAAGCTTCTCTTCCTATAAAGCCCTTCTAGCCTTATAAGAGCTGTTAACTCTTCCAGTTAACTCTTTCCATACAAACTTAACTGACTTGTGGAGGGGCAGGAGAAATAGAGCAGAGATGTTTACTTGTAGGTAAATCTTCACCTCTCAATCTCATGACTGTGCTGTAGCCTCTCTAAGACCCAAGCAAGATATTTTGAATCTGTTTATGAAGAAACAGGATTTTTCAGACACTTTCTCATCCTTGGTATGCCTAATGGTTCATCAATTCAATGGACATTTGGCACTGCTATCTGTGCAATAGTTTTGCTTCTTTTGACAGGCCTTCAGTTGCAGTGACTGTCAACACAGCCCTTTTTATTGCCGGTGAGCTGAAGTATGCGGTGATAAATAAAGGTATTAAGGCCAGCAGAGAACACTTGCTTGTAGAATTATGTCAGTACTCTGAATTTTGACTGGGAGGAAGGAATGCTGCTGTATGGTCTGGGCTTGATCAGGTCTTAAAATCACCAGGAAAAAAATCTTCCAAATGAAGACTGTTTCCTGAGGTCTGGCACTCAAATGTCCTTCCTATTCCTTACACTTACAGCATAGTACAAATTTTATCCAACTTCATTTCAATACAGCAATGTGTCTCTGAGGACCCTTTTTAAGAATAATTGATAAACAAAACTGGACTGTGCATGTCCAGTGCCATCAAGAGGTGTAACCCTGCCATGTCACTGCAATGAGATTATCTGTTCATATATGCATCAAAAAACAGCACAAAAGGTTTAACTTGCTTCAGTGAGCTGTAAGCAGAAAGAAAATAGGTGACAGCTTAGGGTTTGAAGTAGGCTAGATCCTATACTATCTCATTCAAGAAATCTTATGAATTATTTATTATATTTTTCTTTCCTCTTTCCATTTTAGGTCCCTTACTGCATGCATGTTAGCTAGCCATAGTCTTCAGAGGTTATTTGCACTAATTTATGGATGGCTGCTAACGGTCATGCTAGTTCAAAGTGGGACCTCTATTCTCTGTCCTTTCTTCTGACATGGCCCTCTGCCAGGGTGGAGTGATTAATGGCGATACCTTCTTGCTACAGAGTGGCTTGACACTGTCTGTTAAGCTGCTATAAAGACAGTGAAGGCCTTTGGTTAATGAAAGGAGCTCTATTCAAATCTGTCATGTAGAGGTGTTCACTTCTATCTCTTGGAACCAGACCCAGGAGACTTCTTGTCTGTCTCCCTCCCTCCTTGGGGCTTCATGCATTTTTACTGAAGATTAGATTCAAAAAAGCGCTGTGCTGTTTCATCCTGCCTGATGCCCTGTCACAGTGTGTGGCAGGGGCTGTCTGTCTGCACTGGGGCCATGAATACATAGGAGAGACCTGGAGGTAAGGAGAACCCTGAAGAGGCGTAATGAGCTCCTGCATGTCAACAGAGTGTCTGAGAAACCATTGGAGAACTCCAAAACGATGCTGTTGCCTGCATCTCATGCTCTGCAATGAGATGGCTTAGGACAAGCAAGGTATGAAAAGACGTTTGTGTGAGCCTGGAGCAGCGTGTGCCCAGGGGTGGAGATTTGCTGGGCTCTGACGCATGCAATCTTCAGCTCTGCAGAAGTGCTGGCTGCTGCTTAAGCTCGAGAACCCCATGGGGAGAAATGAGAGAGGGAGGAAACTGCTGCTGTAAAAAGTGTTGGTAGCTCCTTAAGGTCTCAATTTTCAGCAAGATGGTTGAGTGATTCTTGATGAGCCTGCAGATAATTCATAGGACTATTGGAAACCATATGGTTTGGGCTTCTGCTTACTTATTCTAATACATTTCAATCTTCACTGTACAGTAAACACACAGTGAGCAGATGGCAGAAAAGCAGAGTCCAGTCGCCAGGATAAGATGATCATTTTGGCATGAATGTGCCCCTGGGCGCCCTGGCTTTGTTGCTAGGTTTGGTAAGAGGCATCCTGGGTGACTGCTGTGCCCAAGCCGTGCCCGGCCCGCTCTGCGTTTCTTCCCCTGCCTTGTCCTGGTAGGGAGGCATCTCATCCCCCCGGGATCCTTCCTGCTTGTCCTTCCTGAGCTGTCTCCTAGTGACTTCCAGGTGTGCTGGCTCTCTTACTGCCTCGTTAGAGAGAAGATATTAGATACTTTTCTAGTCACTAAAAAGACTCCTTTTGGTGCAGCAAGGAAACCTGAGGGTGTCATTTGGGCTCATCAGGAGCATAGCACCAAGGCCAATTTCCTTGCTTGCACTCTTGCCTTTAAAAGTACTGGATTCCTTTCAATATAGCTTTCAATTATCCTATTATCAGAGGAAAGCATCTAGTCAACACATGTCAGATTAAGTGTTTTTTTTAATATGGAAACCATTGGTATTATTTAGTGCTGTTCACAATACGTTCTTTTTTTTCCTTTTTGAAAAGAAGCCACAGGGAACTTACTACTTTTTTTTGCTTTACTGGTTGTTCTCTCAGATGAGACAAAGATTATACTCCTCTGATCATCCTAAGCCTTGCTACTGCTCAGCATCACTTATTTAAGAATTTCTAAATGATTTAGCCCACTAGCTGAGGGACAAGAGCCTTTTGCCTCAGGTTTCCCAGTGTTCTCTCCAAAGTATGTTCTAGTCTTCACTCCCTAATTACATTACTGCTAATTGGAGTGCCTGGTGCTGCATGAAGTGTGGCCATAGGGAGAGCTGCCACCTGCTCCCAGGGAAGGTCACTGATCTCTGTACTCTTGGAGGCTGGGGGTTGGTTTTGTGCAGATGCAGCTTCTGCTGGGGCCACAATAGAGGGAATGCGTTCATTTTGCTGTTCCCTTTACCTGCACATTTAGTTCACAAACTCATAGGAACCGATGGTGCGAGGTGAAGTATTACAGTGTTGACAAGATTTTCTATTTTGGGGTTGGAGGGGAGTAAAAGTCTTTCTCAGTCAATTACTCGATGTCTTCAGTGCCTTCAGACAGCAGGCTGACTTGTCAGTGATGAATGTCTACCAGTCATATGCCCACAGACAAGGGGAGCAGTACAGTTTAAGCTGACCCATCAAAGATGACAACTAATAGCAGGGGACTAAGGCCAGTGCTTCAAATCAAGTTGCATGGTTTTCCTGCTAAACACCATGAAGAATGAATTGATAGAAACTGCTGGGAAATCAGACTCGCAATATGCAGCTGGGTAGATTCAAGTACCAAGTGTCTCAAGCTCATTACAGTGGGGCAGTGCATCCATGCCAGGGGTGGAGGTGCTAGTTCCTTTTATCTACTCTCCCTAGCACCACTACACCTGGATCAGCTCAAGCAGCTGATCTGATGCACCTCGGATGATGTGCCATCTGATGAACCTCATAAAGTCTTGAGAGATGCAGAGTGCCTGAGGAACAGCTCTTCCTGTCCTCCAGAGAAGGAAGTGCTGCCTGCTAGGAAAGTGGACATGCGAAGGGGGAGGAACTGAGAAATGTGAAGTGATCCTAGTGGCTCAAGTGTATGGGCTAAACTGTTTCCAGTACAGTAATTATAGCCTGGTTCAACTGCTCTGTGTCCTGGTGAACCCAGTCACTTGAGCTATGCTTGGTAATATCTATGTGTTCTTAACAAGAAGTCTGTGATGATGCATGGTGCTCAGGGCTTCAATCTGAGGGCAATAAATCAGGAAGAACAGTACTGGGGAAAAGAACTGGCTGCTCTTCTGAGAATCCTAAAGAGTTTTGGATCATGAAGTATTTTAAAATTGTGCTTTAAGGCAGTGTAGGAAGTGAGAGTATTGCTGTGTTGGGCCTGACCTGGGGTCCATCTTGGCTTTGTCTTATTGAACTCCTTATTAGGTGTGAATTCATTTTTATGTGAGAGTACCATGAGATGCTAAGGTGGGAGTGGGATGTGCAGAGAACTCTCCCATCTTCCAGCTTGCTGCTACTCCTCCACCTACTGGTTCAAAAGAGTAAATATCCTACTCCAAGGTTTCTTTTTTTTCTGTTGAGACCCACTGTCTGATTGTCACTGTTATTTTCTGTGTGTGAGCAAGTAGCACACCAGTTAGTCTCCACTTTCATCCTCCTTGCTGCATTTTAGCAAAGGTCACTAGCACTAATAATTGAAGTATTTATATTTGCATAATTGGAGCATTTATATTGCTACTTATCCAGATGGCTTAAGGCTGCAGTGTAAAATACAATAGCAAACAATTTAAAATAAATTAGCTTCTTGGTAGTTTTAGTGAAGAAACATTATGACTCTGCCAAAAAGAGCAGGAACTGGAGCTTTGAAAGGTTTGATTGGGAAAATCAACCCTTTAGGCTCAGTATCTACATATAGTAGCTGAAGGAGCATTTTCAGGACAGGTAGATATTCCAGTATTAGCTTTATGGCAGCTAGTGCAGCTAGCTGAAATAGGCAAATAGGAGAAGATCTACAACCTCTGGGGGTGAAGGAGCTGCTACAGAGTCAGAAGCTGGAGTGTACACATGAGGTGCTTGGTGCTAAGAAGAAACCTCCAGCCCTGGAGATGTGGCTCTGCGTGGATGCAGAGCTGCGGCGGAGGGCCTGCAGCTGCACCACCCCCTCTTGCTGTGGGTGTGAGTTACGTGAAAGATGGAGGGCACAACCACAATGCCCTCCAGCTCTTGAAGTGGACACACTCTGGCAGGCCTGTGCTTCCTGCCTCTGGCAGAGCCTTGTTATGAAGATGGCTTCTTTAATTTCATAATGACTTTGAGGTGTGTGTGTGCATTCATTTTCTTATTTATCTAGTTATTTATTTTCCTCTAGCCAACATTCCAATAGGGTTAAATACAGCTCGTTCCTTTGGAAACGAGGCAATGGGTGAGAACAGATGAACATGCTGCTCTGGAGAAATTGTACTCACGGTGGGAAGCTCTCTGCTTGTGGACTCATCTGGGACCAGATAATACAAAAAACATAAAATATACTTGAAATCTCAGTCTTCATCTCTCTAGTCTGTCATAAATGTTTACACTTCATGGTTACTGTTTCCGCTAGCTCCTGTGCCTGCTCTGAACAGCCTGGGAAGCCCCGGATGGCCGAATGACAAACCCCAGAGCTGCACGTTGGCCTGGGCTCCAAGTGGACCTGGTTGCAGAGTCTTGCCTGGCCACAGCTTGCTCTGCTTTCCTTTTCTCTACCTATAACTTCCATCAGGGCTGTTACAGATAGAATGAACTGAGAAGGTGCAGAGTCTTGCAAGAGCCCAAGACTGCTGAGAGGTGGGGAAGTGAAATGAGGTGTACATTTCATGTCTGTGTTTAGATGTCAACAAGTATGTCACGGAATGAGTGCGAGGGGCTGAGTGACACAATATGCTTGTGAAAAAATGAGGTAGTATTGATATGTACATGGGTTCATGAGATTCTATGGCAAAGCCACTTATTATTTATGGCATGGGATACAAGAAATACACAGAATTATCAAGGACACCCTTCTGTTGAATCATGGCATTCAGATTGGACCCCTTTGCTTTCCAAACTCCTTCTGAGAGGAGCAGGGTTGTGGCTGGATCACATCTTAGTCCCAGACCTGGACAACAATTTGACTAATTTGATTTGAGCATGCTATATTCACTTGCTATGCATCTGTTAGAATTTGCAAGTATCTCTTACCCCCGAAGATTATCTTTGAGACATGTCCTGGTGTGCAGCCCACTGCCATGAAAAGAAAAAAGAAAAAAAAGAAACGGTTGTCCACATATATACAGGACATTTGACTTATGTTCATTCTTTAATTTCAGATGACTTTTGGCTGGTGTATGCACAATTAGCTTTTATTTCCCCACCAGAAAGCAGCCATCAGGACTGTTATTAATGGTTCTTGTCTGAATGGGGAAAGAGATCACGGAGGCAACCACCAGGATCAGACAGTGTTACTGGTGGTTAACACCTGAACAGGGCTGTGTGTGAGAAGTCAGGCTGAGCTGGGGAAGGAGCACACCTGCCAACAGAGGTGAGAGCTTAGGCACCCACCTCATGCTCCATACCACAAGTCACCGAGGTGAGAAGGCAGTATGTGTCTCCTCGGATCTCAGTGACCTGAACATCCATTGCTCGTGTTGACTTGGTATCCAATAGCCACAACAGAAGCTGGACTCTAGTGGACACCTACATTTAAAAGTTTTCCCTGGGACCTATTGCCTGAATTGAGTGGTAAGAAATAAAAAGGACATAAATGGCTGTGGTAAAATTGGGCAGAGCTGTGAGCTGGTGCAGGTGGTGAGGAGGTGGAAGGTGCCTTGCATAGTGGAAGCGTGAGATAACTGGGGAAAGGGGAACAAAATTGTAAAGTTGCTAAGACTAATAAGTGCAAGACACTTCAGTTGTAACGGTGATGTGTGAAAAAAATTACAGAGCAATGGATTTTAAATGAGGGTGTGGGTGTTTTTGTTGAAGTGTGTGTATTTTCCAGAGTGGATGGTGATCTCATGCCTATGTTCTGCCACAACTCAGGTGCAGAAAATTAAAAAATGTGAGGGATGGAACATAAGTTCTAGCACTGCAGGCAGAAACAACAGACTTGAAATACTAGATACTGGCACTTTCATCATCCATGGATGTGGAGGTGAGGGAAACAAGTCATGAGCATCTAATTTGAAAATGGAGATAATAGAACGACTCAGGTCTAGACAGGTTTGAAGACTGAAATGCAGAAATCCCATAATACACAAAAGGAGCTTTTTGAAACATGATGAATATGTGGAATTGAGAGAGAAAGCTCCCATGCAGTCTTTGTGAAAGATCTTGTATCTTTGGAAATAATTAGGAATGTAGATACCTTTCAGAAAAAATATCCTATGACCACTAAATAGTGTTTATCTCAATCTTTTTAAGCAAGAGAGATTTAAAAAAAAGTAAAAGAACAAGAATTTTTTTTTTTTGGTAGAGAAATTCATTGTAAAATTTCAGGCTTCTCTCAGGAGAGCCAAAGAAGTGATTTGGGTAAATACATGCCACTTCAGTGTAGACAGAGTTGGTCATTTTGCAAATCATTAGAGGTAAGTACAGCAGTATTATAAACCTCTCTAAAAAACCTCACTCCCTAAGACAATTGTGGAAATGTAATAAACTTTTGCTTTACTAGCAGAGGAAACCATTATGGAGGAAATCTGTGTACTGAAACAATCTTTCTTAAAAAAATTCAATCAAGAGCAGATGTATTTTTCTTGAATATGATCATTATAAGCAAGGAAATGCAATGTGTGTTTGTTTTTAGCTTAAGCCAATTAAAAGAAAAACTTTTTCAAGTTAGCTGCATGTCATCCATTTTCTCCAGATATCTGGCTCAAAGGAATTTATGGGCCATTTCCTGAGTGCAGTGCCTGTAATTTCAGGTGCACATTCATAGCTGTTACCTTCAGTTTTTTTTTTTCTCAGAGCTATTAATCAGCCTCTTTAAAAGATCTTCACTTCTTTTCCCCAATCCAGAGGTACTTCTTAAACGACTCGCAAGCATCACCTTTTTCTCAAAGTCGAAATACTGTGATGATTCCAGATATGAACTGAGGACTAAACTTAAAGGAACCAAACTCCATCTCCTCTTAAACACCTCATAGAACTGATTTTATGAGAAAATTATGGAAAATGCTAAACATCAGAAACAGAAAATTAAAATAATGCAAGGACAATGTTGCATCAAAGAAATGCTCAGATAGCAAAGTGTACAAACTTAAAGCAGGCTGAGTATACCTTGTTGAATCTTATGAGCTTTGCAGCATTGAGAAACACTCACACACTGCAATTAGGCTTGTTAAGCTGAGAGGCAGCAAGAGGCCAGCTTCAACACGACTGTCATGAACCTGGGCCAGAGGTGTTGGGCAGGGCTCAACTTTATTGTCTAATCACTGAGGGAGATGTGTTATTACAAATACAAGTGGATATAACTAAGTTATCATACTGCTTCTAAACAAACTGGTTCTAACCTTCAGGCTTACTGTGGTTACATAAGCTAGCCACATATTAAGTTTGTTTATTTTTTCCTTCTCATGTGAGGGTGAAAAGTTCACCTTCTGTGCTTGCTCTTACTTGGGGCTATTTCCCTTAGGTCAGAAAGAATGATAGATTTTGGTGGTGATGTGACTAGCATAAAGCCATGCTGGTTAATGAAAGAACGAAACAAAGTAGGGAGCTTTTGGTCTCAAAAGGAGCAACAAATTATTGTATAAGCAGAATGAGATGAGGTTCTAGCCAGAGTTCAATAGCACAAAATGACAGATCATGCCTTTATTGTCCAATAATAAGAAAAAGAATATATATTAAAAAAGAGACTTTTTCTTAGAATAGGTGCAGCAAAGGGCAGTTTGGAGAATCTGGCATTTGAAGCAAACTTTTGTATTGGTAGCCTGGTCAGACAGAGAAGGGGTTAGAATGAATTGTCACATCTATACCTCAGGGACCTGAGGGGGTAAAAATAATGGAATAATATCTGCTTAAAGAATTAAAAACATTTAAGCTGTGCTGCCATAGATGCTGAATCTGATGGGGAAAAAACACTAAAAGTACTGGAACATTGGCTTGCACTGTGAGGAGAAATGCATGATAGTCACCCCCTTGCTCATCCTACAGTAAACTTGTGTCATATGGTTCTCTAGGTGGGCACTGGTCCTGTGCTCTGTTAAGGTAATATGCTGATTTACAAACTAGGTCCAAGAAGCCCTGGGGAAGTTGGCAGGCAAATATTTCCTTGATGGAAGGAACCTACTCCTGCCCATTCTTTTTCCAAGTTGTGCCTCAAGTACAAGGAAGAACTGAGCTGCCAGTGGAAAGCAGTAGATACAGAATTAAAATTCTTGTGCAATCAATAAATTACCTTAAAGCTAATTCATGATATTCTTGCAGATTAATGCACAGACATCTGAACTCAAAGCCAGCCTTTAGTATCCTTTGGTTCTAATCCTGTCCGGTGGCAGCAGAGCTAATCATTTACCATAATTTTGATCAAACACCTGAAGAGACAAGTGCATGAAAGATGGCAGTTAAAAAATAAGATATCACTCCCCAGGGCTTTGCAGAATAGTGATTGGTTTCCATATTTTCTATATTTACCTTGTTGTGCATGTAGTGTGCTTTTAGTAATGAGTAGGGAGCAGGAGATGTGGTGAGGGAATTAATCATTTTCTGGAGATAATGATTCTTTAGATCCTCTAAGCTGGTCATTAATTTCCAGGAAATGGATAACTACTTAAACTACAGTCTTATAGAAGTTGACAGATAATTTTGCAAAACTTAATTCAGCGTGAGTGCCCACAGGACCATGATGCCCCCAGGTCAATCCAGCTGCACGAGACTCTGAAGGTTCATTTGAAAAACTCCGTTGCAAGAGCACGTGCTCCTGGCACACCTGCAGAGCCACAGATTAGTTGTTACTGATATTTTCATACATTTACAGGCTTAGACAAACTGGTACAGCCAGTTCTGAGAGGATGCAAGAGCTTCCCTACAGGTTGCACTCATTCAACCCAACGAACAGGCATGGCAATGCATAGGCACACCTGACATGACTGTGCTAATCCTCCTCTCTGTCAGGTGTGGTAATTTTTGTGTTAAGGAGATTTGGATAAGAGATCTCCTCCTGAAGTGGTGTGTGCTCCCTGGAAGTTCTCCATAGGTTGTGTGTTTTCTGGATAAATTGTATTTTTTCATTGGATGCTCTTGTGCTCGTCTCTGAAAGGCCTATTTCTAGAAATGGGATGCTGGATCTTTCTCACTGCTTAGGGAAGTTTATTTGTGCATATGTTTGGCAGTTTTTGTCTGTATACTAGCACTTTATCCTCCCAAAAAAGAAGTGGAGATCATATCCCTCAGTTTTTAGTGTGAGCTCTTTTCTTCCTCACCTTTCATTATATTTTATGTTGCTCAGCCTGAACAAGAAGCAAAAGAGGAAAAAAAATAGAGAGTAGTGGGAATCCCTTTTAGCACGGACCTGCTTAGATGTCAAATATTTTTATACTGGAGATCAGGGTCTGCTCATCCCCCTCCTAAGGAGGGCAGAGGTGCAAAGGACTCGGTTGCTCATCTGTTTCCTCCACCCACCTTTACCTGCCTCTCCTCTAGGCCATCAGCACCAGATCTGTCAGAGGGGTAACAGGCCAGGCTGCTGTCCAAGCTCTGCCAATATTTATCCCTTGCAAACTGTGTCAGATGTAGCAAGTCAACAGGTGAAGAGGCTGAAAATGCCTCTTAGCCTAAGAAACGCTACAATCTTGTGGTAAATATTTTTAAATCCTACCAGATGAAAGGGGCAAACATGGGGCAAAAGTGAGTTATTCCTATATGTCTTTGTGATATGCTCTTACACTGGAAACATAGGATTATCCGCTCTCCAAAGCAGAGCTATTGGGTTACCTGCCTGTATGTGCTCATGTATTTTTATCTCAAAATGTGCATATGATGTCGTGTAACTTGCACACATATGATTAGATAGGAATTTACTTAGAAGTACTTTCTCATCTGATGTGCTCAGTGTAGTCAGCAGATTTTAGGTCAGAATCCTAACTGAGAAGGAACATGTAACTGTAACAAAATATGAATAAAAAAGGACTGGAACAAGATCAGAAATGTAGAAAGTATTAAAGATAAATGTGAGTGTAATGGTACAGGTTATCTGCTGGCAGGTAACAGGGGCTTTAACGGAGCTTTGATATGAAGGAAGGTTATCATGTTTCCTGACTGATTTTCTTCTGTCTCCTGGCCAGAAGCAGCAGATGAAAAATGAAGTTTCTCAACCATTGATATCTGTGTGCAATGCAGACATATTTTACTGGGCTTTTCTGTTGTAATGCTCCAGCAGTTTGTTCTGTTGATTAAAACTAGTTTAGAGGTAGGTAAAAGAACCAGCATAAAGCAATTAAAAATGTATTTCATGGCTACATTGTTTCTGTAATTTTTTTTCTTGGTAATTTGTATCTTATGCATGAGAAGCAAGTCATTGTGACCACTATCTTGCAACTTTGAGCTGCATTCCCCTTCTAATGTTGAACAGGAATAATTCCCTTAGTAACTCCATTTCTCAGGAGTGCTTTTGGCCTTTGTACTTCAAAAAGATGAACTGGTTTGATAGAAAATATTGCAGTGATGCTTAGATGGTTTCTCAATTTCCTTTCTTGGAAGAAAGGAGTCCAGGTTAGCAGTCAATGGCCTATTAAGAAAGCATACCCTGCTACCTCTTCCCACAGCACAGTTGTGTCTTTAGCTGGGATTGTGCAGGAAGAGAGAAAATATGTCTTAAAAGCAAAGCTTTTTTTGATGTTTGCTTCCATGTGACAGCTTCTCTTTGCTACAGCCACTTATTCCAAGATGCTTTCTGGTTTCTTCAGATCAACACAATCTGCTGTAAGAGCAATAGAATTCACAAGATTGAAATCCAGTCTCTCTTCTGTTTCCTGCCAAAGAGGGAGGAACCTGAGCAATGTATTTTGTCACGCAGCATTGATTGCAATTGCCCTCTGATGCTGAACAGATTTGAGTGGAGATTTTTTTTATTAGTGCTATTTTTGCATTCAGTCTTCTCTGCTTTTCCATGAAGGCTCCTGATATTTTCTCCCACCTTTCACCTTTCATGGCTTGTGAAGACGTCCTTGCTCTAACCCTGTCAAAACACTCTTATTTCAGCAGGCCACAGAGGTGACGTGTTGGGTATGTGAAGCACGGCCATTCTCTCCCTGACCCTGGGGAGCACTAGGCGATTCTGATTTGAGAGGTTTGCTGTTAATCTGTGCAAATGACCTTTTGTTTGAAGGATTTGACTCTGTGACAGTTGGAAAGAGATGCAAATATTCCTTGCTATCTGCATCTAGTGGGAAAAAAGTGAGGAGATTTAATTCATGTTTTGTTTTAAGGTAGCTTATGAAATCCAACACACTGCTTATGTTTGTAATTTTCTAAACACTTGTTTCCAGCATGTGATTTATTGCTCATGTTTGTAGCATGTGCTTGTAAGATTTTTGCATTTGATCCTTTTCAATAAAACAGTGTTATAAAATGTCACTAAAATTTAGAAATACAAGCTGACATGGGTTGATTCTTAAGAGTAGTTTGAACATAAGAAAAAGCATTATAGTAAAATTTGTAATTAACTTGCAAGTGCCTATGAAACAGGGAAGAGGACATGCCAAGAATCTCACTCAGAAATTTTGGGTTAAAGAAACTCGAAAAAACTGTCTGTGTTTTAGATTTCAATGGGCTACCTATGACCAGATGTAAACTACAGGGATGCTCAGCTGAAATTTCGAAGTCTATCCTGCACGTGTGGCAGGACATGCTGTTTATTTTCCAGTCTCCGGCAAGGACGCTCCTCTGCAGTACAAAAGGTGCTTCTCCTTGCTCCATGCTGGCGCTGCTCATTCAGATGGCTCGGCCTAGTTGGAGAATCCATGCAATGCTCAAAGTGAAAACGCAGCTATATGAAGTCTTTCAAAATGATTCCTAAGAATTAGCCCGTTGGTGAACAGATTAAAATATAAGCATGATATAAATCTAAGCATGTATTTTTAATGTTTTGCAGAATGAGACAATGCAGTTTCTCTAGCTAGCCAGAATATAAAGAAGTGTTTCCCCATATCATATGCTCCTCTGCCCTTACAGTATCTGACAGCAGCTCCTAGAAATGCAGTGAAGCATCTGAGGGTAAAAGCTGATTTTCTAATGGAGAACACTCTGAATGGCGTAGCTTTTTCCAAGAAGTTATTCTTCAGTGCAAAAACCTTGATCTTTCTTTCTGTGCTCATAATAAATTGGTGGATTTAATTACAGCACAGATTCCTATCCCTCCTTCCAGACTTAATAATCTTATTCAAAGTCTTCCATAGAAACTATGTGAGATTGAATATACTTTTGTCTTAACAGCTTACAGTACTGGGGCAGTGCAGACTGAACTTTAATAAATATGTCATTAAGTTCATGATTTAAACATCATCTAATTGGTTAGGAATTTATATTCTGAGGTCTCCTTAATGCCATTTGATTTCAGCAATGTGCCAGATAAATTAAAACAAACCCCAGTCTGATAGCAATCAGATTTCTCTCTGAAACATATAAATGAATTAATGCTGTATGCTTGCAAGTGTGTTTATTAGCAGTTTACTTTCAACATGTTCTTTAGTGAGTTGTTTCGTTTTCTAGCCAGCTGTTTAATTACATATTCTCTCTGTGTCAGCAAGTGACAACTTTTGTCACTTAAAATGATAATGGGTAGCACAGGATTGATGCATCTGTTTGAATTGGCATGAATGGAAGAAAAATCTTGCACTGTGCTGGTAGCTTCCTTCACACCATGGTTCCCGTTTCTTCAGTGCAAACAAACTGCTAATTTAAAAGAATTGCTATTATAACATTCAATCTAAATGAATCATGAAATTGCAGCTCAGAAAAACTGTAATGCTGATGCAAAAAGGAAAATGATGCAGAATAAAAATAACTTAGGTTTGGTACTTGGTGAATTCTAGATGGTGTTGGAAGCCGTGGTTGCATTTCCTTCGCAGATACTGCCTGTGCCTGGCCTTGGGTTTGCCAGCAGTGTACAATAGTCATGTCTGCCATTCTTTTCAGTGCTGCCTGTGTCACTGAATCTCACATTTCTCTTTATGTGCCCTTCTAGTCCTGTCTCTCTTGCTTGTTTTTCTCTGACCTACCTGATGAGAAGGGCCATGCAGCTGTTGCCAGTCACCTGGGTATGGTCTCTCCTGGGGGTGGAGCGACCACCTCAGGGCCTATGTGGAACAGGAGGCCTATGATACACAGGTCCTCAACCTCTGTTCCTGAGGTGTATGGTGCACACCTCATTGGGAAACAATTTCTTCTTTATCCACAGTGGCTGATGGCACTTGGCCTGACTGATTCCAGTCCTTCCTCTGCTAAACTTTGGACTTGGAACTGCCCACATCCACTGAGCGGGTGATATTTTCCTGCTGTCATGAAAAATTCTGGATGAGGTAGGCCTTGCTCAGTGCCAGGAGTTAGCACCTGCCTTGTAGGTAGTGTTTCATGTGCCTGTCACCACTGCCTTGACTGTAGGTTTCAAGACCTCCTTGCAGGTGGAGTGACCAGATTCCACCAAGCACTCTGTGCTGCCAGGAGATGTCCCAAAATCAGATGTGTGTGTGAGAGGAAATACTCCATTTGTGACTGGTTTATGTGTCGATGATGATCTTTTCTTCAGAGCAGCTGGTGACTGTGTATTCTGTCTGCAAAATTTATTGTGAATTAGGTGTTGTATCAATGGGTTGTTTATCGATCAAGGAACTTTCAAATCAGCTAAGTGACTTTTTTGTTACTTTACTCTGGTCTGAAGGATGTTTGATGCCGGAGGTCATTATTGTTTGTGACTTTTCAATAGAAATCAACCACTCTATGAACTTTCTCTGTAAAGGTCTTGTTTTTCATTTTTGGATAATGTTAATTTATTTTTGCAATATTAAGTCTTATACTACACATACTGCATGAACTTATTCACCTGTTTTTATAATATATATTTCTTTTGTTATAATATCTGATTTTGAGAGAAAATTAACATAAATGTAGCCTTTATCTTGGAATCTTCTACCTGCATTAGTGTAATTCTCCTGTACACTAGGGCAAATATGGCTGTAGTGAGCCTGGGTCTGCTTTTCCACATCACGCAGCAGTGACAGCACTGATTTATTGAATTGCTTGCCCAACTTCTGCTGCAAGCCCAGGTCTAGGTTTATTTCTTTTGCTGTCAGAGAGAGAATTGGAGTCATGGCAATAGCCTCCTAAGTTGTTAGAATATATGGCTGGTAGTGAACCACCATTATTTATCTTGTACAGAGCAAAACTACCATGAATGCTAATGATGCTGGTTAGCAATGAGAGAAGATCAGAATTCCTGCGATAATTGTGAAAGGGCCTACAACCCACAGCAACTCTGAGCCACCTAATTCTCTGTCGAGTAAATATGACGGTGATATAAAGGAGATAAATAGCTCTTCCCTCCTCCCCCAAAACTCAATATCTCAACGCCTATCCTTACAGCTTAGTTTTAATTTGAAGGGGAACTTTCTTGACAAAGGAAACTATAGATGCAGTAAGAGGAGAAGGACATCTCTGGAGCTCTATGCTGCCTTCATATCACTGTCAAAGGGAAACAAAATGAGCAACAGGAGTTATGAATCTGAACTTGTTGCATGACTAAAGCAGGTGGGTTGTGACCAAAGCTGTGATGAGACTCCACGTATCAAACTGCTAACATTGAGTGGAAGGTTGGACTGTGTTCCTAACAAATATTCAAAGCACAAATGTACACTTGTCAAATATGTCTGCCTTGCAAAGTTCATTCTGTTTTTATTTTAGCTGTTTTGTCCCCATCCTGCCCACTCACTTCTCCTGTCATCAGCAATCCGTCTGGTGTCTACAACGATGGCAATTTTGTATGACTTCTGAAATAAGAGAATTTTGATTAGAAGGAAGGTTAAAGCGGGAATTCATTCTGTTGAAGATGAATGTGGAAATAGTCAGCCTGCACCTACCAGCTTCTGCCAGCTTTAGGATGGTCTCCTGAGAACCACCAAGGTACGGGCCACCTGGGGAATCTATCCAAGGTAGACTGGAGTCCTCGTTGCTCTATGAATACGCTTCCTAAAAAGAATAGTTTATTCTTTTGTTGTTCTACCAAAGCTCGATTGCAGCTTCTAGAATTTCAGTTTTTCTGAACAGGACTACAAGATGCTTTTGTCCTTCTCCACTTGTGTGTGTCAAATTACAAATTTGGTGCTCTCTTAAGGTTTAGGGACAGCTGTGGACAGAACGTTCGAGATGAACAGTCAGGTCATAATCTCACTGTCTATGAGGCACAGCCATCTTCTAATGGAAATTAATTTTAAAACAATTAAAGGTCACCCCAGAATAGTAAGCATGCAGGAATTCATCAGCAGCTACTGCACAACAAGTTAGAGGCAGACAGCATGGAAAGCAAGACCCAAACCAAAAATTCAGTATCTTGAAATCATGCAGTAAATTTGGCAGTGAACAAAAGGTTCACAAAAGGTAGTGAATAGAGAACTGTGTTTATTTATGGCAGAAACACAAGGTGAGTTTGGCACAGCAAGCAGGCATTTCACCCTTGTTCCTAACTGCAAGTGTCACACGACGTTTGTGTTTAGACAAGATGCACCTGGATCTAGGTAATGAAAGACCCAGAGGAGAGCCCACATGAACGTATTGACTTAATGAATGTGCTGTGCAGTGTGTTTCAAAGCTACATTAAACACAGATAGACTGTGACAGACACATTAAACTGTTCATGCATGTTCTCTTCAGAGTAAACGAAGCGCAACCAGTGATTCTTTGAAAGGGCTTGTTTTTGATTATAGGTTCTTTTATTAAATCTCTTGATAAAAGAGTGCTACAAAAATGAATTACTTTTGATAATGTATTTTACAAAGATTGGTCACTTAAAATCTTTTTGTGATGCTTTTTGTGCTTTTGCTGTCATTTAAGCTCCATACTATCACCTTCAAATCAATTTGGTATCATTTTACAGCAGAAAATATTGATATTGGAGAAACATTTGCCTTGCAGCTTTCTTGAAACTGGTTTACAGAAGTAGTTAATGAATGACATGTAAAAAGAGTCCGTATAAAGGGACCTGGAGTAAAAAAATGCCCGTTTTAAAGAAAACAAGTAATATTTGAAATATGTCATTGGAGAATAGTGAACCTTACACAAATTACAAACACTAGTCAGGACTGCAGCCTATCCAAAGGAGTGTTCCTTGCCAAGAAGTCTCCGCCTTGTTTTGCCTCAATAGGCACAAGGAAAACATTACAGAAAACACATCTGCAGTGTGTGTGGTGTGTGAGCCCAAAGCAGGCAAGGAGCAGGGCTAGATCCTCCTAGATTGTCGGTGTCCTGAGCCTTGGAAATCAGGGCCTCGGGGTGTCTCCAGTAGTAAATATTATTTCTTGGAGACCATGCAAGTGAATATTAGTTGAAATAAATAATATTTGGTTGAAAGCGCGTCCCTCATCCCTCAGTGTGTCCTCTGCCTTTGGGAGCAGTGAGGTCCATCCCAGGCAGAACTTTACAAACCTTAGTGAAATCCTGGAGCCTCATTTCCCTCCTGTGCCATGTGAAGACAGCTCGGGGCTCCAGCACCAACCCCAGCAAAGGAAATTTGAACCACAGTTGGTTAGAGGCCAAACACGGTATAGTAGCTTACTATATAGGCAGGTACGGCCTTCAGGCTGTGACAATTATAACAGGCATTCTGACAGAGACAATCCAGCTCAAGCTCTCCTTTAATTTTTAACCCATCACTCATGCATCATGCTGAAGTATTTTCCAGGGGTATTTTAGAGGGGAAGCTGCTCATGTCTGACTCAGTGCTTCCTGCAGCACGTAGGTGTTTCCTGGAGCTCCAGCAGAGAGTCAGCCGAGCCTGGTGCTACTCACAGCATCTGTACCAGAATGATGCTCCAGCTGAGAGCGCTGAGGCTGTCACTGTGGAATAACAGAAGAGGTATCTGACAGCTAAATGGACAAGCTGCACCTCTCACTTGGTGACATTTTTGCTTTGGTTTTGCACACTGCAGCTAAAGAATGGAATTTAATTTCCGGTAGAACTGAGATGGGTGCTGCAGAGCTGCACTAGAAATGAAAGTGGCTCCAAAGTTTTGATTCACCAGCTGAAAAAATGAATAGCACAAGCATCAGATAAATTGTAGAAAGCAAATAGGAGCTTTCCCTGTCCATCACCAAAAGTTAAAAGCGTTACAACAAGTAACATGGTTGTCTTGGTGACTGTTTGTTTGTGGTAAAATACATCAGGCAAAGCTGAGATATTTTAAATTTAAATCTACGATGACAGAACTGCCTAGTGTAAGCAAGAGCAGAAATATTTTTTTCTCTACAAATATCGCTTTCGGTACTCTCCTTTTTCTGCACCCTTCTTATCCTCTTTTAAGTTCTGAATAGTTTTGTCTTCTGATGGCACAAGGAGACAGAAAAGCAGGCTTAAAGGGAAGCGTAGATGGGCACTATTCGTAAAGAGATTCTTGACAGTAAACAGACGATAGGTCTTTTTATAGCAAAGTCTTCCAGAGCAGAATAATACTTAAGTCTGAATGTTGCACTACATATGCCAGAATTTGCATATACGTAAATATGAAGTTGAATGATCTGCAATGTTGCATTGAATCAGCATTTTTTTTGCCTGAAATTGTTAGGCAACTCAATTGTCTGGACTCCATAGCTCAAATTCAGTTTTCTTGCCTAAAAAAAAAGCTAATAGAATATTCAATTTTCTCTTATCCAAATTGATGGGGAAATCCTATTAAGGGAGGAAGTGTCTCATAGGCTATAAGATAATTGGTCATGTGACTGCAACTTAGTTGGATGTAAATTACTCTTACAAGTTAAACGGTTGCAGGCTCTGCATCTGCCCTCTACAAGCGCTCTGGAAAAACAACAGGGCCACCTGGCCCCTTGAATGCAATAGCAAAATTCCCAGAGACTTCAGAGCATCAGGGCTAAGATGAGGGCTAAGGGACAACAGCCTCCTCACCTACAGCTGTGTAGCTCCAGATAGCACTTCACAAGCATGCCAAGATATCCAACGGCTTCAGGAGGAGACTTCCATGAGGTTGGAGCATAGGGATCCATGGTTTAAGATCTGGAAGAAGCAAATTTGTTGAAAGCCTGCAGATCATTACAGACACCTCCTTCTCTGTCTCTCCCTATCTCTAAAGGAAATAGGTGTGATAGATGGAAATGAACACTTTAATGGTCTGTGTGTAATGAGAGCTGTTTTAGATAAGGTTTTTGGTGGTGAGGAAGCCAACTTTTATTTTGCATTTAATGACATGTCTAGAAGGACGCCGTTTTGTGGTTTTAAACGAGCTGGTAAAATTTAGCTAGTAACAATGCGTATAGATCAGCAGTAAGACTAATCAGTTCTAAGAAATATATGAACTTTAACAGGCATCAGATTGAAAGCTTAAGGAATTGAACATGACGTCAAGTAGGTAGCTTTTATAAATATTGCTTTAGTATAAAAGATGAAACAGTATTTAAAACTTCTCTCTGTTTTGTAAGAGGAAAAATATATGGTTTCAGGTTTGAAAAAGCTATCCCATGACTTTCCTAATAGAGTAAATAATTTTGTTTCATAATCATATTAGTAGGTTCTTATGCAGATTACTGAACTAGTATTTTTTTCAGGGCATTATAAGTGACAACAGCATTATTATTACAAATTCAGAAGAATAGAATAAACATAAGGGATGTAGGAAGTCACTGGTAAGAAGCAGCAAGATTCTGCCAAAAATACTTGAATGTAGAAAATGTTTTCTTAGAATTTTTTCTTCTGTTTTGGTCTTTATTTCCCATTCTTAAGAGAAATAAAATCCATTGTTTTTACAGGTCCTCTCAGACACCTTTTTAGCAATGCATTGGTTTTATGAAAGGAGAGCTGGATGAAACATTTACCATGGAAGTAGCTTTTAGATGAAATTTCCATCTTCCCACTTCACAGAGATTCTGCATAATAGTATCAATTTCATGTTTTTGAATTTTCATGAATACACTACTTAAGCATGGCTAAAACTGAAGAATGAATTTTATGTGCAAACTTAGGCCTGACTATCGGATATGTTAAAGCAAAGTAGCCCAAATTATTTTAATAGTCTTATATTTTTCACAGTTCAAAATTTGTGCCTTTGAAAAAATTTGAAAGCGCCTCAAGATTTCCATTGCAAAGAGCAACATCTTTGAGCTGCAGAGGTGAGAGGCAAATAGATTACGGCTAAAATCAACCAAAACAGCAAGTCTTGACTGGTTAGGGCTTGGTTGCAGTGGGAACTGAAAATCTCTTGCCCTTTGGGAGTCAGCAGAGGCCTTCATGAGCATATGTTGCAAAAGAGATACCTGCAGCAAACGAAAAGCAAAGTTCATACTTGACTTCATTCTTAGTTCTGAATGGTCCATGGTTGGTGACAGGCAAGATGTGGCTGAGATCCCTTAGTCATCTCTCACAGTCCCCAAAATATTCTGCTTTCTGCACCAGACTGGGGCTGGCTCTGCATTTCTGCACATGCTACAATTCACTTTTACCTCTTAGAGGTTTCCCCTCCTTTTCGTGTCTGTAGTGTCAGAGCACACCGCAGGTCCCCACCAATCAGTTGCCAATTGGAGCACTGCAGAGAAAACAAAAGGCCACAGAAAGATAATTTTATTTGTATTTTGCTGGGATTATGGCTGCTACTTTGGTACTGCAGCTTAATTTCATTATGTAATTGAGATCTGAAACTCTAGGCCATGAGTTTCCCTTGGAGAACACTAAGAGGGAATATGATTTCCTCCCTTCTGATTTATGAATATTTTGCTCAGAAAACTAAGGACATGGGTTACAGTTTTATGGCTTGGCTAAAATTCAAATTTAAGTGTGTGGAGATATCTCTACCGATACACTAGCTTCCTATCCCCCAGGTTGTTACTTACCCCCGCCAGCCAGTACTAATATGTTGTGATGGGAGGATGGCAGGTGAAACAGGAGACCTTTCCTCATCGAGGGTAAATTACCTTTCTGCTGACACATGGGCCCAACCTGCGGGTTTAGCTGGCAAGGTTAGGCTGTTTGTAAGGGAGGAATCACAGGGATGACGACACAGGACTCAGTGGAGTGTCGGCTGGATACTGAGCACCTCTGCCGAAGCCAGGGAGGGGCACTCCTGAAAATCAGGCTTTTATGCTCAAAAATCAAAACCATTCAAAGCCAGAAATGTTAAGTATCCTTTGTGAATGAAGATGTGGGAAAAACAGGCTGGGATTTCCACAGCTCATGCTAAATGTTCCTTTTTTCCTCAGATCTAAATTTAGGATGATTGTAATTAATCTTGACTGACTGTCTCCTGACCCCTCTTTATGAGGGCAAACAAGAACCCTAAAGAGAATTTGCACATATGCAAAATGTATTTCCAAACTCTAAAAATGCTCTACTTCACATCAGATGGCCTTTTCCAAATGCTGCATTTATCTCTTGGTGAGACATTGCAGTGTTGTGATCTTTTTGTTAGGAACAGACAGTCTTGTGACAGAAAGGTGTTGTGTTTTTCAGTAATTTCAAAATGTTTTATCTCTTCAATATTTTTAATATATTATTTTGGCAGCAGTTATTGCTTGGGTGAGTCCTGTTTTCTTCTTTATCGGAGTATTACGTGGCTTTGAATAAGCCTTTAATAATGCTAAAGGTTACAGCACAGGGAGTTTTGTTATCATGTGTGGTGTTTACCTGTACCTAGACAGTCCCATACCATCTGTCAGGATTGTTTTTCCCTGATTATGGATTAGAACAATTATAGTGATAATGAATAATAATAGTAACAGGGAGATGGATGACTCAAAAGACTAGTAATGCCTAGAAATTAAACTTTTGACTCCGGGTCACTGATTCAAATTTGGCTTGTGCAAGGGTGGATCAGAAGTCAGACTGAACTAATTCCTAGGGTACAGTATGAAATACATTATGTTAACTTATTTTTAGGGGTATTTTGTAGGGAGAATGAGAAAAGAGTCACAAACCTACTGGACTTTACCTACATTAAACACTGTAATGAAGCTCCAAAATCAATTTAAGAAAGATAAAACACTCTGAATGAGCATTCCATATCTGTGTCTCCGTTCCTCGTTTAATCTTCTGTTTCTTTCCTCTCCCGAGGCTGTGCTTGGGGCTGTGCCAGTCCCAAGGTAGACTGGATATAGCCCTAACATTTGAGCACAAAGTGCCTTTACCCTGAGCTCTCCTGACCCACCACAGCTCAGAGAAAGAGCAGCTGCAAACAGCACTTGCCAGAATAAATTTTTCACTTGCTGATTTTATTTCTTTAACATCATTTAGAATTATAATGGTTAATATTGCATAGGGTGGGTAGTAAAGGCTAAAGTGATAGGAAGCCTCTCCCCAGATGGTTTCAGGCAGGCAGTGAGGACAGGAGAATGAGCTGTCTGCTGAAGTGCCCCTGGTGAAGAGAAACGGGGATGACTACAGGGGATAGGTGGGTAGGCCTGAAAAAAATTATTTTACGCATGCTGCTCAATAGCACCTGGTAAAAAGGGGACATATTGTTAAGTGGAGAAAAGGTCTGATCAGAATAATATATAAAAGTGTAGGTTAAGTGATCATGTGCTCTTTGTTCCCCTTAATAAAATTTTGGTAAGCCAAATGATTCAAATCTCGAAGAAGGAAAATCAAGTGAGAAGAGAGTTTTGTTTTTCCCAAGTTTCTGAGCAGAGGCTCCAGCTGGCACTTTCATAGTGATCCCTTTAGAATTGAACTCAGCCCGTGTTGCTGTCAATCAGTGGTTGGCAGAAAGATCACAATAACAACATTAAGTGTCTAGCTCCTTGGCAGTAATATGATGCATCTGGAAAGGAATTGCTCCTAGGGCCCATGGAAAAATGTCCAGTATTTAAGTGTGTCTCCTGGCACACAGGGGAACCAGATTGAGAGTGCATATGTTGAGGAGCTTTAGTAAAGCAGCTGAAGTCCAGGGCAATAAAAGAGGCAATGGGAAGCCAGTCCTCAAGAATGGCTATGAAAATAATAATTATTTATACACTCACTGTAATGCTTTCATCAGCATGTCTCAAATGGTCTTATAAACTGCCAAATTAAGCTTCAAAGCACCCTTGCGAGGTATTTTGCTCCCATTCTTGCTCCCAGCATTAATGTGTAAATAAATGAGTGCACAGGCAGCTGAAGTGATCTGACAATAGGAGCAATGTATTTTATGTGATAGTGTATGAAAGAAAGGCCAATGTTTCCAGCTCCCTGCAGCCTACCTGTTAGATCTTCAAATTTCTCAGGACATCAGTTAACACCTCCAGGGCTTGCCAGGTTGCTCAGCTGCACTTCTAATAACGCAGAGAAAGAAAGAAAGGAAATTATAACAATTTCATTACAACTTTTATAAATGATATTCCTATTAATTTTTTGATGTCTAGCTAGACGTGTTCATTCTCCTGATCACCTGAAGAGATGTTTCACTGTGAATTATGATCTATCTCCCTTGTCAAAAATACAGACAGAAAAGACCCATTGATATTATTTAAAAAAATGATATAAAGAGTAGTGAGGATTATTATATCTAATGACTGGCAATATCAGTAGGGAGAACTGAATGAAAAGACTGAGATTTATGCTGAACTCCTTTCTACTCAGACTTTTGCTGATTCCAATGGAATTTCAGGCTTTGAGTGGATGCAGAAAAGGTATATTAAGGGATGTGTTTGTTTTGATCTACTAAATGTGGTTTTATTCTTTGGGAAAAAATGAACTGTGAGTAAAAACAAAATAAGTTGTCCTCTGGTACTCTAACTTCTCTTTTGCCTTCAATTATTGCGGCGTACGTAGGGAACTATTGTGACCGTTGTTTTTGATTGGCTTGTTCCAAACTGCGGCTCACTTTGAGGTGCTTTCCCCAACATTTGTGAATTTTTTTGTAGAAGAAGCTTTGAAACGGCTCCTACCAACTACCTGGAACAAATAGCTGTTTGGTAAAAGAGAAGCACAAAGCTATGCTCTCCTCCAATTTTAAAAAAAAAAAAAAAAAAAAACAAAATTCAAAAGGAGATTTTTTTTTTTTTCAAACAAGAGCAAGTTTAAATGAATGAGAATTTTCCACTATATTTCACAATAGTAATGGCTACTGTATGCAGTTTTCTTTGTTCTCTCTGCTCAAACCCGTCAGCTTCCCAGCTCTCCCTCTCTGCAGCACAGGTTTTGAAGCACAGGCCCCTTCCCGAGGCNAAAAAAAAAAAAATCAAACTTCAAAAGGAGATTTTTTTTTTTTTCAAACAAGAGCAAGTTTAAAAGGCTGAACATTTTCCAACATTTTCCACAGCAGGAATGGCTTTTGTCTGCAGTTTTCTTTGTTCTCTCTGCTCAAACCCGTCAGCTTCCCAGCTCTCCCTCTCTGCAGCACAGGTTTTGAAGCACAGGCCCCTTCCCGAGGCCTTGCGTTAGCCCTGGCAGCCCTGCTGGCTCCCTGATTTCAGCCGTGTGCTCCTGATTTGCACCAGGGTCAAAGGGAACTGCCTGGAAACCACAGCACTGGATTGGAGCTGTGCCCAACTGCTCCTGAAGTCCTTAATACAGGCCCATGTCTCGCTGATAGTCTTCACCTTCTGCTTGATCCTGGACTTCAGTCATAGTCACGTTTGATGTGGACACAATCAACAGAATATAAGCACTGAGTGCTGCACGAGAGGAGCAAATCCCAACTTCCTGCACACATCGTTTTGGTTACAATAAACGGGAGAGCAGGACTGTGATGTGCAGTTTGTATTTGACTGGCTTTCTCTTTCTTTTCTTCTATGAAGGCAGGAGTTAATCATTCTATATTTAATTTTATTTTTGTTCTACTCCACTTTCAAAGGGTTAGCTAACTCTTCTCTGAATATTCCCAGGGCAGATCCCTCATATTTCCATATTTCAAGGTGATTCTCCCTGACTAAATATACCCCCCCAACCTGTTGAGTCACTTGAGGGGGAATTTATCTTTCGGAGAGAAACTGGAGGAGAGGCAGTGGAGGATTTGGGGCCTTCAAAGCCAGCTCATCTTCATCATTTGTGTAAACCAGCCCAGTTCTGTGAGACGGGAGCACTGCTCGCTGTTTGCTTTGCAGGTAAACAGCATTGCAGCTTGGTTTGAACATGCGGATCAGAGCAGAGGGCCGGGGCCTGGCTGCTCTCTCCCTTTGTGGTTTGTGGCGCTGTTGTACAGCACAGGGTCATTTGCTTGGAATTTCTTTTTCTTTTTCTCTTGTCTAACAATGTTCTTGTTACAAAGGATCAGAAGCATTGATGGTTTCCTTGAGTTCTCCTGTATTCTTAATTTGTTGTTGCTGTTGTGCCTGTGGGTACCTCATTGGAGGTTTGAGGTTGCTGTGGCAGTTTTGGCAATTGTGTTAGGGGAAGGGAGAAAGGGGGAACAGACCTTCCATAGATGTTTCTGGGCCTGGAAGCCCCAGCTTCATGTGAGGAAGAACTTCTCCACTGTGAGATCTTCAAATCCCAAAAGGAGATGTGGCCCTGCTTAAGCAGAGGGTTTGGACTAGATGATCTCCAGGGGTCCCTTCCAACCTCAACCTTTCTGTGATTCTGTTAGCTTATTATTAATAATCATCAGTGGTCAGAAGGTAGAATTCTCCTTGAAGGAAATTCTTACCTGTACACTGAAATATTTGAACCTGAATCTGTAAATCTGATGTGCCATACCTGTTTCATAGAAAGACCGCTCACATATCCAAAGGGCACTATTTGGATGAGAAAGGCTGACCTGGTTTAGTGCAGAGCATTCATGTAGAAGTTTGTTCTCTGGCATGTTTTAAATACAATGTCACATGAAAGTAATATATAACCTTTAGTCTCCTTTACAGGAGCCTGCATAAAAAATTTAGCATGTGCTTTAAAATCCGTAACTGTGCAGATTCCCTTGAATCTCGGGGGGAACCAGCTCATTACATTTTGAACCTCTGACTTCTGCTGTAACTCTTCAATCTGTCTTACTATTTCCACTTTTGACAGTTTTTGCTCTTTCACTCCTTCCAAGTAGCTTTCTCTTTAACCTCGTGATACCAAAACACTTCCTTGTATTTGCAAGTAATGACGTTTGGTAATTGGTGGTGCACCAGGTGGGAAAGGGCACTCCAGTAATTTACCTGGATGCTGTTGGTATGAAAACTGAAATAATGTGGTTCTTTAGGAAAGGGCTGTGAGCATATGAGCCTTTTTATGGTCTTTCCTGTTGACGATTGGTTAAGGAAATCTTACTCTAATGCTAATTTTCCATATTTAATTAAAATAGTCAGGAGGTTTTAAGGTTATGAATAATGTTCTTTCTACAAATTTGAAAACCTGTAGTATTTAACAGGATGAATAGTAGTGTTCTGGCCAATTGTGAGTTTTACCTATATCACTATATGACAGAAAGAGAGATAATAACAAATATATTTGTGTGTGGATGTCAGAGTGAATGTGAATAAGTGTCACTGTGCTGTGCATTACAGGCTAGTGTAAACCACTGGACTTATTACAGGACAAAGCCAGAAATTAAAAAGCGTATGATTCTTGAACAAAATTATTGAAATACATGATTTGCAAATGGCTTTAAATAATTTATCTCATGTATCTTAGTTTCTCCTACTTCAAAATGGAAAATATGAATTCATTTTGTGGAATGTTTTGTGATTTTTAAAATTATTTTTCCAGGAAAGGAGAGAGACAGGAAGACTTGGTAGTTGCTGTTGTGATCGTCTGTTGATATAAACATGTCAAGATTCATTTTGAGTAAATCTGTCATTATTAAGCCAGTCCCCTTCACCTTCATAGACATTATGATACAATCATTACCAAAACATAGCAAAGTGTCTGTATTTTGTGAAGTTACAGGTCTGAATTATCAGTCTAAGCAGAAAAAGATGGCATTCGGGGAAGTGACTTGTATCGTTACCTGGCTGATAATGATAGAAATAACAAAGCTTTCTAGATATATTTCCATATGCAGCACTTTCTTTCTCTATCCTTTCTCATTCAGAACAATTCTTACTCATTTGCATGTCATTATACAACCCTGATGGGCTTCTTTGTGACAAGAATTGCACAAGTCTGTAAGTTCAGATATGCAGATACATGCTTGTTCATCCTTAATGACATGAGTTTGGGTGACATTTGTCTTTGAGTGCACATTATTCACGCTCAATTATGGTGGAATAGATAAAGAATTGCAAGACACCATCATACCCACATCCGTGAATGAAAAGTCAACCTGTCATGGTTACAGACACTGAACTGTCATCAAAGTGAATATATTATAACGGTCTATTTTCCAATTCAGCCTGGCAATTATTCAGTTTTCAAAGCAGTTGGTTTTGTTTACAGATTTGCTCTAAATCCATAACTACGCCTCCAGTTCATTGCCTCTTCAAGGATTTGGTCTGCCCAAACCCTGTGGCCGCTGCTCAGGCCACAGCAGCACTGAGCCTGGAGGAGGGTCTCCAGCTTCTCCCACTGCTGGGGAGCATCCCAGCAGGTCTATAGATCTCAGTCAAATTTCTGAATTTGGGTAGTAAATGAGATACTTATATGATGCTGGTATTCAGCCTTTACAGTCTATGTGCCTATAGTGTATAAGCTCTACTCCATGTAAGTGATAGTTCCTTGTGAAGTATTCTGATGTATACAAGTTGAGGTCTATAAGGAATAATGTGGAATATAGTTTGTACATCTGTCAGCATGGATGTATGTATATGGTAACACAGTTTGTCGTCAGACTGAAGTCCTTTTTTGACCTTGTAAGTGTGTTTGGAACTGTTTGTTGCCATGAGACTCATCTTGGAGCTGCAGCTGATTACCACACGTGTTGCCAGGGTAGCTTTATCCTCAACTCACGTTGAATTCTGCACTTTGGTGTTAATACTTCCTTCAGCCTCCATATCATGGCACAAAAACAACCCTTGAGTGTTTTAAAATTAATATCAACCATATTTACTTCCTATTATAAAACTAATCAAACAAGTCATAACAATCATTAACACACATCAGTTAATATATTTGAATATATCCAAAATGGATATATCTAAAATAACCATAAAGAAAACCCTACTGCCAACCCTTGAAGTTTTCAAGACAAATTTAGGGCATGTATAAACAGGATATGTATTTACGTGTCATTAAACAAAGTCTGAAATTAGCTGTTTTACTTCTTTAATGTACAGCATAGTTTAACTAATGGAGATGTTCCACCAAATATTATATAGATGTGTGCATATAAGTACATATGAGACTAAAATGTTCCTGCCAAAGGACCCACATTGTATTTTTCTATGAGGACTGAAGAACTGCAGGTTGAGGAGGGTGATTTTTTTTAATTGAAATATGTTAGGTGTCTCGTGGCTGTTACTAATTGAATCCATCATGATAGAAGAAGATTTTTTTCAACCTAAGCACATCAGTCATAGTAATCAGCCCGTTTTTTCTGTGTCCTATCAGACAAATTATGTGGGGAAAGCACTGCCAGAAGAGCTGTGTCTCGCTAGCATATCTCCCTTCACTCTATGACACTGAAGTATCTTTACACTAGGTGGGTCTTTCTGAGTGTCTGTCTGCTCCCAAGCGCAAACTCAAAGCAAAAAAAAAGATCCCCTGTTGTGGAAGGGTCGTCCCACAAAACAGGCTTTCTCCGATGGGTCAGCCAAGAGCTATGTCTTGGAGTTCTTAATCAGGAAGTGCTGCTAATTGCCAGCAAAGGCATTGCATGGGGAGAGCCAGAGCACTCCCTGCAACACTGTGAGGGAAGAGAGGATTTCTAGAGGGGAATGAACAGCATGGACTTCTGTAGAAGTGATTCCTTTAATTATTCCTGGATTTAATTATTATTGTTAATAAGGATGATATAGTGCTTAGAGCCGTTAGTGCAATTCTTAAATAAATGTATGACAAGCACCTTTTGGTAGCCTAGAATTACAAAGTCTAATGGATATTCATTGCTAGAAAGCTGCATTATAAAAATATGCATTAAGATTGTCTCTAACTTGTTAATTCTGCTGATTTCATCTCATGTCTGGATTTGCTTGTAAAACCCTATTAACCACTTTGAAACATAATAGGAGGTCACATAAAACAATAAAACAAAGGTTTTTATAGAAGTATTAAAAATATGAGAATAAGTTCTGTTATTTATTAAGAATAATAAATTGTTTCCAGGTCTTACTGTAGCCTTAGTACAGAAGCATATTTTAGTCCTGAAAATCATTTTCTCTATTCAGAAGATGTACTCTGGGTATCAGCATATAATCTGGTCCCCCATATAACCTGGTCCTTCACCCAGTGAAAACAAATAGTCCAAAAGAGAACTTGTTTGCCTTGAGGTAGGAAGAAGTAACTGCAATGTATATTACAAAATACACCCTGTGGGCTTAAAATATTCTTTTTCTCCTATTATCTCCTATTAGGAATAGTAGTTATAGATGTACTCCCTCACGTAACAAGTATTTTTTAATTTTTTTTTTTCCATTTGTTTGTTTTTCTGGTGCTGGTATTGGTATTACTGGGTTTTAGCAGCCGTGCATCCACATGCAGCTCTAATATCGAGGGAGCAGTGGAAATGAAACTCCTCCAAAGCACAGCTTGCTCTCCCCCTTTCCTGTAGCACAGAGCAGCTAAACATCCCAGTGCTAGCTGCACTAGGGAAGGGACAGCTTAACTCCCACAGCCCCTCTTGCATTCAGGACAGTGCTTGCATCCAGGACAAACAGCAAGGATTCACAGGCTTAAAGGCCAGCACAGACTGTCTAGTTTGCTGCTGTGTACCTGCAATATTTCTTTAAAAAAAAGAAAAAAATCATCACATGTCATGAAGTTGCTTCATTTTAGTGTTTCCAAGTGCTGATGCTAGGGGAGCTTACCAATACTTAAGGAATTTGGTCACAAAGGTACTTGGCCTCTTACAAGTGTTGCTGTCAAACTGCATCTTCCAGCCCCTCTGTCCTGCGATGCCTTTCTGGCTAGCAAGGTAGAGAGAAGCTGCTTGCCCTCACACATACAGTTCATACTGTGCAGTATACATTACATGGTATGGTTTTCTAGGCATGGATATTTTTGATAAAGATCCATGCTCTCTCTAGTATTTAGACCTGAGGGATGAGCACCACGTTGTTCAGACAGCGCAAAATAATTCACGTTGTTTCTTTTAGAACTTGAACCAGAGATAAGATTTATCTGCACAAAATAAGCAGCAGGAATATTCTTCCCTCCTATTGTGGGCTCGTCTGTGCTTTTCTACTAATAAATTAAAATCTCTGTGTTCACAGGTGTATGGCCAAAATACCATAGCTGCTGAGCAGGCTACTTACTTATGCTTAGTGTTGCTCTTCAGACTCCTGCTCTCTGGGAATTACTCTGACATAGTTAGCAATGCTAGCAAAGATTTAGATTATATCTCACATATTGATTTCCTGTCAAGCTAAGAGGAAATGCTTTATTTCACATGTTTCCTATGCTCTGTCTTGTGTTACTAAGGCAGACTTTGATTTTTGTCCGAAAGGTCAATAATGTCAGCTAATTTTTATTATTATTATTAACTCATTTATCTAATAGTGGCCATCTATATTCAGAATGGATTTATGGAATATATATTATGACCATCTGTTACAGTAGGATTTGAAGAGCCTACAGAGAATGGTTCATAGTTCTGACACAATGTCCTATGGATAGCATGGAGCATTGTGGCAGATGGCAGAAGATGGATCTGAGCAGATGGATCTGGGAATGGTTAATGTCACACATACTGCTATACAGTAGGGCACAGCACTGGGCTAATTTCTCACCAGAAGGAAAAGCTGCAGATTGGCACTCTGAACAATCACCAGCTATTACCCAAATAATTCAGCTGATAAGGCAGGACTGCTCTCAGCACCGGGTGTCCAGCTGTGCACCAAAGCCAAAGGCAGGATTCTGCTTTCAGAGTATGATGCCAGGTTGACAAACTTCACCAATTGTTAAGGCATGAAGCACTTGATTGTGTCTAGGTTTTTTTGGATGGACTGATAAGGTTTCCCAAATGTCAACAGCTACTAGTCAAAAAAGTCATTTGGATGTATGAAGTGATAAGTACATTAATGCCAGAGTTTCCATGAAGAATACACTTCTTGGTAATGCTAAAGGTTACAACTAGGTTTGCAATACAGACTTTTCAAAGCAACACAGCAATTCTTGAGATATCCTATCCAAACAAAAGGCTATTCAAATCATTGTCCTTCACAATGTCATTGATTTGAAAAATGAAATCACACGAATTGTTTTCTATTTAAAAATCCCGTGTGTTGTTACTAATAAATGCTACTCATCCCTTGGAGCAGAACCTAGTCCAAATCTCACCAATGTTGCCAGGCAGCTTTCCTTGCGCTCTGATGGGAACTAGTCTATGTACTCTGTACACTGATGAGATAAAAAGATGGAAGAAAGAAACAAGCAAGATGCATGACTATGCTTATCATTAATCACATGTCTAATCTGATCCCCGTTCAATTTGCAGATTATACTGATAGAAGGATTTTGTTTTGAGACTGTGATATTGCTGAGATGTTCTACACAGGGAATTTCAAGTAAAATTCAGTTCTGAGTGATGGTGCTATTGGTTCCAGTAACTCCATCTATTTAACAAAGTCTTTCCATTTAGAACTTTTTTTTTTTTTTTTTTTTTTAACTTCTCTTTGGACTGCAGATTGGAACTGTCGTAAGTCATCAACGTGTCTCTACCAATCAGCTTCTTGCAGTAGTGGCTTTTGGCAGTACAAATACATGGACGGCTGCCTTTGCAACCTTCTGGAGTCCTATGAGGTCATTTCTTCACAGGTCCGTTTGCAAAGAGATGGCTTGAGGGAAGAGAGGAATATATTTGAAACATGTCTTTGCACCCAAATGATGTCTGCAGAAGGCTGTGTTGAGGCACAGAAGTACCCTGTGATTTAAGACGTGTGACTTTAGCATGGGTATTGTGTGTATTTGATAGCTCTCTCTCACATTCACACCATGATCTCACATGTTGTGTGTTCCTCAGTGTAGGTGGTAAGAGCCCAATCCTGCGAGTCAAGCATCTGTCAGTAGGAAGTTGCTCAGCAATCTCAGCACTATTAGCATGCTATTGCCTTAGAGCTTGCTCTTCAGGGCTTCTGGATGAGCTATAGTTAATAATGAGATTTCAAGCACCTTCTCTCAAGATCTTGGCAAACTTAACCTGGAGTTTTAGATGCTTAGAGTCACTCCATACCAGCTTGTAATGAAAAGTAGCATTATAAAACAGGCAATATTTAATAACCTCATGCACTGCCGACTCTAACACAAGGTTCGTGTCAAACTCTGAAAGCAGAAGGCAGATGCTGTGGAATGACTTTTTTTTATAGTCTTATTTTATAATTGAATCCCTCTTCCTTCTCTTCAATAGTGTTTTTATTATTATTCTTATAGCTGGATTCACAATTATTTCAATTATTTACCTTGTTCTTTTATGCCTGCTTCACGATTCGCAATGCCCCGAGCTGCAGAAATCAGCTGTCTAGTGGCCTTGTTCTATTTTTGGAAATCTAATGATTTACCTATAAGCAGAAAGGCACACGTCTGCATGGTTCATCAGAACAAACCCTTTGCTTCTAATAAAATATTGATTTCCTCTCAGCCAGTAATTTATGTCTTCAGTTGGCTTGATCATGCAACCTGCTGTCTTTTCACAAGAGACAGCAATCACCATGGGAGATAAGGTCTTTTTAGAATACAAATAGGCTGCTCCCCCCACCAGTTGACAATATATTCATGACATATATTCATGCACAGAGTTTTACCACAGATAGATGAATCCCTGCAAGGCAAGTACTGTTGCCAGCCCCAAACGGAAAACAGTTTTATTTTTACATTTAGCAGAATTAATTTATTAACTGCATACTGTAGTTATAGCTCACTATGTACATATAATTCTGGCAGTCAGAGTTTCACAGATGAATCCTCAAGTGCTATTGATAGAAAAATAACAAGCAGTTTGATGAGAGTGGATTTCTCCCATTGCATATTGAGAGGATGTTTTTTTTCAATACCCTACTTATAGACACCTTCATATTTATCACCTCATATTAATACTTTTCCATAAATATCTCATAGCAAAAGCCAAATCCGATTATCTCAGGACAAAAAAAAGTTATTTCTAGAGCTCTGTATTGTCTTCATGACATCAATAACAGTGTAATGTGTATATAATTGGACTATACATGAAACTTTAATCATATTTATATCTTTGTTGTAGACAGTTTTATATCCACATGTGGTGACCATAACCTACATAGCATAACCATAGCTTACTTTTTATTCTCTCTGGTGCAGCTGCTGGTAATTCAAACGTTATTGTCAGCAGCAGTTTGCTAGTAATGAATACACAAGGAAATACGTAATTTGGAAAGAATAGTCATTAAAATCTATGCTTTGCTATTCATTAGAAACTAGAGACTGTGCTGTCAGCCTGCTATACCTGTTCTATTGTTGTGGTTTCCTGTAATTCGGGAAGGGAAAGCAGAGGAGCATTTTCTTGGCTACACTGATTCTCTGCAAAGCTATCTTGCAGCATTCTTCGTGTTTGCACATGTACATCTGCATCCCTAGCTGCATGGAGCAGCTCATACGCCAGGAGAAGTGATGTCTGACACAAGAAAAGAGCGAAACACCCTCCCAGAGTGACAGCACAACAGGAGAGGGAGGTTTCTCTGAGCACAGTGATGGTGGCCCAGCAGATGTGGCTTAATATGAGAGAGAGAGATACAGCTATTGCTGATGCTATTTGCATAAATAGACTGTTCTGCATAGGATCAGACGTGTAGCTTCTTTTAGTATCTGTGTCATTTGGTCATGTTTCCACAAGACCAGAAACTTCAGATTCATTCCTTCCTTGGCAGACAAAGCCCTGTGACACATGTATATCTCATTCCCTCTTGCATGCCATAGTGCAATAATGTCCAGGAGGTCTATCTGTCTTTTTGCAAATTATACAACCACTTATTCTTGAAGTAAGATTGTGTACCTGGGAGATGAGAAGGAAAATACTAAGATTAACATTAACAGTAATAACAGGGATGGGAACTGTTCAGGCTGTTGCCAAAATATCTCAATGAGGCTGAGGATGAACTTGGGTCAGGCCCTTCAAAGCATCCTGCAATTACACGTTCTGAGACTGAAACTGTGTTTTCCTGAAAAGGATTTATATTCCCGGAAACTGAACATGCTGATGGTCCACCCGACCTGCTATTGATTAGTTTTATTTTTGTTGCTGATAAGCGTTGTTGGCATTGTTTACAATGGCCAGCCATAATAGAGTCAATACTAACTGGGGGGACA
This sequence comes from Eudromia elegans, assembly GCA_003342815.1. Classification (NCBI taxonomy): domain Eukaryota; kingdom Metazoa; phylum Chordata; class Aves; order Tinamiformes; family Tinamidae; genus Eudromia; species Eudromia elegans. The sequence continues at coordinate 8,829,919 of PTEX01000006.1, forward strand.
GGAGGCACCCTTCCTGGCTTCGGCTCTTGGAACAAATTACTATTCCTGGATTGCAAGAGGGAAGGAAGAAGGTCATTTTTCAAGGTTTCTGAGAGAGATGTATAAATAGAACTCAAAAAGCTTGCATTGTCTTGTTTTAACTCTTAATGTTATTACTTCATGTCCTAATGTCAAAATGTGTTTAGTCTGTGGGTAAGAATGACAGAAAAAAAAAAGCAAGGTTAGGGAGATAAAAAAAATATAAAACATTGCATGTTTTCTGGAAAACACAAATGCACCCAAGGTGTGTGGATTTAGAATGATCTGAAGGCACACAAATATGTGGGGTACTGAACTAGCAATTGTAAGTGGATGACTGCCTCCTTTCTCTTTTACTGGCTAAAGGAAATCAGTGAGTTTCAAATTTTTCCATTTCAGAAGACTTTAGTGACTTTAATTAAAGAAAGCTTCATTTGAGTGTGCTAACAGGTTACATGCGTACAAACTAAGTTGTTTCTGTAAAAACTGTGAACTCGGTGAAGAAAAATGAGCTATGGCAGACACAACTTTCCTCTGCTTTTCACGTCCTTTTCTGTCATCAAAGGACAAGTTCTGCAGTGCCTCAGACAAGGTCTGTGATGACACGTTTGAAGTCAAAGTTTGGAAACAGAAGAGATTAGTGGCAGATGTCACTGATATGTCAGCAGAAGCAGCACCCTCAGAAATGACAGCTAGGAGGCCTTCCCAAAACTTTCTGCCAATGTGCTCACAACTTGCCCTCAGAAGTTCCTCAGGTAGAGGTGTGCAGCAATGGCCACAACTCCATCCCACATCGAGCCCCTCTAAGTCTTGCAACTGGCTTCCTTGGCAAGTTTTACTCAATGAATACACAAGTAGTGATATACTGACTCCTGAGGAAATTAGGAAGACTTTTCATAGACCTCTCATCAAGCGCCATGGCCAGCCGCTCAGAGAAAAGAGTGTCTAACTGCTAATTAGGGAAAGTCTACCTAATCCCTTATTGTCTCATTGTAACACTTGCACATCAAGAAAACATTTTAAAAGCATTTTAATTCAATTCCATTCTTTCATCAGTGCCATCAATATCCGAGAGTATGAGAAAATCTCTTGACAATGAAAGCTGATTATGAAATAGCCCTCTTAGTGATGAACGTGTCTTCACTTGGAACTTTTACAACAAGACTAATGAACAGGCTAGAAGAATCCTGCATAAGAAAGGAAAGATGGAGTCCTCTTTGGTATTGTTTATAGCTGTTTTCAGCTGTGTGCTGCCTTTTACATGCTTAAAAGAAGCCCAGACTCCTGTTGAGAGGAGTTTCCAGTCTGCGTGACTTAAGAGTGATACAGATGACCACATCCGATGATGTCATTAAGTAATCAGTATTTCTGGAACTGTGGATGCTTACTTTTATTTTTAATATTTTAGATGTGAGTACTATACTTACCAGTTAGGAGGGGAAAAAAAAGGAAGTTTTCGACTCTTTTTCCAGTGGATTAAAGGGGGTTTTGCCAGTTAATTTAATTCATGCATAGCTAATTGACACTGGCATCACCGTAGACTAATTCATGTCAGAATTTCTGAAACATGGATTCATTTGCTACTCTAGCTTTTATTAAATTTCTGTTACCTTAAACATCAGCACCATGATGAATTTTCTAAAAATAGGATGACTTTCTCCTTTGAATAAGAAATCAACTGGATTTCTGGCATGTTGTAATTAACTCTAGTTATTAAATGTCAGCAGAGGTTACTAACAGATTGATCTCCTTCTTTAGCTGAGAGCTTGAGAGATGAATTATCGTCTCCACCCTCCTACACTGCCCCTGTCCCTATGCCTGTCAAAGACCTGTGGTCCAAAACCCCCACCCAGCTCTTTTTGACTGCCACTTCACACTGTGATGATCTCATGAAGTTTTCCTCTGTAACTCTAAAATGATAGTGGAGAAGCAGACAGTGCATCAAAGTCTTCCTATGTGTTCCTGCTGCCTGAAGATATTTACCCTGTACCAAAGACTGTGGTGAAGGCAAGGCCACCAAGGTGACAGGAGCTCTACCTCAAGCTCCTCTGATATACGGCAAGGGCCTGGGCCTTGTCTCCTTTCCAGTTGTGCGTATATCACATAGCCTGACACCTGAATGTCACGTAGATGTATGTCACGTAGCTGCATCTGAAAGGTTCACAGGCCTCATTCAGCCCGTGAGCCACAGGCTCACAACACATGAGCTGATGGCTGAGAGAGATGGCTGAGAGAGAACAAGCTCCTGCAGCAAATTCAAAACAGCACTGCTGATCACTCATGGCATCATTGCAGGCTCTGCATGCAGGTATTTGGGGGGATGGTTGGACTAAGGCCTTTAACAAAACTCTGGGACAATCAAATTCCCTCAGAGCTGCCCACCTGTAATATTCTACTTGTCTCAGTGTAGACTGGGTTTGAAGGGTGTTGATGTTGAGTGTACAAGAAGAGTTTTGCCATCTCTGTTTCCAGTATTTCTCCTTTATGTTATTTGACAGGACAACCACAGTGGTTGTTTATGAAAGCTGCGAGTCCCCAGCTGCCTCCCCTGGGGAGGTCCAGGGTTTGATTTTGATTTCGTTTTTTTTCCAAACACTTTTTTTCAAACAGTGAGACATGAGAGATTAAAAACAAGATTTGGCAAAGCCAAACCAGAGACTCAGACTGAAAACTGGATAGGGTTGAGATTGTTCATACAAGAGCACTCCTGCTCAGAGCAGCTCAGCCTCCATAACCTCTAGTGCGACCACCGTAAGCTGAGATGCTTAGACAAATGGAGAGTTAATTGCAGGCTTATTCCTCTCTGAAAGACTAAACATAATTTAGCCTGTGTTTTCAAAAGATTACAAAGTAATGAGCTGGAAGTTGTTATCACTATACTGTATCCTCCAGTACAGGAGTTTTACTACCTTCTATATATGAAATACTATATATTAGCATCCTTCTGTATACAAACTTGCCTGCTATGCAGTATTTACTGCTTATTCAAGGATAACAGAAAGTTAATCTGGGCCTGTATACTTGTTACTAGTGCTGCCTATCTAGATGATCTCTAGAGGTCCCTTCCAACCTTAACCATTCTGTGATTGTATGAAAAGGGACAACAGAAACAATGTGAAACAAGAGAGGTTCAAGCTGGATAGTTAGTAGGCATGGTGGTGATGGGTTTACAGTTGGACTTGATGATTTGAAGGTCTTTTCCAATCACAATGATTCTATGATTATATGGTGGATTGACTGTGCTCAAATGAGATACATATTGAGGTAGAACTAGTATAAACTGAGCTTTCCCATCCTCTTAGGGCCAATGGCAACTGAAAATACTCCTCTGTGCTGTGACTGAGATGTGCTATTGGTCTAGAAACTTAGGTAGGTAAAAAATGCTGCTCTTTTGCCATGTTACTGGCCAGGTGAGTGTTATGCTTGTTTTCTTCTACAGACTAAAATCAAATAGAAAGTCCCTGACTATAATCTTGACAACTCCTCTCCCTTTATTCTTTTTCTCTTGATGTACCAGAAGATACGGCTCGTTGCAGCAGTGAACAAGTTGTGCCTGTGGTTCAGAATGTAGCTGTGGCTGTTTGGAGGGCTCCACAGTGTTATCTCTTTCCTTTATTTTGATTAATCATTTTTTGTTGAATTATGTGACAAATAGATCAGTGCACTTGAAAGAGGGACTAAAGTGCTATTCTCTGATAGAGCAAATTAAATCCTTTCTTCATTTTATGAAATAAAAAACTTAGGTTAGAGTTCAAATTAGTTTTTGCCTCCCTACATTCAGGCAACTCCCTGACCGTACTGAGACTGTGTGGATGAAACCCAGGCTGAATGTGGCCTGGTAAAGCTGAGATGCAGTTGTTTGGCAATCATGCACTAGGAAAAAGTGCTGAATTACTTTTAAAAGACATGTGTGCATTTTTTTTTTTACTTTAGGCATCTACTCCGGTTGCTTTTGTAGAAACCACAGAATTCTGTGTAGAAGAGTTGTAGTCTATCATGACTTGTTCATCATCAGAAACAAAAACAAAGAAACAAAAAAAAAGAAAATCTTTAATGGGTTGCATTAAAGGACAGGTCAGCCTGGATGCTCACTGAAGAACTTTAGAACAGAGCAAAGATCATTAACACTCACTAACATTTACTGATTTTATGCTCAAGAGAGCGGCACTGCGTGACTATAAATGCTGAAATCTTTTCTCTGGCACTTTTTATGGTCAATAATGCTGATGGTGCATGAAGAAGGCAGAATATAGCTTGGCTTCAGATGCCTAATCAAAATTGCAGGGCTTTTACAGCAAACTCTCACCCAAATAAATAATCTAGTTAATAATGGCAAGTATTCTAAGTTGTGAAGAAATAGAAAAATATTTAAGAAAGCATCTTAATGAAGGGGAATCAAGAAGGATATAAAACGAACTTGTCAGAATGAGAGCATAGTACTTGATTGTGGTCACACAGGAGAAGGAGAAGGTCATAAGAAGGTAAAGTAAGCCAATGTAAAGTAAGCATAAATAGCCTGAGATAAACGTTTCTGCAGACATGCAGAAAGTCAGTTTCTTAGCACAAAATGACAGCTATCCAGATAAGGTCTGGTTCTTACAGATACTGTTGCCAGTAGTCCTGTTCCCTATGAAGTTAAGCACTAAGGGGGTATATTGTCCCCTTAGACACAGAAATAGAATATTCACAAAAGTGTTGATTCCCACCAAAGTCATCCTACTATCCTCAGGGACTGGAATTATCACGCTCCTGAGTGCCATTATCTAAACAGAAGTCCTACCTTCAAATACTGCTCTTCACTTCAGACAGAATAGGGGTCAGACCTGACTTAATACCTATAATAAGACACAAATCCTTCCCAGTCTTATGCCTGGTTTATTTTTGTCCTAGTCTCCAAACTTCTTTGGCAAAGACCCCAGACTGGTAGCTAAGCTAAGAAAACATCTCAAGGCAGAAGAAGATTTCCTACAGCATCTCTTGATATTTTTTCTGTCATTCATTGCACAGAGGAAAAACGATTCTGCTTTAAACAGGTAGTTATTCCTGCCCAACAGAGCATCAGACTGTGTTTATTCCCTTACAATTATTAATATGATGTAATTGCTCAGCAGGATTCTTCTCATTATCTCTTCAAAATGAAAGCAAAATGAGCTAGCATTAAGCTACCAAAGAGCAAAAGCAGTATGTGGGAGAGGAGGAGGGTGCTGAAAGGTTAAGGATCTGTCCTGCTGGCCCCCTGAACCTGAAAATAACAAATTTCCAGCAAGTATGCACCAAGCTGAGGGCTGAGTGACACGTAGCATTTACCAGCCCGCAGCTTCCCTCAAATAAAAACCTGACATGAGATGACAGAAAGGGCCAGGGCTCCTTGAAACAGCTACAGGAGGCTTCATTTTCCAAAGACAGATGCTCAAGGGACGTAAAGTTCCCCACCCTAGGGGAATTTAGGCCAGTTTCACAGTATGAAACTCTTTTTTTGAGTTTTAATGTATCCAAAAGGCTTTAAATACATGTTCCTGACTAATACAGACAAATGAAAGCCCGATTTCTAGCAATCGATTATTGATCTGATTTCCCTGAGGGCATTTCTTGTGTAGACTATTCATCTACCACATCCCTGAATTTCAACTAAGAGGGCCTCAGCCTCAAACCATCAACAAAAGAAGGAGGAGCAGCTCTCCTGGAACGCAGAAGTCGATATTTGACGCTTTAGTCTTGTCCACTATGAAACTGATGCCTGGAGATCCTGACCATTTAAGAGCTTGTGGATGCTCTGCTTAAAATAAGTGAACAAATAAGTAAAATGTGGTTCCCCTCTCCAGCCACAGAATAATAATTCTATCCAAGACTCAGAGTTTTATTCTGAGATATATTTTCAGCATTTCATAATGTGATGCAAAAACTCCTCAATAAATGGGAGTTCCTGTAAAATATTCAAAATTATGTTAATTACAGTTGCATTGGGTGACTGGATGAAATTTTCCATAGCCCTGTAGATTTAGCATAGACTGTTAAACAGGTATTGCTCTCTGGGCTTGCTGATTATGTAAAATGGCCTTTTTGGTCTGATGACACATAATTTTACTATCATTTGGAAACAATCATCGCCTGAGACATCTTGAAAAGATATTTGAACACCCTTCCACTCTCCCAGCAACAAAAGGCATTTTAGTTTTTTCTTTGACACTTTAGACTTGCATTATCTTTATGGCAAAAGAAAATCAGATCATGGAGCAAATTAACATTCTCAAGCTCAAAGAGTGATAATAACAATGAATTCTGCTGCCTCTTGCCAGATTGTGATCAGAGTGACATGAAATAGGGCGATACAGTGCATTAGTACAGGAATAATGCAGTAGAAAATGGTGCTGGGCAATCAAGCCCAGCTGAGGAATGTGTAGATCCTCAGTGGACATAGACTTGATGGGGGAATTTTACAACCCATGCAGTTGATTGCATTACCTGACTAGAAAATACAGAGAGAGATGTTTTTATCAGTGTGGTGAGACTCTGCCTGGTTATTGAGTATTGTAATACATAATGGTTGGGGTTTTAGTAATAAACTCCTCTAAAAAGATCTTCTCTTTCTGCTGAAGATTCTCATTTTCATTTAAATAAGAAGGCAGATTGAGACCTTTTAGTGGCTGTCCTGGCAGACCACACAATCAATACACTCATCTTTTTACTGGTTAAAAAGAAAAGCAAAACATTTGACTTTAATGTGTCGTTTGATTCAAATTAGAGCATTTACTTGTAGCTTTGAGTTTTAAAATATTTAAGTGTCCAAAATATTTACAAATTTTATAAAGATAACTTTGTTTCAAATAATCCATGATATTTGGTTTAAAAAATGCCAGAATGAAAGGGTACTGCTTTTCCAAACACTCCCTTTTAAATATTTTGGCTGCAGCTGAACTGAATTAATAAATGTTTATAATTATTTATTAATATTTCTTTGAAATAGCATGTTTTCTTCTGTATCCCCCCAAAAGAAAACATGTAAAAGAATCCAATATTTCCATTGCTTTTAAATAGCTACAAAAATAGGAATCAATGTATGCATAGATAACACATCATAAGGATCCTTGCAAATGATCTTCTCTTTGAAATATCGTCCACAGGTATATCTATACTATAAGCTATTCTGCCTGGTACCTCTCTTTCATGTGGAAATCAGAGATCTCACACGAATGGTTCCATCATTCAAACGTACTGTCACAGAGACAGCTGTGAGGCTCTAATGCATATAAGGAGCTAGAGGAACAAGCTGTAGTTAAAGGACATGCATCCTCATGATCTCTGTGGCTTAGAAAAAGTGCATGTCTTCCAGCAACAGATGCAGGGGACTGCCTGGATCCCAGATCTTGGTGCCATGAGCCTGCTCTGAAGGGTAAAAGGATATTTTACAGAGCTCCTCAGTGAGCCACAGCCAACCACGGGCACACCAAGGAGGCTGCAGCCCTCCTGCGTAGGTGCGAGGTGCTGAGGTGGGATGTCGCCAGCAGCACTGGTGATAATGGTGACTGTGGGTGCAAGAATAACCAAGCTGAGCAGAACTGTGAAGTACTGTGGCCATGTCTTGAGGAAGGATGTGGATTTGCAGAAGTCTGTGTGAAAAAAAAAAGGCAGTTTCAGCTCTGCTGATAGTTGTTTCCCATGGCAGACTGAGGAGAAGGAAATCTGACGTCTTGCAATGGCTGAAGCCACACAGGACAACAGGGAGGCAGCTTGCTCCTGTGTTCCCTCATTGGGACAAATCTGGCTGTATTGAAGCAGGTTTTCCAGGGTTTGTATTGGAGTTGTATGTTCTTAATTAATATTTTAGGGATGTGAAACCTCCCTATGCTTGGGAACTGAGAGATGAGATCATCTCTGGGGTGAATTGGGTCCAACTAATCTGCCATGGCAGAAGTAGCGAGTCACTGAGGAAGCCCAGGGCCAAACTGGAACCACCGTAAACAAACTGGTACAACTGCAAATTCAGAGACTTTTTGAAAAGGTGTCTCCCAAATGCTCCTGCTAGGAAAAGAAAGAACAAAGCTTCTCCTTTCTTCTCTAACAAACTGAAATTTTTAAAAAGGGGTAAAACCAGACAAGATGATCTATTAGGATAAATGCTGGCAAGATAGAAGAAATGTTTTATCTTTATTCTCCATACTAGCAAGCACTGATCTCACCTTGCCCCAAGTCAAGGTTTAAGAGAGAGCTGTAAGTTAACCCCTAAAGACAGTCTGAAGCCGTGCCATGACTGCAGCGGCTGCCTCTGGCTGGTGCAATTCCTGCTGCTGCACGGAGAAACCGCACCTCAGCCTGCCCTGCACGTCTGCTCTCAGCCCGCTCCGCACGTCTGCTCTCACAGGTTTCTCCAAAACCATTCAGACCAAGTGGTGTTGGAAATCTGGCACTTCTCTGAGCAAAGCCGAATTATGCAACTATTCTCATTTCCCAAAATTTAACATGAACTTAGCTCTGTGTGACAGTGTCACGTGGTAAAGACAGAAAGTTTGTCCTATCGAACAAGTTTCTTACGTTGAAATCACTTTTTGTCAGTTCTTTAGGGAAATAACTAATGTGGACAAAAATAACCCAGATAACAGGAAACATAAAATGGGATTAAAAAAAGTCGAGTCATCTGTTGTTGCATTAAAAGGGAACCCAGGTTGCACAACGGCATTTTGTCTTGATGTTACAGGCCTCTGCCATGAGTCATGGTCAGCTTTGGAGTTTGTTCAAATTCTCACAAAAGTCTCTTGAATTCTGCTTGCAGGGTTTACTGTGGTAAACGTAACCTTCCTGACCCAGTCAAAATAATGATGAGTGAGGCTTTTTTTTTTATGTGTATTTTATAAATGTTCATTTGGACGTATATAAGGGAGCGAGGTGGAACAATATAGAAGAATGAACTTGGGAAAAATATAAAAGAAAAGAAGGGAATAAATCTCAAGGTTTAATGAAATAGAAAATGAAGAAGATATTATCCAAGGTATCTTTTTAAATTTTAATTTTATTTTACTGTTAAATTAAGGAATTAAATACATATGACAGGACCTGTAAAATGAGAGGTGATGTGTGCTATAAGGCACCGTCTTCATTTTAGTAGCCCAGTAGACACTCATGATAAAAATAAAAAGTACATATTGCAATTCAACACAAGTTTTATTAATTTAATTCCTTGCTTTACTTGGATATGTTTGGAATCATCTCAGATTATCACATTACCAAAATGTAATTTTTTTCGTATGAATAATATAGCCTAGAAAAAAAATGGAGCACAAAGGAGAAAAACTAATAAATGCTGAGAATTTAAGTCATTTCAGAGTGCTTCCTGAAACATATAAATCACTTTGAAATGAAAACCAAAGTTGTTTCCAATGTTATATAACTGACGAGTCTTTTGACTTTTAAGGTAGAGGAGATTCATAGTTGCCAATGAACTAATGGAAGAGGCTTGTGCAATTGGTCTGTCTGGTCGTATTGCATTAAGTATATCAGTAACCTGGCAAAGGATAAAGAAATATTGTAGTTAAGGAGTTATATTGAGGAGAACAAAATACTATCATTGATGAAACTATAATTAAACTGGTAATACAGTTAACAGAAGGAGCAAGCCTAGTCCTTCTGGGCAGCAGCTGCAGTAAGCACAAAACATCCAAAAAACAGGTTTATTCTAATGTGAGCTCCTTGGAGAAAGCTGGGAATGATCAATATTGGTCAAGATAAGAAGTTGGATGTTGCAAAGCTAAGTGATGGAATAGCTTAATACCAATTGAAAAGTCTGTTGAGAAAGGCTGGAGATGAAAGTGGTTGGCTATATTTCAGGGAAGTGTCTCTACAAAGAAAGAAGAATGGGTAAAATGGGCAAGAATCCCATTTATCAAAACAAATCTGCTTAGGGGGGTCATTCAGCAATACAAATCATATTCTGATGTACTTTGAGACGGACAATAAGAGAGTTATAACCTTGGGAAGTCAACCACTATGGGAACTCATCCACTATAAATGCCTAAGGAGAAGAGTTGACCCATCAGAGGATGAATAAATATGAGGGAGGAGGGAGACATAATTAAACAAAAAAGTGTTTCAAAGTGGAGTATAAACCAGCTGCTAATAAATGAGGCTAGAAGAAAGTTTGTGGCCCTCAGTATTGGACATTTTTATAATTGATTTCTTTCCTTTCAGTCACCTGTTCTGGTGATCCACAGCCTTGCAACTTGTAGCACCTTGAGAAGGGGTCTCAAGGGAAGAAAGTATCATGAGAGTTCACTCTGTCTTCAGTGAAACTCAGACCACAGTGGTCAGCTCCCTTTTCTTCTGCATTAAACCAAAACGAAACAAAACACCTTTAAAACAATTTTCTTTTCTGATCACACCTCACTCTATAAATCCTGGCTAAACAGACCAAAATCGCCACCTAGTGAGAATATTGTCTCAATTCACTTATTTCAGTCTTTGCTGCAAATAAAATAGAAAAGGTAATTGTCTTCATGTAATATTTGCTATAGTTCTCTGAAAGAGCTACATAATTTTTTGCAAGAACAAATGAAGCACTTAAGCAAAAACAAATTTGCTGAGGTGACAGAGAACAGGCATTCTCCAGAAGATAATGTGTATTCAAGCCCAGAGATTACTATGACCTCCTACTGCAACCACAAAGCTGACTGAGACCTTATAAAAAGTAGCTCCTTTAAGACCTTTAAAAATGCCTAGGAAATGAAGTTCATTAGAGTGATGAGATTTTATTAAAAACAATGACATTTAAAACATAACTTATTTGGGGTTCGTTATCCCCTCTACATTGAAGCATTTAGTAGTCACATTCTCAAGATGATTTATGCACTGATGAGAAGGAAGAGGGAGGAAGGAAGGAAGGAAGGAAGGAAGGAAGGAAGGAAGGAAGGAAGGAAGGAAGGAAGGAAG